>KV908459.1:209613-222113 GCA_002005505.1 Botryococcus braunii
TCTTACGACTCGCGGGCCTTGAATATCAGAACATGCATCGCGTACGTACACGTCTCAGCCGTGAGAGGGGGCATTATGCCACGTGGTACTGCATCAAGAACGTGGTTCAGGTGCCTGGCAGGAGGGGTACGTGGAATTATCCTCCACGTGGCTTGTGAGGAAATATGGAGAACGGAAAAAATGCATTCGAGATCGGTGTGCCCCCCAGGGCAAGCTTCTGAGGCACGTGCTGATTGACAGTCCATGGAAGTCCCAGGCAATTCCATTTATATGGCAGAGTTGCGAGTCCCTGAAGATTGTGATTGATTAGAAGATTGAAGATTGCTCGGGTGAAATGAGGGCCCAGCAAGATCCCCAAGGTCAGGACCAATCGGAAAGTATGGATTCCAGGTACAAGTTGAGGTACATTGCAAGATCAATTGTTGGGTTGCCTGACGATATCCTGAATAACTTATCAAGGATAGTTGAGAGATCAACTGGGCGGATGAAGTACCCAACTTTTTCTTTGGGGGTTTTATCTATTTTTTTTCCTTTTTCGTTTGGTAAGAATTGCCCATGGTTCTGATCCGCTGATGTATATGCTAATAAATTTGACATGTAAATCCCGCCCCTTAAGCAGTGACGCGTTTAACAGTGAGCGTCTGGTTTGAACGTAGCCGGCACGTCAATTGGTTCCACTAGTGTCATTTGTACTGTCATTTGGCGCCAATATTGTGGAATCAATTGAGGTGGCGGCTACGTTCAACCAGACACTATTAACACGCTGCGCCTTATTTGATCACACTGTTCTTCGTTGCAGATGCTACAATGCCATGTGGGTGCTAGCAACGCCCTCGAGTTTATCCAAATATTCCCTTAAAAACTTCTGTAATTGATATGAACGTCTCGGCACGTACCGATGTATCCTTCTTCCAGGAGAGGAATTCACATCAGTCAAGGCAACATTGCCCAAGAAAGAGGGCAAAGACCAGGTCCAAAACTTGCTGTATACACGCTGTATGCGCGTATATTGTTCACAGCACGCGTGCTCTGATCAGCAACACCCATGTACGGTTCATGAACAACTCGGTTGCACTCTGTAGGCGCATACGCTGTTCAAAGCATGTGTGCTCTGAATCACACGCTTGCCCAAGCTTGGTCCTGTGCTAAGCCAAATGTGCTTAAGCCTCACTCTGAAGAGCTCAAGTCCCCAGAAGAGAACCACGTGGCCTTCACAGGCATCGAGTTTACACGTAAAGCCTCGTTCACATCCATTGTCGTCATACTTAAGCATCCTTGCTCGTCTTTGCAATCCTACGCACAAACGAATCCCTCACGGTAGGTATACCTCTGCACGCACGCACATGTACATGTACATTCCATGGGCTTGCCCCCATTATAAAATCCTGGCTATATCATTTGATTTTATGTGCTTTTAATTATAGCTTGCTTGTATTCCCCATCTGGTCCTGACTACTACACCTGGGAGTGGCTTCAGAAGCTTCCAGACACTTTTTCTAGGTTCTGACAATGATTGAACCCACCCGTCTTGAGCTTGTCTGAGCTGCACAGGAGGCAACACCTGGTAGACCCGATGAGTCAGTCTATCCAGCGAGCGCTATCTGTGAGCACTAACGGAGCTGCACACGTTGAACTTCCTCCCAGTCTTGGCCACTTGACCGTCTGCGTCTTGAGACCGGCTCCCGCTAAATGCACAACTGACGGTTGCGGAGGAATTTCTTTCAGTGGCCCTCTTGATGAGACGTACAGATCAATGCGCATGCTTGTACACGTGTGTTGCACGTGCATGAGATCCTCTCGGTCCGAGAAAAAAACACTGGGGACCAGGAACACTGAGATGTCTTGAGACTACATGACATGTGCGTCTTGACGGAGAAACTTGCCCAAGACCAGACCTTGGAAACAAGCTGTGAAATTTGTGGCCACCGAGCACATGCTCTAATTGAATGGCTGGATAAGTACTGCTGCAGGCGGATGTTGGCTTCTCCGCTTTAGCTGCGCTGCCGGCGCATACGATTCCAATTGCAACATCCCACTAACAATCCCAGGGAAACTGAGCTCTTGAGAGTCTGGTTGAGGATAGATTACAATCCGGTAGGCTTGACACGTAAATCTTGAACAACCCCCCCCCCCCCCCCCGGGGCACACATGTGCGTGGGGTCTCCCTCTCCCTCTCCACCACACCCCCCCTCCCCTCCCACCCACCCACACACACACACACGTGCACACACACACACACACACACACACACACACACACACACAAACACACACACACACACACAGTGCAGACGCATTCCCGACAAGCTGGGCATGGTGCTTGTGCAGAGGCGGCAACCTCTGCAGCCGGAGGCAACACCTCATTTGCTCGGGCCAATGCCCTGCAGAGGGACACGTTGTCTGGGTTCCAAGACCGTCCCTTTGTCGTCCATAAACGTTTGCGAGGGCGCAGACCACTCCTGGACTTGGGTGGGGATCTGTACAAAGCATGCTGCTAAAATCAGACGCACCACGCTCTCGGTAATGTTGTAATGAGTTAGGCGGATGCAGATCTTCGTCCTCAGGGCATCGAGGGGCCCAACCCTGCTGGGAAAAAGTAGGCGGATTGCTGCAATCACCAAATAACCAAATTCTGCATCAATTATTCCCATTGATGGCGTGCAAATGCAAGAATTGTTTGTATATATGTGTACGTGTATGTGGGTGGTGTGGGTGGGGGTGACAGAGGAGGGGGCACGAGGGATGGGGAAAGGGACGGGGAGGGGGAGAAAGAGTGAGTGAGTGAGAGAGAGACACACATGCACGCACGCACCCACATACACACACACACACACACACACACACACACACACACACACACACACACACACAGAGGAAACCAGGCATTGTCACTTTGAAAAAAATGTACCCCCGTAAAGCAACTGGCGGATACCACCAAGGGCCCTTTTATACCCCCGATACCCCCAAAGTCATCAGGGAAAACAACACTAAAATCTAATAAAAAGAGGCTCCTGAGCCATGACATCTCTCCTGTTGAACACCAGGTACAAAGGTCGGCAAGACTGTTGTCCCTTTTTTCCCTTTTTCAGCTCCCGTATGCAAGAGCCTGTGCAGCAACGGAAGAGCCTGAGCTTGGCAAGATGACCCCGCCTTTTGAATGATGGAAGGGGATTTGCATATCCATTTTCTTTCTCGGTCACTCCATGAAATTGTTAGCGGGATGAGTGTGCAGTTGTCGTTATGAATTTGCTACACTTCGATTTTAAATTTTAAAGGCCCACCTGGATGAGTTCATCAGATGCCGGAGACCGCAGCCATGAGGCGGGGGCTCCATCCGGGCTGGAACGCAGCAAAGCCGTTCGGGCAGCCCCTGGAAACATCCGTGTACTCGTACGAAATGACGCCAATGATGGCGGTACTCTGCAGGTACTGATTGGAGGGCAGTCCTTCAATAAATAGGGGTCCCCCGCTGCTGCCGGGCTCCGAGCTCACAAAGACCTCCAGCCGAGACTTACCGTTGCCAAAGTAACCATAGTTGGCGAGGCTGGCATTTGACGTGAATGGGATCTCCCCGCTGAAGGAGACCGCGGGATAGCTGTACAGGATCCCCAGCGACGCCACCCCGAGGGCCCGCAACGTCGACTCGACTGTCACTGGGAATATTCTGGCCGCCAGGGGCGTGGCGAGGCGCAACAGAGCAAAGTCGAACAAGGGGAGGTTGTTCTGACATATGGTGTTGAGGCTAACGTTCACGGCCACGGACTTGTTCGCGAAGTCCCCTTTGTAGAAGCGGTCAAAAAAAATCGCGCTATTAGCGAGCCGGCCCGTTGAGCAATTGTAGACGCAATGCCCTGCGGTAAGAAGCAGGTTGGAGGAGAGGAGCATGCCCGAGCACCACTTGAAGGAGACGCCGTCGAACGTGATGTATACGCGGCCCATGCTGTTCATGGGGGTCTGGGAGGCCAGCTGCGCGGGCGTGATGGCGATGAAGGTGCTGTTCTCGCAGATCTTCGCGGGTATCGGGTGGTCCGCAGTAATGCGAGGGAGCGGGAGCATGTACCGCAGGTCCGAGCTGTTCAGCACATCGGGAGGAACGGTCCCCGGGACGAGGCTTGCCACTGTAGCCAAGAGGGAGGCCTCGTTTTGGGTCAAGTCCCCTCGGGCTCTGGGCATCGGACCCTCTGCCTCTGGCAATTGGCCAATCGTGTGGACGTTCTGGGGACTGGGCTGGAGGGGCAGAGCTCCCGAGGTGCCCAGGTTCAGCCATTCCATTTGTTGGGCATCGCTTGGCTGATGAGAGTCCTGTTTGGGCATGTGCAAGTTGTTGCTGGGTGGCTGACTCGGTCCCTGATTTTGCATGTGCAGGCTAGTTTTGGTTGCTGGACCAGGGACCGGATTAAGTACGTGCCGGTTGACAGGTTCAAAGGCCGCAGACGTGGCCGAGGTCGTGCGGCTGACTCCTCCGGCGTCCAATGTACCCTCGGGCTTGTCAGTATTAGGGAGGCTGGAGGGCCTGAGGTCTAGAGTCTCGTGGATACCAGATTCGAGTGCGTGTGCCGATTGGGTCCCTGGCTGCTTGGCGGTCCCGGGGACAGAGGGGATGTGAGACAGGGTCTCAGAGGGCCTGGGATCAGGAGCTAGTGGGGATGCAGAAGACTCTTGATTAGGGTTGTGAAGGTCAGTTGGCTGCAGTTCCAGCCCCTGTGGGGCATGTGGGAGGCATGTGACCCGCGCAAGGAGCGTCACAAATGTCACGGACCCTGTCACTACCTGCCACCATGAGCCCATGCTGTTGCGAGCCTGCTAAGTGGTGCGGGCCACCTCAGACGGGGCCCAGGTGAGACTATAGCGTAATAGCTCCCCACCCTGAGTTGCAGTTGGGGCAATGCAGAGCTGTGCCTGCAAAAGACAGAGCTACATCTCGTTCATGACTGGGCGAGCAGCGCAATATGCTGCACGGGAGCTGGGGTGAGCGCGTCAAGTTAGAACGCTGGCGTCCAAGCTAAAGAGAACTGTGGGGGTTGCTCAGTATTAGTTCTTCTGCAGGCTGGTGAGGTTGGTAGGCTTCCTGGGTCAGGATGGACTGACCGCTCCCTCCTGTCCCAAAACAAGGCTTGCGTGACGAGGTAATCTCGAAACATATATGAAATATGTGAAAAATTTAGCCGATGGGCTGCCATGCAGCATCTTGTCCTCATACCACAAGCACAGCCTCCTGCTCCAGAGTTCACATGCGTCTTGTAGGCATGTCCATGTTCAACGAAAACGTCAACAAGCAGATATTGTAGGTTTGAAGTTAATTCTCCAGTAAGATTACGACATTTTTGGAGGCCCAAAAAGGCTAGTTGACTACATGAGAAACCTTGTACCGCAATGTCAGGTACATTCCCTTTTTCTCGGAAAGCAAGACACTCGTACCAGAAACCTTACTCGAGTGCTAAAAATAATAATATACATGTAATGCTCCCAAGCAAAGGGTACCTCTTACTTGTGGGACCCCGAAGAGGTACTGCACCATCCGGTCCGGCCCAACGAATAGCACTTCGCTTTGTTTTTGGGTCCTGGTCGTCATCCTCCACAGACTTTCCAAACCGCATACGATATCCTCAATTATGCTAAAGGCCACACCAGCTATGGAGAGGGATAAGATCCCCTTCAGTGAAAGGCTTTCAGCAAATCGCAGTTTGAAGGTACCGCGAGCATCCGCGGGTTTGCCGTACGCCCTACATGGCACGTGCCAAAGCGAACTCGTCCGTTCGTGACTCTGGATTCCAGAGGTCCTTCTAGGTGTGAAGTCCTAGGTCGAAGGAGGAGAAGCAGAAGGAGCACACAAAGTCCAGGAACTGCTCCCGCAGGGATTGGCACCTGCCTCTTGAAACGAAGAGCCAGATTCAAAAGATAGTACAAACCACTTCTAGCCCCTAGTGTTTTGGTCATAGATGTGAACTGAAAACGCAGAGCAGCACAGATGGGGTTAACGCAAATGGACATCCTCTATGGGATGGGCCAAGACGAGGGCGGGAGCTTGGAGTTCATGAGATTGACGGTATCATTTGATAACCACAATTGATTGAACGACTGCAGCGTTCTAGATATGGCCCATCCCATATAGGATGTATGGGATGTCAATGCATTGTGTCCAGATTGTATGAAGGGGGGATCCTAAATTCTCTGAAGGCGGGAACGTTGAGAGGAGACCTGGACTCTAGTGCTATCCATATGATCCTATAGGGCTATCCATATGATCCTATAGGGCTAACCATGTTTTCCTATATAGGATCCATATGATAAATAAATAAATAAATAAATAAATAAATAAATAAATATATATATATATATATATATATATGTGGCCATCCATATGATCCTATAGGGCTATCCATATGATCCGATAGGGCTATTAATATGATGCTATCCAGCCTTCATGGCTTTGACTTCGGTGCAGGTAAGTAACAAAACCAAGTCGGCAGCCTTGTTGACAATCACCTAACTTTTGGTCCACCGCTCCTGAGTTCAGAGCACGTACCAAAACCAAGTCGGCACCCTTGTTGACATTGATCAGGGCTTTCTGTCCACCGCTCATGACTTCAGAGCATGTACCAAAACCAAAGTCGACATCCCTGTTGACCTTGCAAGGTCAATTGACAAGGGCTTTAAAGCTTAAAATTTTCTTGCAGCCTCTATGGGTTCAGGCAAGTAGCAAAACCAGAGTCGACATCCTTGTAGACATTTGCTAGCTCAATAGCGATACATAGAGCTTTTCTCCCAGTGCTCATGAGTTCAAGGCACGTATCAAACGCGAAGTCGGTTCCTTATAAGGCTTTTTTAAATCCTGCCCTGAGTCCTGGTCTGACCTCGGCCACCACGTGGTGGCCGAGCAGTAGAGAGTTCGTCTACAGTATACTCTAGAGTGCACTCTAGCTAGAGTTTATAGAGTATACTACTACCGTACTTTGTCGTACAATTGTATCTCACAGATCTGTGAGATTCACTTTTTGCAAACCATAACTGGAATTCAAAATCTACAAGCAGCGGGAAGCGGGCTTACAAGCGGTGTGTGTGTCCATGGCCCCTGGCTTCCGCGTACCGGCATGTAGGACACCTGCAGGTTTGCGGTCAGTATATGCTTCACTGCAACAGCTATCTTATGTAACACGATGTATACATCGTAATGACATACCATCGTAACATCATGTACATAAAATCGAAACAACACCAGCTGCAACCCTGCAGGGGCCGATGGCGTTGCTTTCTGCTCTGGTAGTTTGACTGACATTTAAATTTAAATTTCATTTCTGCTCTGGTAGCTTAAGCCAGCGAGAGTCCTGTCTGTCCGCCCATCTCCTGTCACACCGTAGTCATCAACTCGATTGCAAGCTAGTCGGACTCCCAGCAGTACGACCATGGTCCCTGTATTACAAAAAAAATTCCCGTGTAAAGTCTGTTCGCAAAAAAAAAAAAAAAAAAAAAAAAAAAAAAAAAAAAAACTGGGAACCGAGGGGGTACTTGGTATCCCGCATTCTTGGGCGAGATACACCTGGAGCGCTTGATCATCAGAAGGACCACCGAAATGAAGGCGCTCGACTGACAACGTCCCGGTAACTGGACGATACATGACATTACATTTAAAGCATGCAAATGCGCCATTTGGGAGCGCGCATGGACAAGCTCACCCACTCCTGTACACCCCCCCAACACACACACACACACACACACACACACACACACACACACACACACACACACACACACACACACACATACACACACACACACTCACACACACACACAGGTCCGTGGTATTTTCAAGCACGTGCCTGCCGTGGCCGACGGTCCTAAAGGACACAGGAGCACGTGGGACTGTGCAAGTCCTCGTTCAACCCAGGCACGTGCTCATGGCAGGCTCGAAGCACGTAACACCTCTCACGTCGGGGCATGTCTCAGCCTGGGAGTTCCTGAGGCACAGCCCACCTGCCACATTTGCAGGGCTAAGCGCCATGTGGCAGCAACTGTACCACAGTTTCCAGAAGCCCACTCTGCGAGGCGGAGTGCGGTCGTTTAACAGCATAAAGGCATTAGACTCGACATGCAACAAGGACCGACAAGCACCGCATGGTAACCAGGGGACACAGGTCCCAAAGAGCCATCCTGCGGAGACGGCCCTGTGCGAAGTGCACGCGCTTCACGACAGGTGAGGAAATATTCACCACTCCGGCCATGCAACAAGCCACGAGCAAACCTGCTGGAAGGGTTAGGGTGTTCAAACTCAAAGACTAAATCCTAAACCCTGCATGCGAACGTCAGAGGGAAAACTCATCTTACAGACGACAATGCCTCACGCCTGTAGTGACGTATGCATTGCTGATTGACCCGCTTATGGTGGGACGTCCCATGCACCCCTGGCCTACGTGCCCTGGCGACGTACGTCAAAAATAGCGACGGTGGGAACGAGGCGTGCTTCTGCTGATGACATAATGTTTTCTCTGTGCGTGCCTGGTCATGCACACTTCACATTTTTTCCTTTGCAGCGACCCCACTAACCCTCCCAATTGTTGCAACGAACCGTGGTGGAACCCAGCTGAAGTGGGAGTTGTCCTGGGTTGACATGGACCCTTCAGGCCATGCCGTGAGGCCTTATGGAAGCTAATGGTTGTGGTCCTCGCTCAGATACCGATGCACCTTTTCCGCCACATCTTCCTCCATGTGGGCCGGCAGCAACTTCAGGAGCTTCTGGTACGAAAAACTGACTCCGTCCGTCCCCTTAGCGGAAACCGTTTCCGGGGTCGCTGCAAGCCCGGCAAATGCTTCAATAAATTTACATATCTAACTATATTCTTGTGCTTTCAAAAGCAAAGCACACGCCCCTTTCCCTCAGCATTTTGCCACGTCATCTCTCAGAAGTTTGCCGATGAAAGGCCAAAGGGCCAGGAGAGGCTTGGAACCTTTCGGGCTCGGCATTTATTTTCAAGCAGACTGGGAGTTCAGGAAGAGGGGTCCCTTCCAGACCCCCGCAACCCTCATGGATATAAGAGGGTCAGCACGTGCACCATGTGCCACCACTTGCACGAAGGTGCAGCTGCATGCGGCCAAAGGAATGGATTTGTTGAGGAGCCCCCAAAATGGGTGAACCTCAGTTCCAAAGAAGACGACTTCAACTTTTATCTCGAGAAAATATCCCCATTGCTGCAACCAAAGGGAACGAGGACGACAGGCTGTGCATCAGTCCCCCCTCTCCCTCTACAGGGATACACCGGTAGGAAAAGCTCAAAGCGCACATAGCAAAACAATCGCCCCTTCGCCCCGTTTTTGACGCGAGAGTTGTGCGAAAGAGTCGCCGGATCAAGCTTGCAACTCTAAGGGGAAAAAAAAACGAGAGGGCGAGGCAGCCCTCAACACAGAGGCACAGCTGCAGCGCTGGCGGCGGGACAGGCGTTTACTGATATAAGTATGTATACATATAATTATATCCCCTCCCCTCCCTGTGGTATAAATACTTATGTTTACAACCCCTTCCCTCCCTGCCTCCTTCCCCCTCCCCTCCCCCTTCTCTCCCCCCTTCTCCATGTCCCCTTTCTCCCTCCCTCTCCCTCTGGCCTCCCCCTACCCCCTCCCCCTCCCTCCCCCCCCCCCCGGTCCCTCCCTTCTCCCCCCTCTACACCCCCCCCCACGTTCTCCTTCCCTCCCCCCTCTCTCCCACCCCCCCCCCGCCCACAGATACACAAAACAACACACACACACACACACACACACACACACACACACACACACAGAGGGGGGGGGAGAGAGAAAGGGGAGGGGGAGGGAGGGAGAGATGACAGAAAAGAGGGAGGTGGGGCAGACTGGCATCGCCGTAGAGATCCCCTCCACCATCGCCGGAGAGGTAGCTGACGTCTTCTGGGCCTTCCTCCAGATCCTCCCGAAACTTTGCCTGGAAGCGCCTGTTCCATCCCATCCCCCCCCTTCTCACTCCTCAACTAAACCACAAATCTCCAAGCCCCACTTCCAGTTTCATTGACACACTTTTTCCCCCATTTTCTTTCCCCAAAAGGAGGGCGGGTGCGGGTCGAGCCGCAGAAAAAAGTCCCCTTAAAATAAACGGAAAAACGGTAAGACAAAGGGAAAAAAAAAAGAAACTAGAAAAGTTACAGAAGACAAAAAAAAAAGAAAAAAAAACGAACACCTTGCTCGTTATGACATGGCCTACGGTCATGAACTTCAATTTCACCATTCTAATTATCACCACACTGCCCCGTGATGTGGCCACATCCAACAAGAAGCGACGGCCACACCGGTGACGCCGGTGACGGCAATGCGTCAAATGTGCCAGGAGCTCACAGAAGGGAAAGAGGGACCTTGCAAGGGACTCAAATGGGTTATTTGATAGCAGCTTAAGCGGGGTGCAGGAAAGCAACACACTAGTTAAGCCTCAAGAGAAAGCGGACTGCTTTTCCGTTCTTTTTTCATCCAAAGGATACCCATGCTCTGAAACCCTTTCAGAAGTCAGACCAGACTGACTTCACAGCTGCAATACATTACAACGAGCTCTCCCTCAGCTTGTCTCACTATGGCTCTGCTCATGCACCTCATTTTCACGTGCTTCAAAAGTCGGCCCCTGAAATTGGATGCATGTTGGAGTGAGGATTCGACCGTGTAATTCTCCAACAGGCCTGAACAGTCATATGTTGTCATATTCAATACTGGTGTGGAACAGCAACAGCGCAGGAACACTCCAGCCTCTACAAATGCAAGCAAGCAAACCTGGTATGAACATGTCGCATTTGATACTGGTCTGGGACAAGCAACAGTGCAGGAACACCCGCGCTTCCAGAAAGGACTTCTTAAATTGGACACGCCACATTGGACACGCCACAAGCACCAGGAACAGAAAGAAGGGAACTTGATGTAGAACACCCCCGTAACAAAGAGAGGGGGTTGACGGAATGCGCTTTGCAGGTCCATACTTGCGTGAGATGCGGCTGTGCGACAAGGAGGCTTCCACGTACTCCACCAACCGCTCCGGCTTCGTGCTTCGACCAGCCCTTATTAACAGCCGCAGCACTTCTTCATGCACCTTCATGACCCGCATATGTATGTGTGGGTAGGAGTCCACTATACAAGTAACCTCCCCCACCTAATTTCGCTCACAAAGCCCTTCTTCTTTCCTTCATGCCGAAGAAGACAATCCACAGACCAGGCATGACCGGGCTTGGAAAAACCCAGCTACCATGCAATTTGACAAAATACATGTACACATTGCCCATAGTACTCCATGCAACTGTCCGCTCCCACCCGACCTGTGTTTGTTCATAGCCCTCATCTCCCAACTTCATTCCTGGAAACCCCCTGACACAAGCACATGTGTACGATACTGCCGAGAGGCCCCAGGACACGGGAAGGAATCTATGAGGGTCCATCCCCCTCCGTTCTTTCCCCTTTTTCTCTGTCGTAAACATGCAGACACTCTTTCCAATTCCATCCCCCACCACCACGGGCCTCTATCCACCTCCCCCTCGCCCCTCTGTTCCTTCCCCCCTTTTTCCCCCTCTCTCGATCACTATCTTGCCCGTCTCCTGCACCCCCAGTGTGTGTCTGTGCGGGACGTGTGTATGTGTGTGTGTGTGTGTGTGTGTGTGTGTGTGTGTGTGTGTGTGTGTGTGCGTGTGTGTGTGTGCGTGTGTGTGTGTGTGTGTGTGTGTGCATTGGTGTATGTGTGTTTGTGTGCTTGTAGGGCACATGCACATGCATATCTACAAACCAAAACACACACACCCTACACACACACACACACACACACACACACACACACACACACACACACACTCGCTCGCTCGTGAACATACTCATACACGGGCCCTCAGAGGGGCCACTTCTTTCTCTACTACCACCACCACCACAACCCCACCCCACCTTTCATGGTCCCTCCTCCCCATCCCCCGGGCCTCCTTCTCCATCCTCCCTCTCCTCCTCTCCTTCAATTCGGCAGCCTCCTCATGATTTGGGGGGGGGGGGTGGGGGGGGAGAGAGCATGACTGGGGAAGGAGACTGAGCAGACCCCCCCACCCCAAGTTTGGGGTAATAGGAAACTGGCCAGACCCCCCCCCCCCCCATTTTGGGGTAACAGCAAACTTACCAGCCCCCCCCCCCCCAAGGTTTTGGGTCGCAGGAAACTGAACAGACCTTGAGCTCGCTGTCACAGCAGCGGAGGAGGATGCGCTCCAGCCCCAGCCGCCACAGTAGGTCCTCTGGAGTCACGAAGCCGGCCGCGTACAGGTCAGTGAAGCTCTCCGCCAAGGAGGCCGCAAAGGGCGCCCACTCCGACAATGCCACGGCTGACATCGCGGCCAGTGCCTGCGCTGCCCCCCACCCCTCACTCCCCGAAGCAAAGCTTGTTGCGCACGGTACAGCTGTACAGGGTACGATGTAGTCTGGGGGGAACATTTAGGTGATGTCTTTGCTTGGCACAAGTGGTGAATGACATACAAATAACACTCTCTGTCGCTC
>KV908459.1:229613-234613 GCA_002005505.1 Botryococcus braunii
CTCTTCCCCCTCAGCCAACCTCCTCCCGGTATGCTGCAGCTGTTCCGTCCATGCCTGTGAGGATGTGTCATGTCCATGCCGGCAAAGATGCGTTCGCACAGAATGTCAACAAATCCCCTCCTCCCCCCCTCCCCACCCCAAAATGAACACACCCACACCCCATTCCCCTATCCTCACGCACCCCACCCGCACGCACGCACACACACACACACACACACACACACACACACACACACACACACACACACACACACACACACACACACAGAGAGAGAGAGGGGGGGGGGGAGAGAGGGAGAGAGAGGGGGGGCACAGAGGGGCAGCTGATAGATGGCAAAGAGAGGGGGCAGGGTGAGGAAGGAAGGGCAGGCATGGAGAGCAAGGTTACAAGAAGAAGACAAGCAGGGAAGGAAGAGAAGACTGGTACGGCTAAAGGGGAAGGGGGAGGGGGGGAGCCCCACCGTGGTACGTGGAGGGCGTCTAAGAGACCAAGAAGAGGTTTCGCTTTGGGATTCTTTAAGCCTGCCCGGCTCTGAACCGAGAGGATGGCTTTCAACGGATCGAGACTCACAAACATCTGGTGGACTTCGTCTTGCCCGACCTCCCCGACCAGAGGTGTCTGCCTCCCCACAACCCCCCCACACGTTCTTCACACCCGTGCATCACACACACTTTCATCAAACCCAAAATCGAATACTCATTCTTCACACCCGCATCGCACACGCATTCTTCACACCGGCATCACACACGTTTCTTCATGCCAGTGCATCACACATGCCTTCTTCATACAACCGCATCACAAGCATTCTTCTCAAACGCACCCTTTCCAGCAGCGCATCACACATGCATTCTTCACACAACCCCATCACACATGCATTCTTCAGACTTGCATCAAAAACGCATTGTTCACGCCCGCATCACACGCGCATTCTTCACGCCCGTATCACATACGCATTCTCACGCCCGCATCACACACGCACTCTTCACGCCCGCATCACACACGCATTCTTCACGCCCGTATCACACAGGCGTTCTTCAAACTCATGTTGCACACGGTTCACAAAGAGTGGGTGCCAAGCCGAACCTGACAACACCGTGTATGAGTACGGCCTGCACGCCTTTTGAAAGCATCATGGGTTGTCATGGACGATCGTGCGACTGAAGGTCAACAGACCCACCACAATTAATCTAAAGTGCGGGAAGTACAAGTCTGGGCGTGGAGGGGTGCAAACTTGAGGGATGGACCCCAGACGTGTAGGGCAATACACTCCTCACGCGAGGGGGCGGAGGTGCAAATCAAAAAAATGACAACTGTGCAAAGCAATATACAGCGCATGCGCCTCCTGCTGCAAGGCTTTGCCCCTTACTGCCAAACGATTGATGAGACAGAGGAGGCGCAGAAACCTACCATCAGCTAACTTTGGACTGAAGCGATAATGCCATATGTCTGACGGACATGCACAACCTCAATTCTTATTCAAAGCCTTGGGCCCTCACATTTGCAGGTAGTTGGTCATCACTGGCAATTCCCCCATCTGAATTGAGATTGGACGGGGAGTAGGAACTGGGGGTGCACGACATTGCGCCTTCTCAAAATAGTTGCCCAGCAGTAGAAAAGGGAGACTATTGCCTTTCTAAGTGTTCTGCTGCAGGTCTATTTTCCAGCCCAGCAGCCTGTCGCAGTTCCTTCACTACCAGAGCTAGTGCCTGGGCAATCCAAAACACAGGGTAACATTCCAAGGTACAGCCTTCCCCTATGGAACCACGATGATGGCACCTTGCGCAACCATCAACATCAAAGGCTTTTAAAATAAGCATTAGTATCTGTAATCATATACATCTGTTGAAACCCTCGGAGATCTGTGGGGCAACCTTGACAGAGCCCAACCCCCGTGGGTAACCACGACAGACCTTCACTTTCAAAGAATAGGCTCAGGGAGGTTATTTTTCTCCATCCAACTCATTCTGTGATGAAAAAAGCACATCACCTCTGGATTGACACCATTTTCGATCAGGGCGGCAATGATGCTAACTTCTTCTCTGTCGAGGCCGGTGTCTAACAACGTGGCAAGTTTATATATTTTGTCCAGGACTTCATTGGCTTCAACAACGGCAGCATTACCCACCATATCCAACAGTATGTTATTACTGTAAGGACAATAATTTACTCGCCGAAAGCACGGCGACAACCGGCTCAGATCGTAGCGCCTCTTCGCGACCCACGGCTCTTCAAAATGCACAGGAAGGCGACTGGCTACAAAACGCTTGTGTATTTTGGTCTGAGCTGGATGGATGTGGGTTACTTGAATGGCAGAAATTATGTACCGAGTAAGGCATGAGCGAAAAGTACCGCCCGCTGGACAACAGCGGGGTTGCAGTACGGAGAATCTCTCTCTCTCGCCCTCTCTCCCCCCCCCCCCCACCCCGCCTCCCCCCGTCTCTCACTCTCTCCCCCCCCCCCCTCTCTCTCTCTCTCATCCCCCCATCCAACCAGTCTCTCTCTCTTTCCTCTCTCTCTCTCTCTCTCTCTCTCTCTCTCTCTCTCTCTCTCTCTCTCTCTCTCTCTCTCTCTCTCTCTCTCTCTCTCTCTCTCTCTCTCTCCCTCTCTCTCCCTCTCCCTCTCTCTCCCTCTCCCTCTCCCTCTCCCTCTCCCTCTCCCTCTCCCTCCCCCTCCCCCTCCCCCTCCCCCTCCCCCCCCCCCCCCCCCCCTCTCTCTCTCTCTCTCTCTCCTCTCTCTCTCTCTCTCTCTCTCTCTCTCTCTCTCTCTCTCTCTCTCTCTCTCTCTCTCTCTCTCTCTCTTTCCCTCTCATTATCACCTTGCATATATGGCCCCTGGATTCCGCGTCCCTGCATGATGGATTTATGGTATGCGGTTAGAACAGGCTTCACTCCTTTATGATAAATTTTTGTTTTTTTAGTACGGTAATGTCTCGCCTGTTTTGCAAGTTCTTCTTTGAGCACACAGACTCCCCTTTCACCCAGGCCAGTCTTGATCATCCATAGTACATAAACCACTAGATTTCCCCTACGCAGATGACACTCAAGTTTGGAGGCTGTTTCTGATGCCAAGGGTGTTGTGTGGTAGTAACACAGAATTCTGCGTCGAAGCTATAAAACTACCCTCCATGGTTGGGGTGCAAGCGTGTGCTTAGGCCTACATTTCGGCCCACGGAAACTAGGCAAAGTCATACGGGTCCTTTGATTTGAAGATTACCAGAATATTGGGGTCGACACAGGCCTTTCTGAGCATGGCTATTGCAGCCTTGGGAGAGAGGTGGAGGGGGGTTGAGAGACAAACTTGGAGTTCTTGGAGGAAGACTCGAACCTTCCAAAGGGGCTCCATTCGAGTTCTGCCGACAAATTAGTCTTGTAAGGACCAGAGCAACAACCACTTGGGGCCCGCACGCACAACATTACAATTGCCCCGGGCCGGGCAGAGCAAGCACGGGCCTGGGGAGCACATCAACCCGGGAACCCAACATTGCCTTAGGAATCAGACACTGGCATGGTGACCAGATTGGACTCTATAACCAAACATTCCCTGGGGACCAGGTTTAAAACGCAGCAGAACATGTCGGTTGTACAACACACTACATGTACATGTGGTAGTCTGTTGTACAACACAGACATGGCATTCCACATGGCCACCCACGTGTTTTACTCTACAGGCCCCCACACAGATCCGCAAATATATACGTCATGCAAATTGCATGATGCAGTAGATGATCGCCAGGTTGGCTGCACATGTAGTATGCTTTACAATGGCTTATACACGCGTAGAGCCCATTGCAATTCCGATGACCCATCATCCACGGTCCCTACCCCACAATTTGGGTATAATTATAAGGACTTGATTTGAATCCCCCCCCCCCCGGGGTAAAACCTACAGCTATATTGTATACTGCCTTTATAAACCTGCTGCAACAGCTCCATTAGCTTTACTGCAAGCCATCAACCCATGCATGGCTGATGGCATATGCATTATATTAATAGTTACCTCAGACTATCGCTACATATCCTTGCGGTATGGATTGTTCTTTTGCTGAAGTTTGCAAGGAGACGGGGAAAAGCAGATACTTCAAAACGAAATCCACGCATGCGCATACATTTGTAAGGTAACATTTCTAGACGTCGGATGTTCTCAGAACTGCGCTCTTTAGCTGCAGCAGACTGTTTGGCACATTCACGTTAAACTGAAGGGCGGTAACGTTGCTGGTTCACCTTGTATGTATGCCGGAATAGCAACATAATTGGAAAGATGCTATGGGGTAGCTAAATTGCATGCATGGATATCCGTGTATACTAAATTGCATGCGTGGATATCCATATATATGCATGCATTGCATTACATTGCATTGTCTTTTAGAGCAGCGGTTTCAAAAGATTATGAAACCGCTTCACTATAGTGATCATAGTACTATGATCAGTTTAATATTACACACCCTGTGCCCCCCTGCCCTTATATAATGGCCGTGCAGAAGAGAAAGCATGTGCATTGATGAGAGCCTATCCAACAGATGCTCTTGTTCCGCTCACTGTGAAAGCGGCAATATATTCCCTATATAGGAAAGGGCAGAGCAGACCCAGACCCTTGGATGTACGTTACCTTTTTATACAGCAGAATCATTACTAATGAGAAATCTGTATACAGTATGACAGGCCAGTGACTCCGTAATAACTGGCCTGTCAATCTGGGAAAGCTTAAGTGGCCGGGTATCCTGAAGATGACCCAGACAGACCACCCACCAACCGAGCGACGGGAAATGTTCCCAGCCGAGGTTTGCCCGTGCACGTGACCATGCTGGATTCTGTACCGCATGAAGATCTTTCCTTAGGAAGGCCACATGCACTGGGGCATGCTGAACTCATGCAGCATTAATTCGTTGGAAGTGGAAATTGTGACTTCCTCCACAAAGCAAGTACTGAGGCACATATAGAAATACTAATTTATAACAGTTATTACTAATTTATAACAGTCATTACTAATTTATAACAGTTAT
>KV908459.1:246849-256849 GCA_002005505.1 Botryococcus braunii
CCCTTGTGAGGGTGTGCGTGCTGTGCATGCTTTGCTAACGCCGAGCTGCTCTATTATCAATGGGGTTGTGAGCTCTGGAGAAATGCTTTCATGATCAATTTTAAAAGGATTGCTGATAAGCTTAAGGCTTTCACACTCCCATGGGGATATCTTGACGTCCAAAACACTCATAGAAGAGCCTTCTCTTGATCATGGGTCAATATCTCTAATTAAGCCTGGTTCAACTCTTTTTCACTGTGCATCCTGCATAAATATGGAGAAGCAAGGCGTTTTCAAAGTATTAGAAGTGGGAGCTCCATGAGAAATGTGGTTAAGAACATGCAACTAGGGGATCTGTCCCTCCATCCCTGGGTATTTTACATGCTGTTGTCTTGAGGACTGTGGTTTCACATGGCGGGAAACCTAAGTTGCAGCTGTGTGTTGGACCAGGCGAGCTGCACATTTTGCAAACTACCAGGCTGACTTTGATGAAGAGGACAACATACACACTGGGGGTCAAGAGGTGCTCCCCTCCTCAAAATTTGATCCATATGGAATTTGCTTTTAGCACACCGTATGCTCAGACCCTCAGAGCATGCAGAATTGACATGTGCTGTCTACCACTAGGTTGTTGAGCTGCTTTCCAGCAGTTCAGAGGGTATGCCATATCTCTTGCCATTAACATATAGAAAAAAGCCAGCAACAAAAAAGACATTTTTGGGCCCTGAGTTTCCGGGCTCCAAGCCAAGGATATCAGATGAATATCTGAGGAATGTCCATTTGCTCTTTGAACTTGAACCTGGTCCGTAAAGAACAGCATGCAGAATGGACAGCTCCTGAGGAGTACAAATCTTACTTTAAGTGAAAGGCATGCAATTATTCTTTCTCAAGTCCCAATGTGAGCTCATCAGGAGTGGGTTGGAGCAATGCGGTGTAATGGCCATCGTTTCTATGTGAAAGGCCAATGAAGTCGATTCATTTGCTGCCAAGCGAAAGTCCCAAGTTCAGCTTTTTTTGTCCTTTGGCTGCCCCACACCTCCCTCCCAACCCCCCCAAATCCTTAATGATCTTCTGCAGCTTTCTAGATGATGAGCTTATTTTGCCAAGTTTGACGTGAATGTATTTTGGGCATTGCAACGGATATTGCAACGGATTCTGCCCCTGTGTCAGAATGTGCAACCCTGCGGCATAGTGGAGTTCTTGGGAAGTTGCAGGCAAGGAGCTTGGGGATGTGGGCATCAAGCTACCAGCTCATGGAAGGCCGGAGCTCGGCGGCAGCTGCTCGTCAGGAGAAGCTCCTCGCAGCTGAAAAAGCTGCTGCAGCTGCTAAAAAGGCATGGCGCAGACCACTCTGAGCGCGCGCGCGCGTGTGTGTGTGTGTGTGTGTGTGTGTGTGTGTGTGTGTGTGTGTGTGTGTGTGTGTGTGTGTGTGTGTGTGTGTGTGCGCGTGTGCATATGCGTGGGTGTGAGAGAGAGGTGGGGGGGGGGAGAGGGGGCCATGGAAAGTATGGCGAGAGCACAGGACAGGTTGACTTGGGGGCCAAAGTACCCTTACTGCCGAGTGGCGGAGCTTCTCGCCCTTTTTCCACCTGCCAGGCTGGCACAGTTAGGACATCGGGGGGTTCGTGCTTGTTTGTGGCAGAGGTGCAGGACTGGTGGTAATCTAGGCCGGATGAAGTCTTCCCACCCTTTCAGGCACTGGCCTGCCTGGCATGGCAAGGGCATCGAGGGGTTTGCGCTCATTTTGTGGTGTAGGTGCACGACTGGTGGGGTGTCAATTTCGACGGATGTTTCTCACCGCAGAAGTTGCACAGCGTGTTGCCATTCTTGTAACGGCCCGGCTGGCATGGCAAGGGCGCCGGGAGGTGACACTCATTCATGGGGAGGTGGGGAGAGCTGTGTGCGGCAGTTTGGCCTGGCATTAGAGAGGTGTATCTTCTTGGTCTTTGTCCAGCTGCTAAAGAACCAGAATCTGGGCTGGCTAGGCTGGGATGCTTGGGGCTGCGAAGAACAAGAGGCTGGGGTGGCAGGGGCTTTCTGGGCTGGAAACACCAGGAGGCTGAGATGGCAGTGTCATGGGGGCCATGGCTTCTGAAGGGAGAACGGGGCGAGCTATGCAGGCATTAGAATGGAAGCCGGCTCGCGATGTGAGACTGGGCCCCCACAAGCGGGAGCGTGTGCCGTCTCTGATGAGTCTCACTGCGAACCTTCTGGCTGAATACCTGGAGGATGTGGAGTCTCTCTGGGGGATTGATGACCCCATTCGAGTGTGTTCCCTCTTGAGCGTTGCCGCGCTCCTTGCGATGTCTCCGCCCCCCCCCCTCTCCAAACAAGAAAAAGGACATTCAGACCAAAACCTGCACTCACCTCGAAGAGGCGGCCGGGGTTTGGGGTAGGGGGAAGCTCGATGTAATGTTGCAAAGCTGAACTGCACATACGCCCCCGGGGGCCCCAACAAAAGGACAACACATTTGTGCGATGATGCTTTGCCTCAAAGTTTGCGAGAGGAGAAGAATGACGAGATTGTGTGTGTGTGTGTGTGTGTGTGTGTGTGTGTGTGTGTATGTGTGTGTGTGTGTGTGTGTGTGTGTGTGTGTGTGTGTGTGTGTGTGTGTGAGTGTGTGTGTGTGTGTGTGTGTGTGTGTGTGTGTGAGGGAGGGAGGGAGAGAGGGAGGGGAACACACAGATAGGTGCGTGCGCACGCGGGGGAGCGAGGGAAGGGGAACACACAGACAGGTGCGTGCGCGTGCGTGCACCCACATACACACACTCAGACAGAGAAAGGGGGGGAGAGGGGGGGGGTTGAGGGGTTCTGGAGGGGGGAAGAGCGGATGCTTACATGAGAGTTGTTTGACACGGTTTGACAACACGATTTGAAGCGGATCGCAAGATATGCTCGAATGATTTTCAAAGATGATGCGGGGTTTTCCAATGTGTCTTGTGCTTTACTTAAGTGGAACAACTATGTGTGCCAGCGCAACTTTGATTCCCCCCTGTCTTTTGTGCTGGGTCTATGAGCTTCAACCCCTTTTAAGCCTGTCTTCCCCTCTCGCCATTTGTTTTTGTCCTTCAGCTTCTTCTCCAGTCAGCGGATGCACCTTTCGCCTGCTACTATTCTGATGCCCTCTTGGCCTTCACCTGGTTGCAAGATTTCTGCAAGAACCTGCGTGGGGTCCACATATGTAGGACTTCCGACAGTTTGCGTGCAACATCATCACAATGATGATGATGATGATGATGATGATGATGATGATGATGATGATGATGATGATGATGTTCATGATGGTGGTGATGATGCTGGTGCAGGTCCAGATGGCGAGGGCAGCGGGGGAGCTGCGCAAGCTGAGCCCTGCAGCGGTCCGGCTGTTCACAGCCCACGCCCCTCAGATGGTGGTGCTGCCTGATTGCACTCAGATGGAGCAAGCTGAGCTGGCACATGCCCTTACAGAGGCGGCAAACCCCAAGTTAGCTTCTCTTCTCTCCCACAGTGCAGCAGCAGCAGCAGCAGCAGCTGCTGCTGCTGCTGCTGCTGTGTGTGTGTGTGTGTGTGTGTGTGTGTGTGTGTGTGTGTGTGTGTGTGTGTGTGTGTGTGTGTGTGTGTGTGTGTGTGCGAGTGCGCTTGCTGTTGGGCAGGTGCAAAGCCCATCTCTGTGCTCCACCACCGTCAGTACCTTCCAACGCCTTGTCAATTGCAGATGAGGGCAGGCAGCGCAGACGATGTGGCAAGCTGAGGCCTCGCAAGGGTTGGTGGTGGGCTGGTGTATGGCTGAGGCTGAAAGGGTGTTTGCCCTGCAACTGTGGAGTCACCAGTCTGAACTCATTGACTTGCTGGGTCCTATCAAATTCTTAAAAGGCATTGCAATTGAATGGTTGGGGCAGCTGTAACGGTCTTGACAAAAAGTCATTGTCACGGTTTTGACAAAAAGGGGGTGTTGCCTGTGCATGTGCTGTTGCTCCGGGTCATGTGCACTTGTCAAATGGGAAACAGATGACATCGTCACTCTCTTTTGAGAAAACGGGCGTCCCAAGCACGTGTGCCCCTGCTCCGGGCATGTGCAGCGTGGCGTGTGATGCAGATGACACTGTCACAGTTTTACCGAGAAAAATTGAGGGCATCGTAAGTGGTTGTGCCCCCGCTCCCGGGCATATGGAGCTCGACGTTTGTGAAGCGGATGAAATTGTCTTGAGTAATGAGGAAGGCAAGGTGTTGTGTGTGTATGTGGTGTTGCGGCGGGTGATGTGCAGCTTGACCCGCTTGGAGCTGGGGCTGTGCGGGAGGGGACTTGGAGATGTGGTAGCCAAGTCGGTAGCTGGGCAAGGGCAGCTGCAGAGACTGGAGGTTCTGGCCCTTGGGGGAGCATACCGCCTGACGGATGAGGGAGTCCAGGCCCTGCTAGCTCAAGCCCCCGCTCTTGAAGAGCTGCTGCTGAGGGACTGCTGCCGCCTGCAGGGCGACTTCCTGGCTTCCTTGCCCACCGCCTGCCCCAAGCTCCGGTGAGGGCCATGACCAGAAGAATGCTATGGAATGCTATGATGCGATGACTTGTAAAACAAAGACCTCACAGAAGAAGAAGAAGAAGACGAGAAGAGTAGTGGTAATCGTACTATGCTCGCATGTTGCCTACTGCAGGGTTGTGAAGTACTCAATCTACTCCAAGTTAGTGTAGTGGGCGTGAGGCTAAGAAAGCTTGTTTGATATCTTGAAACCGCTCTAAAAAAGCACTTCTTCTCTGGTGTTCGAAACAAGCTGCTGCTCTGTCCAGAGGAGATACACTTTCTTCTCCCTCCTTGGGCTTGGTGAGGGGATGGCTCCTATCTGGCGGTTGCCACCAATAGCAGCAGTTGAGCTGTACTGCTTTATGTACTGCTGTACTGCATTCCGGGGATCCACAAGCATTCATGGTGGGGAGGGCATATCGCACGGCCCCTAAAGATCTCAACCGGTCTTTCTCGTCAACAGAAAGGGTGGTGCTGCGCCAAAGTTGGGGCCCGTCAAGTTGGGAAGGGGGTGTGCAGGCGGTTGGACCTGTCGGAGTGCAGAGGACTGGATGGCGACGCTCTGCTGAAGGCCCTGGCTGGGGGCATGCCTAATTTGGAGGCGCTTCTTTTGGACGGCATCCTGGACATCAAGGACGATTGGCTGGAGAAGGCGGCCCCACACCTTAGTAAGCTGCGCCACCTCAGCATCAGCCTTTGCCCTGCAGTTACGGACCGGGGCGTGGCCGCTATCGCGGCTGCCTGCCCAAAGCTGGCAACGCTGCATGCGAATGGCCTGGCCCGTCTGACTGATGCTGCACTTGTCGTTCTCGCCGACAGCTGCCCGGACCTTCAGGTGCTCCCGCAAGGCCCCGCATGGTGTTCCGTCACGTGTCTGGCACCCCTCCCCCTCAGTTGGGGTCAACCCCTCAAAAATGAGCCACCAAACAAGAAATCGGGGGGGGAGGGGGGGGGCATTTGCGCAGGTGCACGCCCATGAGTTATCTTGTGCATGCACACACACACACACACACACACACACACACACACACACACACACACACACACACACACACACACACACACGCACACGCGCGTGCGCGCACATGCACAGGCACGCAGGCACACAGACACACGCACACACACACACACACACACACACACACACACACACACACACACACACACCCATACATACACACACACACCCCCCCCCCCCCAAAAACACTCACACTCACAAATCCACGCACCACACACATGCTCACACACGTGCGCACATGCATAGGCTCGCACACACACACACACACACACACACACACACACACACACACACACACACACACACACACACACACACACACACTCACACACACACACACCCACACCCACACCCACACCCCCCCACACACGCGCGCATGCGCGCGCACGCGCACGCACAGAGAGAGACACTCTGACACTCACAGGCAGGCAGAGACCGACACACAGACGTGCCAACGAAATCTCCCAGCCTTCCCCATGCATGCGTATGTGGGAGTCAGGTGGCATGTGTTGAAGGGAGTGAGAGGGGGGAGGGGATATGGAGGGGGGGAGTCTCCTGCACGCCACCGCGTGGAAATTGTCTGTGGCTTTCTCCCCAGCGCTCAGGTGTGTTTGGGGTGGAGTCACATCCAGCTGCTGCCCCTCTGGCTGCTCTTTGGAGCAGCTGATAAAGCTGGAGCGATGCAGGGAAGTGTAGCATGGCCCCTGCGCAAGGCCCGTCACAATTTTTTAAAGTGATCCAAATGCCAGCCAGCCGGAAGTTCGAAAGGTTGGGAAGTTCCAAGGGTGGGGTGATGACGGGCCGCAGGAGGTGTCGGTGAAGGAGTGCAAGCAGGTGGGCGACAGCGGCGTGATCGCACTCGCCCAGGGCCGTCGCCTCAGGAAGCTGAACCTGGGGCGGGTGCCCGGGGTGGGCCCGGGGGCCATCCAGGCGCTGGCCAGCTGCTGCGCCTCCACGCTGGAGGACGTGGACCTGTCCTGGAATCATGGCCTGCCCGCTGACGCCTTTGGCCTGCTGGCGGACTCCTGCCACCAGCTCTCCCGCCTCACTGTCTTTGGTTGCAGCCAGGTGTGTTGCCTGTGCCGCTCCTCTGTTTCTTGCCTGCCTCCAAGCACTGAGCAGCGCTCCCCGCTCTCCCCCCCCCCCCCCTCTTCCCTTACAGAGAGAAGCGGAGGGAAGGTGGGGGGTGACACGGGTCTTCCCCTGCTCCCTCCTCTGGTGGCAGGGCACAAGGGAACTTTCTCTCTTTCCCCAATTTGTTTCTCCATCTTCATATACCACCCCCCCCCCCCCCCGGGGAGCTGCAGCTCCCAAAGTGTCTCCTCCTTCTATAGGGCCTCGGCCTCGCTCCATTCCGTTGTAACGTCTCCCCTGCTACTGTGGCAACCCCTGCTGGCTTTACATGTTCGCCTCCCCTCCCCAATATGTACCTGAGCGCCCCCATCCCCTCTCTGTCTGTTTTTCTCACCTCCACACTCTCTTCTCTCTCTCTCTCTCTCTCTCACTCTCTCTCTCTCCTCTCTCTCTCTCTCTCTCTCTCTCTCTCTCTCTCTCTCTCTCTCTCTCTCTCTCTCTCTCTCTCTCTCTCTCTCTCTCTCTCTCTCTCCCCCCCTCCCCCCCCCCCCCACACACTCTTGCAAACAACATCGCGCACATATGTGCACACACCCCCCACACACACACACACACAAACACACACTCTCACGCACGCACACAGAAACACTCAGGCTCGCACGGACACACACTCACGCTGGCACAGACATCACTCCCGCACGCGCACACACACACACACACACACACACTCACACACACACACACACACACACACACACACACAAGCACACACACACGCGCACAACACGCGCGCGCACGCGCACACGCACACGCACACGCACGCATGCGCACACGCGCGCGCACAACACACATACACGCACACACTGTTAACTTTCTGAGATTTCAATCAGAAAAGTCGTATCTGTAATCCTGTGCTTGCTTTTTCGCACCAGGATTACGAGGCAAAGTGCAGGTGACTTTCTTCCCTCTGATTATAGCTGACTAAGCTCCGTGAGGAAGGACATGCAGTTCCGTCCCTGATTCCTTGTGCCAGCTTGAAACCTGGTCATGCTCGTTTTCGAGCCCAGCACATCGCGTCTGGCACAACATTGCCACTTTTTTCGGGTGCCTCCTTGCGCCTGCATTGCATTGTAATGCCAGGTTTGTCAGTAGGTTTCTATTATGTAGCTGAAGCGCGCTCTTGCTGCTTTAACAAGCTCTATGCAAGGAGGTGCATTGCAACAGATACGATGCGAGACAGCACACAATGTGCGGGATGCAACACGCACCACCCTTTCCAAATGTTTGAAGGCTTCTAGAATATCAACTGCAGTCCTTAGGCATCTGGAATCGGATGTGGCGGTGCTAGGTAACTGGGTCACATGCCTCACAAATAGGCAGCTGATGTTGGGTACCGCAGGTGGACGGCCGCATCCTCTTTGGGCATTCAAATGAGCGGCTGGAGTTCGTGGGAGCAGCTTGCCTGAACAGGCCGCCACTGCCCTGGGCGAAGGCTGCTTTTCTCGTGTGACAGAGATTAATTTAGCTTAATGGGGATCGTGGGGGACCTTCCTAATGATCATCGGTGAAGTTTGTTTGCAAAAAAATGAAAGTTTGCGACTCAAAGGGAGAATGCCCATTGACTGTGTGGTCACTCTACGCTTCTTCTGGTCTACGCTCACCTCAGAGGGCTTTGGTGTATATTTACCGTTCAGGTCATTAAGCGTACGCGCATGCATGCAAGCACACGTGTGGGTGTGTGTGTGTGTGTGTGTGTGTGTGTGTGTGTGTGTGTGTGTGTGTGTGTGTGTGTGTGTGTGTGTGTGTGTGTGTGTGTATGCGCGCGCGCGGATGTGTGCGTGCGCATGTGTGGGAAACGGGTGTCTAGGTGTGTGTGTGTGTGTGTGTGTGTGTGTGTGTGTGTGTGTGTGTGTGTGTGTGTGTGTGTGTGTGTGTGTGTGTGTGCGCGCGCGTGCGTGCGTGCGTGCGTGCGCATGCATGCGGTCTATGTACCGAGTCTGCCATTCTTCGTGCACAAAAGTGTGTCTCTAGGGTTTCAGTGAAGGCATGTCGTTTAGTGACCTGGAATGAGGCACTTGGGGCTCCTCCAGGGGCGTCCCGACGAGAGCACGTGTGGTTTAGGTCATGCTTGTTCAGTCGGAGCTGTGTGAGGGATATGAGTCAGAGTCACAAGAGGCGGGTCAGCGCCACATTTCCCTTCATTTCCTGTACTCTTTCTAGAATGAGATCTGGGTCAGGACATCTTCAAGATTCACAAACTTAAGAGAAAACAAGAATTATTGTACATCATCATTGATTATAGATGGGAATGCCTGTTTCCTATCATCCTGACTTAGACAGCAATTACGCGGCCAACGGGATTTGTTTAGGCCGTTGGTGTTTGACTTCTGACACTGTTCTCCAAGCTGCATTCACAGTTTTCCCGGTCTTTGCTCAGTGGAAACCAAGCCCCAGAAGATAGGGGTTAATTAACCCGTTGAGAACAGGGGGTAAACTAAACTCCCTCTTATCCTGCCCTATGGAGCACAATACGGCACAGGGGATCCGGCACAGCGTTTTCATGATATATTTCAACTCGCTGCTAGGAAAACCAAACGGGCCCTGAAGAAGGATTAACGTTGACCCAAGGCTTCCTTCCAAACCTTCCTTCCACACGAGGGTCCAAACATGATGTATTGAGCTTTGTGCATGCACTATGTGTTCAAGCAGTTGAGTCGCTCCTGGTGGTATCCCCTGCTGGTGGCCGCAGCAGGGGACGCGGCTCACCCAGCTGTTGGCTCGAATCACCAGGAAGTCAACTGGCAGCTCGTGCTGTGTCTGGCAGGGGCCCTGCGGAAGGCCTTGCCTGCACCCCTAGGCGAGCTGGCTGAGGTGCGGAGAAGAGGGCCGCAGCCCTAGCCGGGGCCTTCTTTAGGGCGGGGAAATTGGCCAAGCAGGACTGTGACGCGTCGTCTTGGGCCCTTTGGGACGCGATGGACCGGCTTCCCCCGGAGCTGAGGCAGCGAATTGCCTTTCAGGCCCACCTGGTCAACGCATGATTTCCAGGTTTCTTTGCGTCCCGGGGTTTCGGGTAGCAGGGATAGCGAGCACGGGACTGTTGTGGCAGTTTGACCACATGGCTGGTTCTGCGCGGCCCCGAAGGTGGCTCGGGGATACTCTGATATGTGCGCGTGCAATGCTGAAGAGTGGCCAAAAGGCGCAAGGAGCACTGTGCTATGAAAATAAAGGTACCGTTGTCTTGAAGCAAACGCAAGGGATGGCTGGGGGAATGCGTTTTGGTGCTTGACAAGCACTGTGTTGTGAAGTTGATGTTGAAGGTGTTACATTGATTGTACCGCAAAGCCAATGCTTAGAGATTGAACAGACCAAGATCGAACATTGCAAGGGTTGCAAGAAGCATAAGAAATTCAAGTTTGTGTTGAAGGTAGACTG
>KV908459.1:269349-286849 GCA_002005505.1 Botryococcus braunii
ACACACAAATAGCCTTACTGTTCGCACAACAGTAACATACAAGCAATGCAGCTCCTGTATTGAAATGAGCGTGACAGCAGTATATCAAGCAGTCCTTCAATACAGAGCAAACACTATTCAGCTTGGAGCTCGAAGCCCAGATGCATTCCACACCCCATCGACTCGTTACAAATGGTTTACGTATATTTACCTGTGAACACCACCAAGTACTCTCAATGTCTATATAGACCAGTGCTCGCACTGCCGTCTATATCTGCCTGCATCCGAGCGTTACGATTTACTTGTGGGTTCATCAGTGTCCAAAAATATAAAAAATATCTAAACCATATAAAACACACACGCAACCTATCCACATATGTGTACGTACCGACTGCTCTCCGATCAGGACACCTTTGGCCCTTCAGCAGTCCCAGGAGTTTAATGGCTACTCCCAACCAATCTGCAAAATATGTGGATCATCAGAGATCAAAACAAAACAGTTATTTAACCAGCAGGAGCAAGCTTGTTATACGTATCTGTACTCACCGCTATACCCAGTGTGTAACTCGTCACACACAAATAGCCTTACTGTTCGCACAACAGTAACATACAAGCAATGCAGCTCCTGCAACACAAGACACATGTAATGTTTCATTATCAGCAGAAACATCAGTATGCATGTGCTTAAAGCCTGCGATCGCAGCCACACGACTGCGACCGTTACCCTTGCCAACGATCGCTAGCTTACCTGTATTGAAATGAGCGTGACAGCAGTATATCAAGCAGTCCTTCAATACAGAGTAAGCACTATTCAGCTTGGAGCTCGAAGCCCAGATGCATTCCACACCCCATCGACTGCCAAGCTTGCTCGCGATCTGGCGTTTCTATGCCTTTTTATCGTAACCGGCGGTAACGGTACAGTTCCTTTCGAGAGGCTGTACCGTACTGCATGGCCACATAAACAACCCTGACTTGGCCCTATGCCAACGTGTAGCTCTATAGATGCACCAGGGATCTCATACTTATACACGTGTACACACTCAATGGAGTCTTTACCTTGTGACCTTACCGTCACTAGTACAAGACCTGTACTGCATGGAGGTCACTATATGATCAACCTAACTGAACATAATACATTACCCTTAGACACGCAATCAGGCGCATCCTCTTAATTGTACTCCACACGTGGAGAAATTCAAGTTATACAATGTTTCCTAAAACCACTTGATAAACTGATAGCGCCCCTGTATCTAGTACGTTTGCCCTCACGTATCTATACGTACCTATCAGTTTATACAACAATCTTCCCCTTTTAGAAAACATTTATAATGTCGTTCATTAATGTTGAGTTCAATTGTTCCCATTAACGCACTACTCTTCCGAGCCAAACTTAGAATCTTTGAAGCCCTAAAGCCCTAAAGCCCTAGAACTTCAACACTCTAGGCTTAACCCATTCTCAAGCTGTCACGGTGCTTGAGAAATGCTGGACTGGCCAACGGCTTTGTAAAAATATCAGCCACATTTTCCTCTGTGTTGACGTACACCGGCGTGATCTGCCCCCATGGTACCTTTTCCCTCGCTTGATGATAGCACACGCTAATATGCTTGGTGTATTTGGACAACACATGGTTTTGCAGATTTGCAATACAGCCCATGTTGTCCATCCTTAATTCTACACCAGACACAGACTGACCGAGCTCCTCCAACAAGCTCCCAAGCCATACTCCTTCCTTTATTGCATGGCTCGCCGCAATAAACTCCGCCTCGACAGTGGAAGTAGCAACTGACTGTTGCTTCTTACTTCCCCACGACACTGCTCCCCCATTCAGCATGAACACGAAACCAGTTGTTGATTTTCGTGTATCAACATCTCCCGCAAAATCTGAATCTACAACGCCAGCCAGACTTTGCTTCCCCTTTCCCCCATAAACCAAACCCATCTCCTTGGTGCCCAACAGATATCTCACAATCCTCAACCCTGCACGCATGTGTGCAGTGGTTGGGGCAGCACGATAACGTGCCAGCAGGCTTACTGCCTGTGAAATATCAGGACGAGTGGTATTGGCCAGGTACTGCAGTGA
Organism: Botryococcus braunii; assembly: GCA_002005505.1. Lineage (NCBI taxonomy): Eukaryota > Viridiplantae > Chlorophyta > Trebouxiophyceae > Botryococcus > Botryococcus braunii. Next base: position 271,410 of record KV908459.1, read on the forward strand.
CCCTACGAGTTCCAGGTACCGGTGTCCGTCCGGCAGTGGAGACCCTGAACCCGCACTCTCATCCCCCACCTTCCCTTGTGGAAGCTCTGTCTGCAAAAAGCTTTTACACATGGGTGTGCTCACTCCCTTGTCACTCTCACTCACTCCAAATGACTCCGCAAGATCCTTGATCTTCTGAGCGTTGGAAATCACTATCACTCCCCCATCGCGATCGCGCCTAACTTCACTTCCGAGGAAGTTCTTCACTTCCCCCAAGTCGTGAACCTTAAATCTTGCTTTCAACTCACCCTTTATTTCTGACACTCTCTCACCACTCTTGCAGATGATCAGCAAATCATCCACATAAGTAACAATGAACGCCCGGTCTTCACCCCTTCCGGAGTCCAAGAATAAGGCCGGGTCGCTCCTACATGCCTTGAAACCCATCTCTCCAAGATCCTTGGAGAGCCTTTTGTGCCATGCCCGAGGTGCCTGCTTGAGTCCATACAAAGCCTTCTTCAAGCGAAACACCTCCTTTTTATCACCATTAGAGAAACCAGGAGGCTGCGTTACATACACCTCCTCCTCTAATTCTCCATTGAGAAATGCCGTCTTGATATCCACTTGGTGGATTTCAAGATTTTCTGTTGCTGCAATATTCAGCAACACTCTCCTACATGCATGGGTGCTGACAGGTGCAAAGGTTTGATCACAATCTACACCTTCTACCTGCCTGCAACCTTGCGCTACGAGTCTTGCCTTAAACCGGATGACATCGCCATATTCATCCGTCTTTAAGGCAAACACCCAGATCAGAGGAATCACTTTTGCTCCCTCTGGCCTCCTCACCACCTCATACGTGTCACACTCTTCAATAGCATCTAGCTCCTCTTGCATGGCTTGCTTCCAGTACTCCTTTTGAGGACTGGCAAGAGCTTCTCCAATGTGTTTTGGAATGGACAACTCTGATGCTTTCAATTTTGCCTCCTCAACTACTACTGCATGGGCTTTTACTTGCGTGTGATATGCCCCAGGAACATACTTATCTGGCGGGCCAACTCTCTCTCTCAATTCGTAACGCCCACCACCTCTTCCCCTCTCTGCATTCTCCTCATTATCATGCTGCTCTTCGTCTCTCTCACTTGCCTGCCCTTGACTTTCACCATGACCATTTCCCTCATCAGTCACTTCCCCGGCTGGAAGTTCTGCAGGAAGCTGCTGCAGCACCTCCCGTGCACGCCTCATGACTTCATGCATATCGTCCGCTCGTAATTCCGGGTTTATCGCAATTTCGCGCGGGGCATCAATTGCCTCTTCCAGGGAAACCTCAGGTGCCTCCTCTTCATCATGAAACAACTCTTCAACCCTCATTTTAGGTTGTAGTGTGGGTGGAGTTACAACCGGATAGCCCAACTCATCTTCAATAAATCTCACATCTTTACTCACCATTACCTTGCCTTGCACCAGGATCCGATACGCCTTGGATCCTGTTTCATATCCCACAAACATGCCCGCAACTGAGCGCGGACCAAGTGCTGACAGCTGCCTATCAGGCAGCTTCACATAAGCCAAACAACCCCAAACCTTCAGATGAGCAACTGAGGGTTTCCTGCCATAGAATGCCTCATACGGACAAGACTCCTTGCCACTGACGGCACTCACATTCAGCAGTCGTACCACAGTGTGAGCTGCCTCAGCCCAGAGTTCAGGCCCTGCCTCTGCTGTGAAGAGGAGGGCCCTCACTCGTTCCTTGATTACCCTGTTTACACGCTCTACCTTGCCATTTTGTTGAGGCGTGTACGGTGCAGAGGTCTGATGTGCGATCCCCTTTCTGGCAAAGAAATCTGCCAGCTCGCGGTTTACAAATTCAGTACCTCTGTCCGTCCTAACAGTGCCAACTTTACATTTAGTTGACAACTCCCAATTCAAGAGGACCTCTTGAACGAGTGCTCCTACCTCAGTCTTTGAACTGAAAGTCCTGATTTGAATTCTATGCGAGAAGTCGTCCAAAAGGACCAGCATATACTTCTCTCCATTCAGCCCAGCCACAGGCAGCTCTCCCACTACGTCCATATGGACCAGCTGAAGTCTCTCAGTGGACTCAGCCGCAGTGGAGGGAGGCGTGGGAGTCCTAGTCTGCTTCCCCCGTATACAACCGTCACAGTGAGTCACAACTCTTTCTACTTCCCCCACACTTCCTTTAACCTCATTCACAATCTGCTCTCTCAACATTATTGTCATGCATACAACTCCCGGATGTCCCAACCTTTTGTGCCACAACTCTGTCTCTTCTCGTGTAGTAACTAAAAGTGCAGCCGCCCCTCCCCATGCACAGAGCCCACTTTTGTGTGACAGGAAGTACAAGCTCCCTTTCGGTTCAATATCACACATGAACTCATTTGCCTTGCACATGACAGCTACATATTCCCCTTTCTCATTTACAGAGAATGTGCATCCATCTTTGACGGCAGCTGACACGGACAAGAGGTTATCAGTCGCTGTCGGGACATACTCAACATGTATAAGCAACACACTTCCCCCACCTTGCACAGATAGACACACATTTCCCTGTGCCTTTCGCAATCCTTGACCATCACTCGCTGCCAGTCCCAGTGGTTTGGCTTCATCATAAACAATGACATTGGACATTAAATGCAAATCATTGCATATATGGTTAGTAGCACCCGTGTCCACAATCCACTGCCCTTCCCCAGTGTTTTGTAATTTTGAGGATGCCATCCCTGCCCTTGGATTTACCTCTTCTCCAGTGGGTGGGTTACCTCGGTTAGGAGGGTGCACAAGTCTTGGGCAGTTCATTTTAATGTGCCCCCTCTCACCACACTCATAGCACGTCCGATTATCGTTCCTGACAGCCGGACCCGGCTTGCGGACAACAGCCGCCCTTGGAGCCCTTGGTTGCTGATCATTGAAACCTATGGTTTCTGCAACCACCCTTATGGCAGCCAAAGTTCGGTTAATATTGCATGTAGCAGTGGAAGAAGATAAACTTGGTTTATGAGCATCAAACTGCCACGGAAGGCACTTCAGGATTGACTTCTTGAGTTTTGTTTGCGTTACTGGCATGTTGTTATCGTTCAGTCTTTTTGCCAGCAACTCTTTCCTAGCCACATATTCTTCCAATGTGCCCTCACTCCCCATCATTTCACTGTCCAACAGCTCCAGCCATTGGTCATTGATTTCCAAGTTTGCTCCCCCTTGGAACTGGCTCATAATCCATTTAAATGCCACTGCTGCAGATTCAGCGAATGCCACCTTCTGAGCCCACACTTCTGGAACCCTTTTGCAGCAACAAATGCAGTGCCACTGCATCCCCTTTAGTCCCCGGCATGGACGTTTTTAGGCATTCCAGCACATTCCTGCTCACGGCACAATGGAACACATTTTGTTTCCAGATGTCCAACGAAAAACCCAGTCTATCTAAGGAGGTGGTGACCTGCAGACTGGAGTTCACTGGACTAGTCGGATCTTCCCGGCCAGATGTACTGGCCGGTTCAGATCCCCTAGCCTCTGCTGTTCCAACTCCTGAATCTCTTCCCATGTCAGTCGCTGCAACCCCATCACTGGTTCCAGCCACCCCCGTGAGATCCCCTCGTAGGTCTGGAAGTAATCCGGATGGAGCCCCAACGGATTGAGTCCCAGCTCCTCCACCTCCCTCCATGATGGCAGTCGGTCAAATACTGCCTTACTCTGCCCTTGGTGTAAACGGAACTGGAACTGTACCAGCTCGATATACACGTGGTATTCTCTGTACCACCTGAGTAAATGTCCTGTTCCCTCTCTTCCCTCAACAATAGCTCTGTCGAGAAAGAACGAAGGAAAACCTTCCCTTGGCCCGTCTGCAGTTAGCTTAAATAACTCCTGCAAACGGTTCCACACTTTCAGAAAATAGTGCACCTCCCAGTCTTCTTTTGGAAGGCTCTTCCCGTATAGCTCTGCTACCTCATGCACCAGGCTATCAGCAAGGGGATCACTGAACACAATCAATTCCTCCCACTTGACCAAAATGGGCTCCTCTCGTGGCTGTGTCAGACCAGCCAAGAATGCCGTTGATATAATTCCTCCACACAGAACGGACCCTTCTTCACTTTCACAAGTCTTAACAAATATGTAGTTTGCTCGTTCAACAGGATCAGGAAGATTGTTCAGCACAATGTCTTGGTGATGCACAATTGGCCTTTGAAATTGACCCTTTGGAACACCAGGCCTCTCAATATGAATATACAGACCCGGGTCTCCAAAATAGTCAGGAACTTCAAAGTGAGTCCTGACAAAAGGAATGGGATACTCTGAGTATTCTGGTCTTCTTGGATGCTGTTGACGTAATGCAGGTCGCAGTCCTCTTCCTCTCGTTGTTGGGAAAGGTCCCGGCGTCCGTTGCTCTTCTGGCTCCGGTGTATCTTCGATCACAATGACTCCCTCCTCTGGCATGCAGCAAGTTGTGGGCCCAGCACCTTTGTTGTGTATTGGTTGGAGGATGCCGTAACTGTAAGCGGTACGTATGCCGTCAGAGAATCACTTCCTGTGAACACCACCAAGTACTCTCAATGTCTATATAGACCAGTGCTCGCACTGCCGTCTATATCTGCCGACTGCTCTCCGATCAGGACACCTTTGGCCCTTCAGCAGTCCCAGGAGTTTAATGGCTACTCCCAACCAACCGCTATACCCAGTGTGTAACTCGTCACACACAAATAGCCTTACTGTTCGCACAACAGTAACATACAAGCAATGCAGCTCCTGTATTGAAATGAGCGTGACAGCAGTATATCAAGCAGTCCTTCAATACAGAGCAAACACTATTCAGCTTGGAGCTCGAAGCCCAGATGCATTCCACACCCCATCGACTCGTTACAAATGGTTTACGTATATTTACCTGTGAACACCACCAAGTATTCTCAATGTCTATATAGACCAGTGCTCGCACTGCCGTCTATATCTGCCTGCATCCGAGCGTTACGATTTACTTGTGGGTTCATCAGTGTCCAAAATATATCTAAACCATATAAAACACACACGCAACCTATCCACATATGTGTACGTACCGACTGCTCTCCGATCAGGACACCTTTGGCCCTTCAGCAGTCCCAGGAGTTTAATGGCTACTCCCAACCAATCTGCACAATATGTGGATCATCAGAGATCAAAACAAAACAGTTATTTAACCAGCAGGAGCAAGCTTGTTATACGTATCTGTGCTCACCCAGTGTGTAACTCGTCACACAAAAATAGCCTTACTGTTCGCACAACAGTAACATACAAGCAATGCAGCTCCTGCAACACAAGACACATGTAATGTTTCATTATCAGCAGAAACATCAGTATGCATGTGCTTAAAGCCTGCGATCGCAGCCACACGACTGCGACCGTTACCCTTGCCAACGATCGCTAGCTTACCTGTATTGAAATGAGCGTGACAGCAGTATATCAAGCAGTCCTTCAATACAGAGCAAACACTATTCAGCTTGGAGCTCGAAGCCCAGATGCATTCCACACCCCATCGACTGCCAAGCTTGCTCGCGATCTGGCGTTTCTATGCCTTCTGATCGTAACCGGCGGTAACGGTACAGTTCCTTTCGAGAGGCTGTACCGTACTGCATGGCCACATAAACAACCCTGACTTGGCCCTATGCCAACGTGTAGCTCTATAGATGCACCAGGGATCTCATACTTATACACGTGTACACACTCAATGGAGTCTTTACCTTGTGACCTTACCGTCACTAGTACAAGACCTGTACTGCATGGAGGTCACTATATGATCAACCTAACTGAACATAATACATTACCCTTAGACACGCAATCAGGCGCATCCTCTTAATTGTACTCCACACGTGGAGAAATTCAAGTTATACAATGTTTCCTAAAACCACTTGATAAACTGATAGCGCCCCTGTATCTAGTACGTTTGCCCTCACGTATCTATACGTACCTATCAGTTTATACAACACAGTGCACATGGCCCGCTCGCGCTGCCTCCATGTGATTCCAGCAGCCGCAGCCCTTTCCCCCGCAGCCATCATTCTCAGAGCTTGTTCATGAGTCAGCGCTTCACCGGGGTAATTAGACGAGTCACTCAGCACATGTGTACACCCTATCCCGAGCCAACACCCATCGTCAGTCCAGCATTGAATGTTCCCGGCCGGGATACATCAATCCATGGCTCTCATGTGCCTTTGCCCCAGACCCTCCTGACAGCTCACCTTGATACACTGCTGCCATTCTTAGCTTTGAATGCTTTGAAAAGAGCTTTGTAAAACTGTAGCATGAACACCAGACTACTTGTCTGCCAGCATTGGTTCCTTTGTTGTTGTTAATGATCTCAGGCATGGTCAATGATCTCAGGCACTTCCCGCCTGCACGATCTATGATGTGCGGTTAGGATAAGCTTCACTCTTTTTACTAAATTGACATTCGAATGAATTTTCCTTCCGGGGTTTTCAAGGTTTTACTCATTGGTTCTCAGTTTTTTTCCCAGATTTTGAACTGTCCCAAGTTCAGACCCTCCAGATCCTCGGAGAAGTGACGTGACGGACCGTCACGTCACTGACGGTACGTTTGACTTGGGATGAGGCGTGCGAAGTCGCCTGCAATTCTCTCCGAGACTTCTTGGTCGCTCCGTCACTTTCGTAACGTCTCGAGGGAAGCATCCGTCGACTTCCAGCTAGAAATATGAAACAATGCTTTGAATTGCTCGAACGTGGCTTCAGAGCAAGTGGCTAGGAGGGGGGACGAGCAGCAGCCTCACCAAACTTTCTGCATTCTGATCTGGGCCGGAGCACCTTCGCGGCGCGTACCCAAACTATTTTATTGGCACTCACTGTCAATTACAATTTACAAAACCTCGCAAGTTTCACGGTTTTAGATGTAACCGGAGGGCCTGATGTCTGGCTGATGCGACGGCTCTACCTGGTCGCACATGTCCACGGTCTGAAGCGTGATTATCGACATTTTGTGGATGATTTGGGTAAGACCTTGAAATTATGTTTAAATGCTGCCCCATGCACAGGGTTTTAATCTGGTGGCCTCAGTAGGTAGCTTCCTTGGGGCAGACCCGGGCGTGCAAACCGTTGTGCTCGACATCATTTGAACGAAATTTGACCTGACTTGGCTTGGAACGAAAGCAACTTGAGTTGACTTGAATGGTCGACACTGATCAGGTCCTCAACGAATTGCAGAGTACTATTCTCGTCCTCTTTGAAGTTTGAAGCTCAGGCCTGGCGTGGTTGTTTTATGCCTGTGTGACCGATAAACAGAGGAATATTGCTTCATGTCTTGTTGGAATGGCAAAACGACAGTAGGAAGCTTCATTCAATAATGTCAAAGAAGATGTGCTCACTTCATGACGAACTTGTTTGCAGTTAAATGAAAGGTCTGGATGATAGGCCAAGTGAAAGTGGTCAAAGTAAATATGATCCCACTTAGCCTCACCAAGCTTTTCTCCTAGTACTTACGAGCCTGGAGTGGATAAATACGATTTACTGGGGCTCAATCTGACACACTTTGTATCAGTGCAACCTAGTGCTTTTCCCCCCCATCTTTGAGTTAATCTTTGAATTAATATTGCGGCTCAAGATAGACTTCCGTAACCATGCCTCATGGCGAGAAAACTGACCTTGTACAGCACAGCGGTGACACGGGCCAATTTATTCCCGAGTGTGCCTCTGGCAAATGGAACAAAACCGGTCAATGCATGTACATTGAAGGCAGGGTAAATGCAACAGGCAAGCTAAGCCGACTTGCTGGGTCCCTTGGACTTTCCGGGGCTGCAGCCTGACAAAATATGTTGGTACATGAACTCACTTTAGGGTCAGGGTCAAGGACTTTGCAACGGTCTCCTAGAACAGCCACGTTTGATTGAGTACATTTGGGACCTGGTAACCAATCATCTGTACAAAGACGCCTTGGGTGGTTCCCTTGGTGGACATTACCACTCACCTATGTGCTGCAATGGTTATGTCTTGGAGATCCCTTAAGGAGTATGGGCTTGAGGACTTCAACGTCTTTCAGGGCAGTGTCCCAGTCTTGTTGATGTCCCTTTGTTACCAGGCTGTGACAGTCTGTTGTTACTCTGACACTCTGCTCCTCATCGTAGCTGCAGTTTCAGCACAGGCTTGTAGGAATGTCCCTATTGCACCAGAGTGTACAGGGCAGCTGGTCAGGTGCAGAGCTAGGTGAGTGCGCTCCCGTCATAGCTTCCTGAGGCTGCCATCACACGTCCTGAAACTTCCAACCTCCACATGATGCTCTCCATGTTTCCACCGGTACTGCACATCCACAATTTATGCCTCCACAAGATTTCCTCATGTCAATATACAAGCAACTCCGACTAAGACCTGAGGGTCAGATGAGCGGCCTTGACAAAGTGTTGGTGCTCTCTTGGGGTCAGGGGAGTACTTTGCATGACTCTCACCCACCAGCGGTACTCCATCTATGAAGCTGCATGTGGAAGCGATTCCGGAATTCAATCATCAGGAGTTTGTAAGCTGCCGTCATCCAGAGGGGTCCCCCGAGCAGGTCCTCACCTCTCTGGCATACTGCCCCCTTCCCCAAACCCCACCCACCCCCCTCCCCCCCCCGCGCCCCCCCCCCCCACACGCACGCGCACACACACACACACACACACACACACACACACACACACACACACACACACACACACACACACACACACACACACATGCGAGCGCCACACACGGGCACGCATGCGCGCGCCCCCATGCCCAACCCTTCACATCCCCCCCCCCCCCCCAAAACACTCGCACCATACATGCACTCACACGTGCACACGCGCGCGCACACATACACACACACAAACACACACACACACACACACACACACACACACACATACATGCATGCATATATACACACATTCACACTCACACATACAGATACACTCAACATACACACTCTTTATCTCTTATCTCACTGTCTCACAGTCTCCCAAAGACACAAAAACACTAACACATAAAGGAAACTTTTTCTTGTCAATATTTATACTACTTTGAAGTGTTTCTCCATGAAAGAATTTCAAGCGATGTTTAGAACTGGGTTTAGGACAATTCATAAGGTAGTATATTTGGAATTTTTTGCTGTTTGAAACAGCAAAAAATAGAAGATTAAGAACAACCTTAAAAATGAGGTTCAAACTCTTTTCGCCCATCTAGTTCTGGTATGTCTTGTTTTAACATCTCGAATTGTCCTATTGTTTGAAATAGGTATATGATACGTCAATTCAAAATAAGAAGAAATTTGAATAGAAAGGGTCTTCATTTAAAATTTTAAGAGGAAGGAAATTGGGTTCGCAGTCCGAGTTTCAACGGAATTGGAAAAGGGGTTCGAAGGCCTTTCCAGCAAAGCTGGAAGGCCAACGACGGGGATGTCATGTAGTGAAATGGTTGGAGTTCGTCGATTACACAAAACGTGTGAGGCTAACCAGGGGGAAGGATTAAGAAGAGGGAATTGATGTAAATACTTTGAGGATGGTTAGTAATTCTTGAGATGTTAAACACACCAAAGAAAAAAAAAAAAGGGACAATAGTAAAACTATGACAATTGAAAAATCTCTCGAACAAGCCAGACCAGTTTTGCCTTTACAGCAATAGTCGGACAGGATGAAATGAAATTAGCATTAATTTTGAATGTCATAGATCCTAAAATAGGTGGAGTAACGATTATGGGGGATAGGGGAAGGGGCAAATCCACTACTGTTCAAGCACTTGCAGATCTGTTGCCACAAATAGATGTTGTCGGAAATGATCCTTTCAATTCCGATCCTAAAGACCCAGAGTTAATGAATCAGTAGACATAATCACAAAGAAAATACGTATGGTGGATTTACCACTGGGTACCACTGAAGATGGGGTTTGTGGAGCTATTGATATTGAAAAAGCTCTGACAGTAGGTGTCAAAGCATTTGAACCTGGTTTATTAGCTAAAGCAAATCGTGGATTACTTTATGTAGATGAAGTAAGCCTGTTAGGGGATCATTTTGTGGATGTGCTGTTATATTAGACTGCATCAGGATGGAACATAGTAGAGCGAGAGGGGATTTCAATAAGCCATCCAGCTCGATTTATTTTGGTTGGATCTGGAATTCCAGAGGAAGGTGAATTAAGACCACAACTCCTTCATAGATTCGGAATGCATGCTGAAAGCGGCACTGTAAAAGATCCTCAAAAGCGTGGACAATTGTTTATCAAGAGCTAGCTTTGATGAATCACCCATTCAATTTCGAGAAAGTTGTGAAGAGACACACATGTGTGCACACACACGGGCGCGCGAAAACCCTCTCTCTTTCTGCCCCCCTCATCGATCCATATCTCTCTCTCCCCCCCCCTCTCTCCCCCCCTCTCTCTCTCCCTCTCTCTCTCTCTTCCCCCCCTTCCTCTCTGTGTGTGTGTGTGTGTGTGTATGTATGTGTGTGTGTGTGTGTGTGTGTGTGTGTGTGTGTGTGTGTGTGTGTGTGTGTGTGTGTGTGTGTGTGTGTGTGTGTGTGTGCGTGCGTGCCCGCGTGTGTGCCCCTTCCTCACTTCCTCCCGCCTCCCCTCTCTTAACCTCACTCTCTCATTCCTTCCCTCCACATCTCCTTCCCTCAAAAATGGATCAGCGGGTTGAGAAGGCGATCATCCGGTGGGATGCGGTAGCAGCCGCCTTCTGCTGCCAAGCAGTTCTCAACCACATCTTGTACACACTACCTGCCCCACGCCACATGGCCCAAAAGCCCATGTGTGGTGTACACACCACATGTGCCAACGACCCTTGTGCCCGCAGGCTGTGCCGGAAGCCTCAAGTGGTGGCCCAGCAGAGTCACCAAACATTAGAACCTGCCCCAGGCACTGCCTCACCTGGCCCGAAACCCTGGCTGCCGAGCTTTGACCTCTCTGGTCGCTGTCAAGGTGCGCTGTCCCCACGTTGAACTTGATGGGTGAACAAACAGGGGCACATCCACTGTGGGCCGGGAGAGTCCTGACCGTGCCAACACAAAGTGGGCTTTGGGGGGCTGATGAGCTGCATTTTGCATCCGATGGTCTGTACCGCTCCCCAGCCCTGGGAATTTGTGTTGTGGGGGGAAGGGAGGGGGGATGCGGGCAAGACCCTGAGGCGTGTGGTACAGTTTTTTTTTTTTGCTTTGAGATGGGGCAAAGTAGCAGCAATGAGAGTAGTGCTAGCAGTGAGCGTTGTGGCAGCTCCTCTAGGGAGAGAATCTGGCAACAGTAGAGTTGTGGCAGCTCCTCTACGGAGCTGCCACAACGAGAGAGAGAGAGAGTCTTGCCGCAATGAGAGTTGTGGCAGCTCCTCCAGGGAGAGGTTGGCTGTCCCCGGGAAGTTCTATCCCGGGGCTGAATGCAAGCCCCCTCCGTTGCCAAGTTATGTCGAACACCATTCTGTTGCAAAGCTACGCACCCATGTGCGCCCAGCTGTACTGCAGACGAGTTCCAGGCTTGTACTGCAGGGGTGCCTGTCTGTCCTACAATGCATGTAGTACAAGCGTCTCTCTTTTTACTGCAGGCATCTCTCTTAGTACTACAGGCATTTCTGATTGTACTGGAGGCGTCTCTCTTTGTTCCACACACGTCCATGCTTGTACTGCAGGCATGTCGATATGTACTAGAGGCATGTCCCTTTTTCCGGCAGGCCTGTGTGCACCTGAGTTGTGCGACAGATCTGTTGGTTCCCAGGCTGCAGTTGTTGGTGCTGTGCCTTCAAGCTTTTCAAAGGATGGTTTCTGTTTTCTCCCCTAGAAATGGAGGTGGGGCATGGAGTTAAAATGAAGAAGAGAAGAGAAGAGAGGGGGCAGCGGTCACCGTGTCAGTCGAGTACGCGGCTTCCGTAGCCCAGGCGCACGTTGATGCCGTGGCAGCCTCGCTCCAGCGTTTGCCGATTCTCCGCCACCCCCAAGCCGAGCTTCTCTTGCTTCGCAGTTGCCTTGGGACCTGCAAGGTGGTTTTCACAGCCCGGACCATGCCGCCAGCTGCAGCTGCGCAAGCTTTGGTGACCTTTGATATGCTCCAAACCCAGGTCCTCCAATCCATTGTCACAGCTGGTGGTGGTGGTTTTGGCCCTTTGCAGCAAACCTTGGCTGGCTTGCCTATTGCCCAGGGGGGTCTAGGGGTCACTAAGGCCACTTCCCTTCTGCCTTGTGCCTATCTCGCCTCCGTCACGCAGACAGCCCCCCTCCAGGACCGCCTTCTGGGGACATCCACTGCCCCTCTTGTCCCCGCTGCCCTCGCTGCCAAGGCTGACTACTGCGCCCTTGTTCCTGATTTCGATGCGGCGCTCTTCGAGGATCCGGATTTTGTCCGCAGCAAAGTGCAAGCCCGGCTGTCCAAACCCTTGTCTCACCGCGCATACCAGGAGGTTCTTGATGACCCTGCTCGCTCGGATCGCGACCGTGCTGTGCTCCAATCTCTTACACAGCCGGGAGCGTCTGATTGGCTGCTGGCTCTCCCAGTTCCCCATTTGCAGCAAACCATGCCCCCAGAGTCGTTCCGCTGCCGCCTTCAATACCAGCTCTTGATCCCCATTTTCCACCCTGGCTCCCAATGCCCGTGCTGCTTGAGGGAGTTGGATGTCTGGGGCGACCACGCGGTCCACTGCACCTCAGGGGGGGATGTTGCCATTGTCGGCCGACATTACTCCGTTCGTAACGGCCTGGACGCTGTCCTTACCTCAGCTCGTCAGCGGGTCACCCGGGAACCCGCCTTTCCCACCCCTGTCCCTGGCCAGGAGCGCCGTCGCGCAGACCTCCGCCTCCATGCGTGGGAGGAGGGGCGTGACCTTTATATCGACATCGTTGGCTCTTCCCCACTCACAGTTGCCAACTTGCTGCACTTCGTGCCGGGTGGGGCCGCCGCGCGCGCTGCCCAAGACAAGCAGACCCGCTATGCTGTCTTGTTGTCGCGTCAGCAGCCGCCTGTGGCTTTCCAAGCCTTCGCTTTTGAAACATTGGGAGGGTTGCATGCTGATGCGCTGGCCTTGTTGCAGAGGCTCCAGGGGCTTTTGAACCAAGCCATCATTGCTCAAGAAGATGTGGAGGGATATTTTGTCATTCGTCGGGTCAGTTTCATCATTGCGGCGGCTGTGGGTCGCCAGCTGGCCGCTCGCCGGGTGTGACTCATAGCTTGACACATTGGGGGTTTGGGTCCCTGAACATTGGGCTGGTCTTTTTTACTCCACTCTTGTAAAAGAAGAAGAGAGTTACATCTGCCCAGCCACGAGGGCATGATAAGATGTCCACAACACACGTTGGCCGAAAGAAGAAAAGCGGGCCACCCGAGGTAGCCAACCAAAGACGAGACACGCAACGGCGTAAACGAAACGGGGAAAGGGGAAAAATGGGGGAGGGGCAGCCACACACGTGGCTGTGGCCAAGTCACCGCATCCGGCGTAAGTCAACACGAGCCTGGAAGGCATCCGATATGAAAGATACAACCGCACGCAAGTCAGCCTGCCAAATGAACTGCCGAAGAGACCGTGAGGGACTAGCAAACAACTGGGGGTAACGGTCCCGCACCCCATGGAAGTTGTCTGGCCGTGACAACTTTCTCCGTGTGGTTACAGGTGGCTGACCATGGAGGGAGTTGGAATTTCAATCGGTACTCAAGCCCTTTACGATGTTGGTAAATTCGGCATTACACAGCTGGTCCAAGAGCTGGGGCACATTGTGTACTGCCGAGACGAGGCACGGAAGCTCATGGACCTGCTGAGACTCTGGGAGGGGCCCGGAGACATATCCGGGAGGATCCTGCTTCTGCCTCCGAGCCTGCAGACCCAGTTTGAGGGGAAATTCTGGGGCTTTCTGGATGCTGTGGAGGATGCGCAGGACGTGACCAAGTCCGCTCTGCTGCTCAGGAGGCGTGATGTGCCGGGCCGCTTTCGGCACAGCCGCCAGCTCAGATCCATCAGAGAGAGGCTGCAAGAGTAGCAGAAGCGGCGGCTGGTCAAGAAGCGCATCAGTCTATTAAAACCCCAACAAGCAACAGGCAGCAGGGAACTGGCGACGTGGAGAATATCTTTCAGCAGACAGAGACGTTCATTCCGGACCTGAAGGCGCAGCTGACTGAGGCCGGCGGGAACAGAAACCTGGGCCTGTGCGGGATGCCTGGCTCGGGCAAGACCACCGTTGCCCGCCGAGTGTACGAGGAGCTGAAGGCCGACTATGACAAGCACCTCTTCATGACCGTGTCCCAAACCCCCGACCTCTGGCAGCTCTTGACAAGGGCCGGCAGAGAACTCTTTGGGATGCGTGAATTTGATTTTGATGTGCCAGCAGAACTCAGGGACCATCTGACGAAAAAGCTGCGCGAGGAAGGAGGAAAGAAGGTGCTCCTGGTCCTGGATGACGTGTGGGACAAGAAGCACCTGGAGGTCCTCAACTTTGCAACTGGAATACAAAGAGACGGGGAAGGCAACCTCCTACGACATGACAGCAGCCGTTTGCTGGTCACTTCTAGGGACCGCAGGGTCCTGTCAGATCTACAAAAAAGGGAATCCGTCTCTGTTGAGGAGCCCCCACTGCTGGAAGCACCACATGACCGGCACTTGCTGTGGCACTGTGCCTTTCCAAATTCTGAGCCGCCGGAGGACTTGCGGGAACTGGTGGAGCAAGTGGTGGCTGAATGCAAGGGCAACCCTCTCATGCTCAGTGTCGTTGGAGGCGGTCTGCGAGGAAAGACCCTCCCCAATGACTGGGAGCAAAGGCTCCTGCAGCTTAAAAAGTCAGACAGCAGTGATGTCACACGGAAGGTGATGGAGATCTGCAGACCCAGCTATGAGGAGCTGAACTTGGTCGCACGCATTGGCTTCAAGCTCTTTGCTGCCTTTCCAGAAGACTACCAGCTGCAGGTGCTCCCCAAAGGTTTTTGTAGAGGCCAGCCCCTCTGGCCCCTCTGAGTTCGCATCACCTGGACTCACTTTGGACCACTTCTGCAGGCTGGCTGTCAAGCTCGATGGAGGCTGCTGCCCTCTGTGTGTGTGTGTGTGTGTGTGTGTGTGTGTGTGTGTGTGTGTGTGTGTGTGTGTGTGTGTGTGTGTGTGGTGTGTGTGTGTGTGTGTGTTTATTTTGCACACACACACGCGCAGGTTGGGTGTGGCTGTGGAGAGGGCGGCACAGAGGAGGCCATATCGAAAGAGCTGCGTCACTTGCAGGAGAGGGAGCTCTTGCTGGCGTGGGCGGGCATGGTGCCCCTCCTGGGTCAGCCCTTGGAACCTGGCTCCTGGGCCCGCTGCCTCCTGGCTGACCTTGTGGATCGCAGCCTCGTCATGCTGAAACCAGAGGGCTACAGCAGGTATCAGATGCATGACGTCTTGCGCGACCTGGCTGTCTCGGAGTGCAGCCCCAAGCCCCCTGAGCATGGCCGTCCCCAAGCCGTGCGTCACAAGTTCATCCAGCCTGACCAGCCCCTTGAAGAGGGCTTTCCCGAACTTGAGTTCAAGGT
>KV908459.1:291849-319349 GCA_002005505.1 Botryococcus braunii
CCTCTCATGCTCAGTGTCGTTGGAGGCGGTCTGCGAGGAAAGACCCTCCCCAATGACTGGGAGCAAAGGCTCCTGCAGCTTAAAAAGTCAGACAGCAGTGATGTCACACGGAAGGTGATGGAGATCTGCAGACCCAGCTATGAGGAGCTGAACTTGGTCGCACGCATTGGCTTCAAGCTCTTTGCTGCCTTTCCAGAAGACTACCAGCTGCAGGTGCTCCCCAAAGGTTTTTGTAGAGGCCAGCCCCTCTGGCCCCTCTGAGTTCGCATCACCTGGACTCACTTTGGACCACTTCTGCAGGCTGGCTGTCAAGCTCGATGGAGGCTGCTGCCCTCTGTGTGTGTGTGTGTGTGTGTGTGTGTGTGTGTGTGTGTGTGTGTGTGTGTGTGTGTGTGTGTGTGTGTGTGTGTGTGTGTGTGTGTTTATTTTGCACACACACACGCGCAGGTTGGGTGTGGCTGTGGAGAGGGCGGCACAGAGGAGGCCATATCGAAAGAGCTGCGTCACTTGCAGGAGAGGGAGCTCTTGCTGGCGTGGGCGGGCATGGTGCCCCTCCTGGGTCAGCCCTTGGAACCTGGCTCCTGGGCCCGCTGCCTCCTGGCTGACCTTGTGGATCGCAGCCTCGTCATGCTGAAACCAGAGGGCTACAGCAGGTATCAGATGCATGACGTCTTGCGCGACCTGGCTGTCTCGGAGTGCAGCCCCAAGCCCCCTGAGCATGGCCGTCCCCAAGCCGTGCGGCACAAGTTCATCCAGCCTGACCAGCCCCTTGAAGAGGGCTTTCCCGAACTTGAGTTCAAGGTGGGGTCTCTTGTTGCCTGGACCTTTGTATGGCCCTGCTCCCCCCTCTCTGTTTGGCCCCCTCTGTTTGGCACTTGCACCCCTCTCTGTTTGGGCCCAGCACAGCAGCAAAGCAGGCCATGCTGACAGGGGGAAGGGGGGTGCAGGGGGGCTGCCGGCCTGCACCCCTCTCTGTTTGGCCCTGCAGCGAGGCAAGTGAGCATGTGACAAAGCTTCGGCACATATCGGTTCTGGGGGCAAAAGGAGGCTGGCCGGCCCACCTGCGCACTCCCAATCTGCGCTACCTGGACCTGCTGCACTCCCCCTGGCTGGGCCTGCCCCCCGGCCCCCTTCCCCACCTCCACTTCCTCAGACTGCGAGATGTTTATGATGTGCAGGTCAGCTTCCCTTCACCCGTTGCTAAGGCTCTGCGGGTTCAGTATAAACGTAGAACATGTTTTGATGACTAGGGTTTGTTAGAACCTATGATTGGGTTTGAGGTCTGGGGTGCAGTGAGAATGTCTCCTAGGGTTTTGAGGCCTGGAGTCCAATGGAGGTAACATAGGGTTCATTCTCGCATAGGATTTAGGGTCTGGGCTTGAGTGAAAACATATCATGGGGATTAGGGTCTAGGGTTCGGTGGCAACAGATCCTAGGGTTTAGGGTCTGGGGTTCAATGCCAATTCTGGGGTCCCGTGGCAATCGGTCATAGGGTTTAGGGTCTGGGGATCAGTGGCATCACATTATAGGGTTTAGGGTTTAAGGTCTAGGGTTCAGTGGCAACACATCATAATGTTTAGGGTCTGAGATTCGATGCCAATTCTTGGGGTTCAGTGGCAACAGATAATAGGGTTTAGGGCTCGGTGTCAATAGATTAGACGGTTTAGGGTCTGGGGTTCTGGATTAGGGTCATGGTTGCCCCTTCCCAGCCAGCAGGACTTGTTGGTCCAGCCCACCTGAGGACTTGCATGATGAAGCAGTGCTCCAGGTTTTCGATGCAGTGCCCACATCAAGTAATGAACATTGATGGGCACTAAGAGGCGGTTTGATGGGCACAGCTTCAAGTTGTGCAGGACGACAGCAGATGTGATGTTGGACTCTCAGAAAGCTGTCCATTGCAAGAGTGTTCTGAAGGCAGTGTGTCTGGGCGTGCAGAAGAAAGTGTTTGGCCTTATTAGCCTGAGCCACCTCTCCCTACGTCATTGCCCTCTACCTTCATTGTTGGGAAAGGGCATCTCAGCGTTGACCGGCCTTCAGACGCTGGATCTCAGTGGGTGTGGGAGCCTGACCTCGCTGCCGGAGGGCATCTCAGCGTTGACCGGCCTTCAGACGCTGGATCTCAGTGGGTGTGGGAGCCTGACCTCGCTGCCGGAGGGCATCTCAGCGTTGACCAGCCTTCAGACGCTGGATCTCAGAGGGTGTGGGAGCCTGACCTCGCTGCCGGAGGGCATCTCAGCGTTGACCAGCCTTCAGACGCTGGATCTCAGTGGGTGTGGGAGCCTGACCTCGCTGCCGGAGGGCATCTCAGCGTTGACCAGCCTTCAGACGCTGGATCTCAGAAAGTGTGGGAGCCTGACCTCGCTGCGGGAGGGCATCTCAGCGTTGACCGGCCTGCAGACGCTGGATCTCGTAATGTGTGAGAGCCTGACCTCGCTGCCGGAGGGCATCTCAGCGTTGACCGGCCTTCAGATGCTGGATCTCTGTGGGTGTAGGAGCCTGACCTCGCTGCCGGAGGGCATCTCAGCGTTGACCGGCCTTCAGACGCTGGATCTCAGTGGGTGTGGGAGCCTGACCTCGCTGCCGGAGGGCATCTCGGCGTTGACCGGCCTTCGGACGCTGGATCTCTTTCAGTGTGGGAGCCTGACCTCGCTGCCGGAGGGCATCTCAGCGTTGACCGGCCTTCAGACGCCGGATCTCAGCCTCTGTAAGAGCCTGACCTCGCTGCCGGAGGGCATCTCAGCGTTGACCGACCTTCAGACGCTGAATCTCAGAGAGTGTGGGAGCCTGACCTCGCTGCCGGAGGGCATCTCAGGGTTGACCGGCCTTCAGACGCTGGATCTCAGCCTCTGTGAGAGCCTGACCTCGCTGCCGGAGGGCATCTCAGCGTTGACCGGCCTTCAGACGCTGGATCTCAGCCTCTGTGGGAGCCTGACCTCGCTGCCGGAGGGCATCTCGGCGTTGACCGGCCTTCAGACGCTGGCTCTCAGACACTGGCAGAGCCTGACCTCGCTGCCGGAGGGCATCTCGGCGTTGACCGACCTTCAGACGCTGAATCTCAGAGAGTGTGGGAGCCTGACCTCGCTGCCGGAGGGCATCTCGGCGTTGACCGGCCTTCAGACGCTGGATCTCAGACACTGTCAGAGCCTGACCTCGCTGCCGGAGGGCATCTCAGCGTTGACCGACCTTCAGACGCTGGATCTCAGACACTGTCAGAGCCTGACCTCGCTGCTGGAGGGCATCTCAGCGTTGACCCGCCTTCAGACGCTGAATCTCTTTGGGTGTGAAAGCCTGACCTCGCTTCCGGAGGGCATCTCAGCGTTGACCGGCCTTCAGACGCTGGATCTCAATTGTTGTGGGAGCCTGACCTCGCTGCCGGAGGGCATCACAGCGTTGACCGGCCTTCAGATGCTGGATCTCAGAGACTGTGAGAGCTTGACCTCGCTGCCGGAGGGCATCTCAGCGTTGACCGGCCTTCAGAAAGCGCCCACCAGCGGCATCAAACAAGCAGTACCGTCTCTCCCAGCCAGACTCCGGAACCGGCGGTATGCTGTCAGGCGAACTGCCGCATGCGAGGCCCCTGGCCACATGAGCAAGACGAGACAGGCAGCAATCTTTGAGGTACGGAGGGATTCCCTGGTTTGCAGGTTACCAAACCCGCTGCAAAAGGGAGCCGCCGCTGCCTGCGCCGCCGCTGCTCCATCCCGCGCCCGCGAGGTCCCCCCGCACAGTCCCCCCGCAGGCGCAGATGCCGCCTTGGGCGCAGCCCCGGGGCTCGCAGGCCGAGAAGAGGTCCCCAGGGACCCGAGTGCTGGGCAATGACAGGCGGGTGCTACAAATGGGGCCCTCCGTTTGGGTTGTCCACCGTTGAACGCTGCTGGAGCCCCAATCGCTGGATCTCAGAGAGTGCAAGCTTGAGATCCTGCCAAGGGGCATCCATGAGTGCGGCCTTCTTCAGCGCCCCTTTGCATTGAGAGCGTAGCCTCCCTTCAGCGGTAGGTCCACTGCCCCCGTGAAGGAGAGTGTCCGGGTTTGGAATTTAACCTATTATCAGGGTTTTCCAAAGGGGTTCAAACGAGGAGCCTGGGGAAGGGGTGGTGTGGGGGCATGCATCATTGTGTTTAGGGGCGCGGTGCAGACTTCCTCATTCGGTCCTCCTGCCTCTCACCGGAGGGCCATTGAACGGGACAAAAGCCCTTTCCAACCCTGCCAGGCCCACACTGCTCTCCGCAATTCCCTTCCCAAACCCTGTTTAAAACCACTGCCAAGCCCCGCCTGTCTTTTCACAGATTGAAGTGCGAACCAAAGTGCAGCTAGTCCATGCTGGCATGAACAGTCCAGTGAGGGATGTCTAAAGCAGGAGCCGGAGCTGATGAGGGTGGTTGGCGGCGCATCTCAGAAAGATGGGCATCGCTTGGGCTTGACCGACCATCTTTGGCTTCAATGCCGCCTCAAGGGTGGTGTGCCCCGATTGGCTGTACAGCATTTAAAGAAAAGCGTTTTGGGGCAGCTTCCTCCGAGAATTGATGTGGCTTCCATAGTAGGGGCATGGAAGTGAGCAGCTGCTGCCGCCACTCTCCTGGACATCGCGTCGGGAAAGGGGCCTTCCGGCTCTTGACCATTTGCAAGGCCTGGGGGTGCTCAACCACCGCAACTTTGTGCTGAATGCATGTAGAAATGTGGGAAATCGTTTGCGAATGGAGGTAATTGGGGAGGGCCAGGTGCAGGTGCTTGGTAGGACCCCCTCCCCAGCTGGCATCAAAAGCACTGGAGACCCGGGCGTCAGACGGTGGATGTCCCTGTAGAACTCTGGGAGCTTGCGCTGGCTGCGGAAGGCCATCTTGGCACTGGGAGGCCTGTGGACGCTCCGTACCTGTAACAGTGGGGGCCCGGCATTGCAGCAGGATTTGCAGCAGGGGATGAGCCGCCCCTAGACGCCCTGTCACACAGGGTGCGGGCGCCCAGATGCCTGCTCTCAAGGAATAAGGCCCCCCTTACTTCCAGCCCTGATTCCCTTAAAGCTGACCAGCACTGAGGCCCTGTCAGTGCCTGGGGCAGGCAGCAAGGGGGGGGGGGCTCTTCCAGGGAGGGGCATCTGTTGCCCGGGGGACGTTCCTTCAGGCGAGCAGTCCTGACTGACCTGGTTAGCTGAGCCCTAGGGTCAGGCCTGCTGCCCGCCGCATTTGTGCATCGACTCGATTGGGCAGCAGTCAGGATAGAACGGAGCCTGCCTACCTGCCGGAAGGCTGGTGGGTCCTGCGGGGGCGTTTAATCCCTCAGCTTCAGAAGGCTGTTGGCGGCTCATGTGTGGTGCCGGAGGGCGGCTTCCCCTTGAAGTGCTGGGGGAGGCTGGCGGGCCTGGCCTGCTTGCAGAGCTGGCTTTCCAGAGCGCTCCTCCTCTGTGGGGAGCTGTGACTGGGGTCCCTTGGAATTAGGGTTTCCCGCCGACCGGCATCCCAAGCGCTCCTCCTCTGTGGGGAGCTGTGACTAGGGTCCCTTGGAAGTAGGGTTTCCCGCCGACTGGCATCCAGAGCGCTCCTCCTCTTTGGGGAGCAGTGACTGGGGTCCCTTGGAATTAGGGTTTCCCGCCAACCGGCATCCAGAGCGCTCCTCCTCTTTGGGGGGCAGTGACTAGGGTCCATTGGAATTAGGGTTTCCCGCCGACCGGCATCCCGAGCGCTCCTCCTCTGTGGGGAGCTGTGACTGGGGTCCCTTGGAATCAGGGTTTCCCGCCGACCGGCATCCAGAGCGCTCCTCCTCTGGGGGGAGCTGTGACTAGGGTCCCCTTGGCCCTACAGGGGTCACCAATCTTTACCAGTTTGGCCTTCCCGCCTCAGCCAGGCTCTTCCCCCGGCGGCCAAAAGGCCCAAATTCCAATGTTCATATTGGTGTAGCTTTTGTCAATCGTATGGCAGAATTGTATTGCATATGACAGAAGTAGGAGTAGTGCGATGGTAAGCAGGTTCACAGCAGTCGTGTGCCATTTCATGCATTAGCAGTTTTTGTTAGTAGGTAGTTAGTAGGTGTGAGCTGATTGAAATGTCTTGGCTTCTCTAGCCCCCTCAGATCGAATGTCAGACCACCATCTTGAAGACGGATTTGGGCGGGGGGCCCTGACCAGGCCTTATGAGGAAGCATTGAAGAAACTCTTGGCGAGAGCCTTGGCCGGGCTCACTGTCGACGGTGTTGGGGCACCTCTTTCGAAATTTCAGCTAATCGAAGCTTCTTAATGTTTGATAAAGACAGGTCGCGTAGAACGAATATTTTTAAAAGCAAGGGCTGTTGCCCTCGACAGCTTCATAGACGCGCAGCGGTGAAAGCAGGTAGGAGGTTGCACGTGTGACATGTGTTGTGTAAACTGGTGAGCCGGTAGGTACATATAGTTACTTACAAGTAGGTACGTACAAAGGGCTCATCAATTTGGTTGGGTTCGATTCAATCCAGTCTGGGAGTATTTATCACAACCTGTTGTGACTAATAACAACACGGTGTTACAAATAGTAAGTTCGTAAAAGGGGCTCATGATGTTTACATTGTTGGGTTTAGACACATCACATGACTGGAACTTCGTGAATAATGCTAGTACAAAGGCATGCGAGCGTTTCAAGGGTGGTAAGCAAAGAACATAAAATGGGTGACCATACGGGTACCTTCACGCCAGTACAAGTTTTGGTCAGTCAGCAAGTTGGCAACTAGTTGAAGACTCTATCGAGATTGTACACCTATCAGGTGATTAGGTATATCAGTTATGCATCAAGACATGTGCATGACAGAGGTGTTAGTCATGGTCACTTATGTGACTATGAAGTACAATCGGGGGCAACTCGAGAGCAGTCTTCACAACCTGGGTAGCTGTCGGTAGCAGTCGGTAGGTGGGCAAGGGCAGGTGCAGAGACTGGAGGTTCTGGCCCTTGGGGGAGCATACCGCCTGACGGATGAGGGAGTCCAGGCCCTGCTAGCTCAAGCCCCGGCTCTTGAAGAGCTGCTGCTGAGGGACTGCTGCCGCCTGCAGGGCGACTTCCTGGCTTCCTTGCCCACCACCTGCCCCAAGCTCCGGTGAGGGCCGTGAACAGAAGAATGCCATGGAATGCTATGATGCTATAATTTGTAAAACAAAGACCTCACCCAAGAAGAAGAAGAAGAAGACGACGAGAAGAGTATTGGTAATCGTACTATGCTCGCATGTTGCCTACTGCAGGGTTGTGAAGTACTCAGTTTACTCCAAGTTAGTGTAGTGGGCGTGAGGCTTAGGAAAGCTTGTTTGATATCTTGAAACCGCTCTAAAAAAGCACTTCTTCTCTGGTGTTCGAAACAAGCTGCTGCTCTGTCCAGAGGAGATACACTTTCTTCTCCCTCCTTGCGCTTGGTGAGGGGATGGCTCCTATCTGGCGGTTGCCACCAGCAGCAGCAGTTGAGCTGTACTGCTTTATGTACTGCTGTACTGCTTTCCGGGGACCCACAAGCATTCATGGTGGGGAGGGCATATCGCACGGCCCCTAAAGATCTCAACCGGTCTTTTTCGTCAACAGAAAGGGTGGTGCTGCGCCAAAGTTAGGGCCCGTCAAGTTGGGAAGGGGGTTGTGCAGGCGGTTGGACCTGTCGGAGTGCAGAGGACTGGATGGCGACGCTCTGCTTAAGGCCCTGGCTGCGGGCATGCCTAATTTGGAGGCGCTTCTTTTGGACAGCATCCTGGACATCAAGGACGCTTGGCTGGAGAAGGCGGCCCCACACCTTACGTAAGCTGCGCCACCTCAGCATCAGCCTGTGCCCTGCAGTTACGGATCGGGGCGTGGCAGCTATCGAGGCTGCGTGCCCAAAGCTGGCAACGCTGCATGCGAATGGCCTGGCCCGCCTGACTGATGCTGCGCTTGTCGTTCTGGCCGACAGCTGCCCGGACCTTCAGGTGCTCCCCCAAGGCCCCGCATGGTGTTCCGTCACGTGTCTCGCACCCCTCCCTCTCAGTTGGGGTCACCCCCTCAAGATGAGCCACCAAACAAGAAACCGGGGGGGAGGGGGGGCGCATTCGCTCGGCGCACGCGCACGAGTTATCTTGTGGGCGCGCGTGCACACACACACACACACACACACAAACACACACACACACACACACACACACACACACACACACACACACACACACGCACACACACACACACACACACACACACACCACACAGAGACAGACACACACGCTGACACACACTCACACATCCACACACCACACACATGCGCACGCTCGTGCGCACATGCACAGGCACGCAGGCACACACACACACACACAGACACACACACACACACACACACACACACCCACCCACAAACACGCACACTCACAAATCCACACACCACACACATGCCCACACTCGTGCGCACATGCACAGGCTCGCACGCACACGCACACACACACACGCGCGCGCGCACGCGCACGCACACAGAATGACACTCTGACACTCACAGGCAGGCAGAGACCGACACACAGACGTGCCAACGAAATCTGCCAGCGTTCCCCATGCATGCGTATGGGGGAGTCAGGTGGCATGATAGTGTGCATGTGTTAGAGGGAGTGAGAGGGGGGAGGGGATATGGGAGGGGGGGAGTTTCCTGCACGCCACCGCGTGGAAATTGTCTGTGGCTTTCTCCCCAGTGCTCAGGTATGTTTGGGGTGGAGTTGCATCCAGCTGCTGCCCTTCTGGAGGCTCTTCGGAGCAGCTGATAAAACTGGAGCGATGCAGGGAAGATTAGCATGGCCCCTGCGCAAGGCCCCTCACAGTTTTTCAAGTACAATCCAACTGCCAGCCAGCCAGCCGGAAGTTCGAAAGGTCGGGAAGTTCCAACGGTGGGGTGATGACGGGCCGCAGGAGGTGTCGGTGAAGGAGTGCAAGCAGGTGGGCGACAGCGGCGTGATCGCACTCGCCCAGGGCCGGCGCCTCAGGAAGCTGAACCTGGGGCGGGTCCCCGGGGTGGGCCCGGGGCCCATCCAGGCGCTGGCCAGCTGCTGCGCCTCCACGCTGGAGGACGTGGACCTGTCCTGGAATCATGGCCTGCCCGCTGACGCCTTTGGCCTGCTGGCGGACTCCTGCCACCAGCTCTCCCGCCTCACTGTCTTTAGTTGCAGCCAGGTGTGTTGCCTGTGCCGCTCCTCTGTTTCTTGCCTGCCTCCAAGCACTGAGCGGCGCTCCCCGCTCCCCCCCCCCCCTTTCCCTCACAGAGAGAAGCGGAGGGAAAAAGAGGGGGGGGGGGGGACGCGGGTCTTCCCCCGCTCCCTCCTCTGGTGGCAGGCCACAAGGCAACTTTCTCTCTATCCCCGATTTGTCTCTCCATCTTCACATACAACCCCCCCCTTCCCGGGGGGGCTGCAGCTCCCAAAGTGTCTCCTCTTTCTATAGCGCCTCTGCCTCGTTCCATTCCATTGTAACGTCTCCCCTGCACTCTCACGCACGCACACAGAAACACTCAGGCTCGCACAGACACGCACTCACGCTCGCACAGACATACACTCCCCCGCACGCGCGCACGCGCGCACACACACACACACACACACACACACACACACACACACACACACACACACACACACGCGCACACACACACACGCGCACACACGCACACACACTGTTACCTTATTGAGATTTGAATCAGAAAAGTCGTATCTGTAATCCTGTGCTTACTTTTTCGCATCAGAGTTACGAGTGCAGGTGACTTCTTCACTCTGATTATAGCTGACTAAGCTCCGTGAGGAAGGACATGCAGTTCCGTCCCTCATTCCTTGTGCCAGCTTTGAAACCTGGTCATGCTCGTTTTCGAGCCCAGCACATCGCGTCTGGCACAACATTGCCACTTTTTTCTGGTGCCTCCTTGCGCCTGCATTGCATTGTAATGCCAGGTTTGCAAGGTAGGTTTCTCACATGTAGCTGAAGCGCGCTCTTGCTGCTTTAACAAGCTCTATGCAAGGAGGTGCATTGCAACGGATACGATGTGAGACAGCACACAATGTGCGGGATGCAGCATTCAGACACCACCCTTTCCAAATGTTTGAAGGCTTCTAGCATATCAACTGCAGTCCTCAGGCATCTGGAATTGGATGTGGCGGTGCTAGGTAACTGGGTCACATGCCTCACAAATAGGCAGCTGATGTTGTATACTGCAGGTGGACGGCCGCATCCTCTTTGGGCATTCAAATGAGCGGCTGGAGTTCGTGGGAGCAGCTTGCCTGAACAGGCCACCACTGCCCTGGGCGAAGGCTGCTTTTCTCGTGTGACGGAGATTAATTCAGCTTAATGGGGGTCTGAGCGCCCTTCCTAATGATCATCGGTGAAATGTGTTTGCCAAAAAAAGAAAGTTGGCGACTCAAAGGGAGAATGCCCATCGACTGTGTGGTCACTCTACGCTTCTCCTTGTTGGAGTCTACGCTCACCTCAGAGGGCTTTGGTGTACATTTATCGTTCAGATCATTAAGCATATGCGCATGCATGCAAGCACACGTGTGTGTGTGTGTGTGTGTGTGTGTGTGTGTGTGTGTGTGTGTGTGTGTGTGTGTGTGTGTGTGTGTGTGTATTGCGTTTGCGTGTGTGTGGGAAGGGTGTCTAGGTGGGTGGGGGTGTGTGTGTGTGTGTGTGTGTGTGTGTGTGTGTGTGTGTGTGTGTGTGTGTGTGTGTGTTTGTGTGTGTGTGTGTGTGTGTGTGTGTGTGTGTGTGTGTGTGTGTGTGTGTGCATGCGTGCGCATGCATGCGGTCCATGTACAGAGTCTGCCATTCTTCGTGCACAAAAGTGTGTCTAGGGTTTCAGGGAAGGCATGACGTTGTGTGTCCTGGAATAAGGCACTTGGGGCTCCTCCAGGGGCGTCCCGACGAGAGCACGTGTGTTTTAGGTCATGCTTGTTCAGTCGGAGCTGTGTGAGGGATATGAGTCAGAGTCACAAGAGGCGGGTCAGCGCCAAATTGCCCTTCATTTTTCTGTACTCTTTCTAGAATGAATCTGGGGCAGGACATCTTCAAGATTCATAAAGTTAAAAAGAAAACAAACATGATTTTATATAATCATTGATTATAGATGGGACTGCCCTAGCAATGTTTCCTATCATCCTGACTTAGACAGCAACTACACGGCCAACGGGATTTGTTTAGGCCGTTGGTGGTTGACTTCTGACACTGTTCTCCAAGCTGCATTCACAGTTTTCCCGGTCTTTGCTCAGTGGAAACCAAGCCCCAGAGGATAGGGGTTAACTAACCCGTTGAGAACAGGGGGTAAAATAAACTCCGTCTTCTCCTGCCCTATGGAGCACGAGACGGCACAGGGGATCCGGCACAGCGTTTCCGTTATATGTTTCAACTGGCTTCTAGGAAAACGAAACGGGCCCTGAAGGAGGATCAACAGTGACCCAAGGCTTCCGGAAGGTTTGGAAGGGATCCCTTCCAAACCTTCCTTCCAAAGGAGGGTCCAAACATGATGTATTGAGCTTTGTAACAACAATCATGAAGGCCAAAGCCTCCGTGACCCACATGAGGGCATCCCAAACTGTCACGCCCGGATTTATACACCGACAAAAATCGAACACCACCAACAAAACAACAACAACAGTGTGTTCTGTATTCTTATGCTTCCTGCAACACTTGCCATGGTCAATCTTTGTCTATTCAATCTCTAAGCATCGGCTTGGCAGTACGATCAATGTAACACCTTCACACATTAACTGTACTTCACAACACAGTGCTTGTCAAGCAACAAAACGCATTCCCCCAGCCATCCCTTGCGTTTGCTTCAAGACAGCGTCAAATTTTAATTTCATAGCACGGTGCTCCTTGCACTTTTTGGCCACTCTTCAGCATTGCACGCGCGCACACCAGAGTATCCCCCAGCCATCTTCGGGGCCGCGCAGAAGCACCCATGTGATCAAACTGTCACAACAGTCCCGTGCGCCGCTACCCACAGCAGCACCCGAATCCCCGGGACGCAAAGAAACCTGGAAGTCATGCATTGACCAGGTGGCAATTCGCTGCCGCAGCTCCGGGGGAATATTCCGGTCCATCGCGTCCCAAAGGGCCCAAGACACCGTCACAGTCCAGCTTGGCCAGAAGTCAGATGCACTCAAGGTGGCCCCCTACCTCTAGATAAATTGGATGCAGTCAAGATGACCCCTACCTCTTAATAACTCAGATGCACTCAAGGTGGCCACCTACCTCTGACTGATCTGGATGCAGTCAAGGTGGCCATTGGAAGCTGCAGCGTTGGCACTGCGGGCGGGGTCCGCATCCACCCCATACCTCAGCAGCAGCGCCTCCAGGCAGCCGGCATGCCCCTTTGCCGCGGCTATCTCGGCTGCGCGAACCATCCCCTCCCACGTGCTCGGCTTCCCCCGACCGTCCCCTCGCACCTCCATGACGGTCTCCAGCATGTCGCGCCTTCCTATGTGCGCCGCAGTGTACATGGCCTCAGAGCGTCAAGGGCATCCTCGGCCGGCCGCCAGCAGAAGAAAGTACGCCTTCCTCTCCAGGAGGGCCAGCTAGCAGATCCATGGGGACCGGCAGCCCGCGTCCAGAAGGGCCTCCAGGCATGCGGGCGTGCAGTTCTGCACCGCACACTGGAGCAGCTCCTCGACGAGCACCATGTCGGGGGCCAGGTTGGCCAGCCCGGGGATTGCGTCGGTGCGGAATCTGCGCGAGCGGCGCTGCGACAATGTCGTGCAAGTGACAAGGGAGCTCGATGTCCATGGTGGCGGGCCAGCCGCCGGCAAACAGCCAGCTCATGAGCTGGCTGATCAGCGCCTGCCCGTGGCTTGCCCTGCAGGCCGCAAGGGCGGCATCCCAGGACTGCCAGCGCCGGGCCTCCCCCGATGAGGCCCTGTCGGGGCTGTGCAGCTCCAGAAACTTGCCCTCCTCTCGGACGCTCTCCAGGCAGTGCACATGGCCCGCTCGCGCTGCCTCCATGTGATTCCAGCGGCCGCAGGCCTGTCCCCCCCCCCAACCATCATTCTCAGAGCTTGTTCATGAGTCAGCGCTTCACTGGGGTCACTAGACGAGTCACTCAGCACACCCTATCCCGAGCCAACACCCATCGTTCAGTCCAGCATTGAATGTTCCCGGCCGGGATACATCAATCCATGGCTCTCATGTGCCTTTGCCCCAGACCCTCCTGACAGCTCAGCTTGATACACTGCTGCCATTCTTTGCTTTGAATGCTTTGAAACGAGCTTCGTAAAATTGTCGCATGAACACCAGACTACTTGTCTGCCAGCATTGGTTCCTTTGTTGTTGTTAATGATCTCACGCATGGTCAATGATCTCAGGCACTTCCCGCCTGCACGATATATGATGTGCGGTTAGGATAAGCTTCACTCCTTTTACTAAATTGACATTCGAGTGAATTTTCCTTCCGGGGTTTTCAAGGTTTTACTCATTGGTTCTCAGTTTTTTTTTTTTTTTTTTTTTTTGTTTAAAAAACCATTTTTCCCAGATTTTGAACTGTCCCAAGTTCAGACCCTCCAGATCCTCGGAGAAGTGACGTGACGGACCGTCACGTCACTGACGGTACGTTTGACTTGGGATGAGGCGTGCGAAGTCGCCTGCAATTCTCTCCGAGACTTCTTGGTTGCTCCGTCACTTTCATAACGTCTCGAGGGAAGCATCCGTCGACTTCCAGCTAGAAATATGAATCAATGCTTCGAATTGCTCGAATGTGGCTTCAGAGCAAGTGGCTAGGAGGGGGGACGAGCAGCAGCCTCACCAAACTTTCTGCATTCTGATCTGGGCCGGAGCACCTTTGCGGCGCTTACCCAAACTATTCTATTGGCACTCACTGTCAATTACAATTTACAAAACCTCGCAAGTTTTACGGTTTTAGATGTAACCGGAGGGCCTGATGTCTGGCTGATGCGACGGCTCTACCTGGTCGCACATGTCCACGGTCTGAAGCGTGATTATCGACATTTTGTGGATGATTTGGGTAAGACCTTGAAATTATGTTTAAATGCTGCCCCATGCACAGGTTTTTAATCTGGTGGCCTCAGTAGGTAGCTTCCTTGGGGCAGACCCGGGCGTGCAAACCGTTGTGCTCGACATCATTTGAACGAAGTTTGACCTGACTTGGCTTGGAACGAAAGCAACTTGAGTTGACTTGAATAGTCGACACTGATCAGGTCCTCAACCAATTGCAGAGTACTATTCTCGTCCTCTTTGAAGTTTGAAGCTCAGGCCTGGCGTTGTTTTATGCCTGTGTAACCGATAAACAGAGGAATATTGCTTCATGTCTTGTTGGAATGGCAAAACGACAGTAGGAAGCTTCATTCAATAATGTCAAAGAAGATGTGCTCACTTCATGACGAACTTGTTTGCAGTTAAATGAAAGGTCTGGATGATAGGCCAAGTGAAAGTGGTCAAAGTAAATATGATCCCACTTAGCCTCACCAAGCTTTTCTCCTAGTACTTACGAGCCTGGAGTGGATAAATACGATTTACTGGGGCTCAATCTGACACACTTTGTATCAGTGCAACCTAGTGCTCTTCCCCCACATCTTTTGAGTTAATCTTTGAATTAATATTGCGGCTCAAGACAGACTTCCGTAACCATGCCTCATGGCGGGGAAACTGACCTTGTACAGCACAGCGGTGACACGCGCCAATTTGTTCCCAAGTGTGCCTCTGGCAAAAGGAACAAAACCGGTCAATGCACGTTCATTGACGGCATGGTAAATGCAACTGGCAAGCCAAGCTGACTTGCTGGGTCCCTTGGACTTTCCGGGGCTGCAGCCTGACAGAATATGTTGGTACATGAACTCACTTTAGGGTCAGGGTCAAGGACTTTGCAACGGTCTCCTAGAACAGCCACGTTTGATTGAGTACATTTGGGACCTGGTAACCAATCATCTGTACAAAGACGCCTTGGGTGGTTCCCTTGGTGGACATTACCACTCACCTATGTGCTGCAATGGTTATGTCTTGGAGATCCCTTAAGGAGTATGGGCTTGAGGACTTCAACGTCTTTCAGGGCAGTGTCCCAGTCTTGTTGATGTCCCTTTGTTACCAGGCTGTGACAGTCTGTTGTTCCTCTGACACTCTGCTCCTCATCGTAGCTGCAGTTTCAGCACAGGCTTGTAGGAATGTCCCTATTGCACCAGAGTGTACAGGGCAGATGGTCAGGTGCAGAGCTAGGTGAGTGCGCTCCCGTCATAGCTTCCTGAGGCTGCCATCATACGTCCTGAAACTTCCAACCTCCACAGGATGCTCTCCATATTTCCACCGGTACTGCACATCCACAATTTATTAAGCCTCCACAAGATTTCCTCATGTCAATATACAAGCAACTCCGACTAAGACATGAGGGTCAGATGAGCGGCCTTGACAACGTGTTGGTGGTCTCTTGGGGCCAGGGGAGTACTTTGCATGACCCTCACTCACCAGCGGTACTCCATCTCATGAAGCTGCATGTGGAAGGGGTTCCGGAATTCAATCATCAGGAGTTTGTAGGCTGCCGCCATCCAGACGGGTCCCCCGAGCAGGTCCTCACCTTTCTGGCATACTGCCCCCTTCCACAAACCCCCCATCGACCACCCCTCCCGCCCGCCCCCCCCTCCCACACACACACACACACACACACACACACACACACACACACACACACACACACACTCTCGTACACGCAAACGCATGCGAGCGCCACACACGGGGACGCATGCGCTCGCCCCCATGCCCAAACCTTCACACCCCCTTACCCAAACACACACACCATACATACACTCACACGTGCACACACGCGCATACATACATACATGCACTCACACGTGCACACGTACACATACATACATGCACTCACACGTGCACACACACACACACACACACACACACACACACACACACACACACACACGCATACATGCATATATGCACACATTCACACACACATACAGATACCATCACATACACAATCTTTATCTCTATCTCTCTGTCTCACAGTCTCCCACAGACACAAGAACACTAACACAGAGACACACACGGGCGCACGCGCACCCTCTCTCTTCTTGCCCCCTTCATCTATCCATATATATATCTCTCTCCCCTCCCCCTCTCCCTCTCTCTCTCTCCCTTCCCCACCCTCTCTCTCTGTGTGTGTGTGTGTGTGTGTGTGTGTGTGTGTGTGTGTGTGTGTGTGTGTGTGTGTGTGTGTGTGTGTGCTTAGGGTAGACGTTCCAAAGCCTGAGCTTTATTATTCCGACTTTTTGCTCTGCGATGTTAAGCAAAGTTAGTCACTGTTCGGGTGATCTGTAAACTGGGCGTGCCCGTGTGTGTGCCCCTCCCTTGCTTCCTCCCTCCTCCCCTCTCTTAACCCCACTCTCTCATTCCTTCCCTCCACATCTCCTTCCCTCAAAAATGGATCAGCAGGTTGAGAAGACGATCATCCAGTGGGATGCGGTAGCTGCCGCCTCCTGCTGCAAAGCAGTTGTCAACCACAGTACACACCACCTGCCGCCCCCCACATGGCCCAAAAGCCCATGTGTGGTGTACACACCACATGTGCCAAAGACCCTTGTGCCCGCAGGCTGTGCCGGAAGGCTCACGTGGTGGCCCAGCAGAGTCACCAGACATTAGAACCTGCCCCAGGCGCGGCCTCACCTGGCCTGAACCCCCGGCTGCCAAGCTTTGACCTCTGTGATCGCTGTCAAGGTGGGCTGTCCCCACGTTGAACTTGATTGGTGAACAAACAGGGGCACATCCACTGTGGGTTGGGAGAGTCCTGACTGTGCCGACACAAGTGGGCTTTGGGGGACTGATGAGCTGCATTTTGCATCCAATGGTCTGTGCCGCTCCCCAGCCCTGGGAGTTTGTGTTTTGGGGAGAAGGGAGGGGGGATGCGGGCAAGACCCTGAGGCGTGTGGTACCTTTTTTTTTTCTTTTTTTTTTTTTCTTTTTTTTTTTTTTTTTTTTTTTTTTTTTGGAATGGGGCAAAGTTGCAGCAACGAGAGTAGTGCTAGCAGTGAGACTTGTGGCAGATCCTCTAGGGAGAGAATCTTGCAACAATAGAGTTGTGGCAGCTCCTGTAGGAGAGAGAGAGAGTGAGATTCTTGCAGCAATGAGAGTTGTGGCAGCTCGTCCAGGGAGAGGTTGGCTGTCCCCGGCAAGTTCTATCCCGGGGCTGAATGCAAGCCCCCTCCGTTGCCAAGTTATGTCAAACACCATTTCATTGCGCAGCTACGCACCCATGTGCGCCCAGCTGTACGGCAGACGAGTTCCAGGCTTGTACTGCAGGGGTGTCTGTCTGTCCTACAAGGCTTGTAGTACAAGCGTCTCTGTTTCTACTGCAGGCGTCTCTCTTAGTACTACAGGCATTTCTGATTGCACTGCAGGCGTCTCTAATTGTTCTACACACGTCCATGCTTGTACTGCAGGCATGTCAATTTGTACTAGAGGCATGTCCGTTCTTCTGACAGGCGGGTGTGCCCCTGAGGTGTGCGACAGATCTGTTGGTGCCCAGGCTGCACCTGTTGGTGCTGTGCTTTCAAGCTTTTCAAAGGATGGTTTCCGTTTTCTCCCCTAGAAATGGTGGTGGGACATGGTGTTGGAATGAAGTTGTCTGGCCGTGACACCTTTCTCCGTGTGGTAACAGGTGGCTGACCATGGAGGGAGTTGGAATTTCAAGCGGTACTCAAGCCCTTTACGATGTTGGTAAATTCGGCATCATACAGCTGGTCACAGAGCTGGGGAAGATTGTGTACTGCCGAATCGAGGCACAGAAGCTCAAGGGCCTGCTGGAACTCTGGGTGGGGGCCGGAGACATATCCATGAGGATCCTGCTTCTGCCTCCCAGCCTGCAGACCCAGTTTGAGGCGGCCTTCTGGGGCTTTCTGGATGCTGTGGAGGATGCGCGGGACGTGGCCAAGTCCGCTCTGCTGCTCAGGTGGTACCAGCTGCCGGGCCGCTATCAGCACAGCCTCCAGCTCAGATCCATCAGAGAGAGGCTGCAAGGGATTCTGGATTCAGAATTTTCTCGCCGTCTAGAGGCAGCAGCAAAAGTGCCTGTTCCAGCAGTGCATGGAACCCCAACAAGCAATGGCGTCGTGAAGGATATCTTTCAGCAGACAGAGACGTTCATTCCGCACCTAAAGGCGCAGCTGACTGAGGCCGGCGGGAAGAGAGACCTGGCCCTGATCGGGATGCCTGGCTCGGGCAAGACCACCGTTGCCCGCCGAGTGTACGAGGAGCTGAAGGCCGACTATGACAAGCACCTCTTCATGACCGTGTCCCAAACCCCCAACCTCTGGCAGCTCTTGAAAAAGGCCGGCAGAGAACTCTTTGGGATGCGTGAATTTGGTTTTCCGGGGCCAGAAGGACTCAGGGACCATCTGATGAAAAAGCTGCGCCAGGAAGGAGGAAAGAAGGTGCTCCTGGTCCTGGATGACGTGTGGGACAAGAAGCACCTCGAGGTCCTCAACTTTGCAACTGGGATACAAACAGACGGGGAAGGCAACTACCTGCGACATGACAGCAGCCGTTTGCTGGTCACTTCTAGGGACCGCGGGGTCCTGTCAGATCTACAAAAAAGGGAATCCGTCTCTGTTGAGGAGCCCCCACTGCTGGAAGCACCACATGACCGGCACTTGCTGTGGCACTGTGCCTTTCCAAATTCTGAGCCGCCGGAGGACTTGCGGGAACTGGTGGAGCAAGTGGTGGCTGAATGCAAGGGCAACCCTCTCATGCTCAGCGTCGTTGGATGCGGTCTGCGAGGAAAGACCCTCCCCAATGACTGGCAGCAAAGGCTCCAGCAGCTCCAAAAGTCAGACAGCAGTGATGTCACAAAGAAGGTGATGGAGAGCTGCAGGCCCAGCTATGAGGAGCTGAACTTGGTCGCACGAATGGGCTTCAAGCTCTTTGCCGCCTTTCCCGAAGACTCCCGCTTAGAGGTGCTCCCCACAGGTTGTTGTAAAGGCCACTGGCCCCTCTGAGCTTGCATCCCCTGGACTCACCTTTGGACGACTTCTGCTGGCTGGCTGTCAAGCTCGCGGCCGGCTGTTGTCCTGTCTCTCTCTCTCTCTCTCTGTGTGTGTGTGTGTGTGTGTGTGTGTGTGTGTGTGTGTGTGTGTGTGTGTGTGTGTGTGTGTGTGTGTGTGTGTGTGCGAGCGCGCCCCCGCACACACACACGCACGGGTTGGGTGTGGCTGTGGAGAGGGCGGCACAGAGGAGGCCATATTGAAAGAGCTGCGTCACTTGCAGGAGAGGGAGCTCTTGCTGGCGTGGGCGGGCATGGTGCCCCTCCTGGGTCAGCCCTTGGAACCTGGCTCTTGGGCCCGCTGCCTGCTGGCTGACCTTGTGGATCGCAGCCTCGTCATTCTGCAATACAACAGATATCAAATGCATGACGTCTTGCGCGACCTTGCTGTCTCGGAGTGCAGCCCCAAGCCTTCTAAGGATGGCCGTCCCCAAGCCGTGCGGCACAAGTTCATCCAGCCTGACCAGCCCCTTGAAGAGATCTTTCCCAAACTTGAGTTCAAGGTGGGCTCTCTTGTTGCCTGGACCTTTGTTTGGCCCAGCACAGCAGCAAGGCAGGCCATGCTGACAGGGGGAAGGGGGGTCCAGGAGGGCTGCTGGCCCTGCAGCGAGGCAAGTGAGCATGTGACAGAGCTTCGGCACATATCGGTTCTGGGGGCAGAAGGAGGCTGGCCGGCCCACCTGCGCACTCCCAATCTGCGCTACCTGGACCTGCTGCACTCCCCCTTGCAGGATCTGCCCAGCGGCTCACTTCCCCACCTCCACTTCCTCAGACTGGGAGGTGTTGATGATGTGCAGGTCAGCTTCCCTTCACCGCTGCTAAGGCTCTGCGGGGTCAGTATAAACGTAGAACATGTTTTGATGACTAGGGCCTGTTAGAACCTATGATTGGGTTTGAGGTCTGGGGTGCAGTGAGAATGTCTCCTAGAATTTGAGGCCTGGAATCCAATGGAGGTATCATAGGGTTCAGTCTCGCATGTGATTTGAGGTCTGGGCTTGAGTGACAACATATCATGGGGATAAGGGTTCAGGGTTCAGTGGCACCAAATCATGGGGTTTAGGGACTGAGATTCGATGCAATTTCTTGGGTTCAGTGGCAACCGATCATAGGGTTTAGGGTCTACGGTTCAGTGGCGACACATCATAATGTTTAGGGTCTGAGATTCTATGCCAATTCTTGGGGTTCTGTGGCAACAGATCATAGGATTTAGGGTCTGGGGTTCAGTGGCAACAGATCATAGGGTTTAGGGTTCGGTGTCAAGAGATTATACGGTTTAGGGTCTGGGGTTCTAAATTAGGGTCATGGTTGCCCCTTCCCAGCCAGCAGGACTTGTTGGTCCAGCTCACCTGAGGACTTGCATGATGAAGCAGTGCTCTAGGTTTTCGATACAGTGCCCACATCAAGTAATGAACATCGATGGGCACTAAGAGGCGGTTTTATGAGCACAGCTTCAAGTTGTGCAGGACGACAGCAGATGTGATGGTGGACTCTCAGAAAGCTGTCCATTGCAAGAGTGTTCTGAAGGCAGTGTGTCTGGGCGTGCAGAAGAAACTGTCTGGCCTTACCAGCCTGAGCCACCTCTCCCTACATCATTGCCCTCTACCTTCATTGTTGGGAATGGGCATCTCAGCGTTGACCGGCCTCCAGACGCTGAATCTCAGTGGGTGTGGGAGCCTGACCTCGCTGCCGGAGGGCATCTCAGCGTTGACCGGCCTTCAGACGCTGTATCTCTATCGGTGTGCGAGCCTGACCTCGCTGCCGGAGGGCATCTCGGCGTTGACCGGCCTTCAGACGCTGGATCTCAGGAGGTGTGAGAGCCTGACCTCGCTGCCGGAGGGCATATCAGCGTTGACCGGCCTCCACAGGCTGAATCTCGAGTGGTGTTGGTTCCTGACCTCGCTGCCGGACGGCATCTCAGCGTTGACCGGCCTTCAGACGCTGAATTTCAGAGAGTGTAGGAGCCTGACCTCGCTGCCGGAGGGCATATCAGCGTTGACCGGCCTTCAGACGCTGGGACTCTATGGGTGTGAGAGCCTGACCTCGCTGCCGGATGGCATCTCAGCGTTGACCCGCCTTCAGACACTGGATCTCCAGTTCTGTGAAAGCCTGACCTCGTTGCCCGAGGGCATCTCAGCGTTGAGCGGCCTTCAGACGCTGCATCTCGAAGGGTGTAGTAGGCTGACCTCGTTGCCGGTGGGCATCTCAGCGTTGACCGGCTGTGGACCGCTAGATCTCAGTGGGTGTTTGAGCCTGACCTCGCTGCCGGAGGACATCTCAGCGTTGACCCGCCTTCAGACGTTGGATCTCAGAGGGTTGCGGAGCCTGACCTCGCTGCCGGAGGGCATCTCAGCATTAACCGGCCTACGGACGTTGGATCTCAGAGAGTGTAGCAGCCTGACCTCGCTGCCCGAGGGCATTTCAGCGTTGACCGGCCTTCAGACGCTGGATCTCAATTGGTGTGAGAGCCTGACCTCGCTGCCGGAGGGCATCTCAGCGTTGACCGGCCTTCAGTCGCTGGGACTCAGTGATTGTGAGAGCCTGACCTCGCTGCCGGAGGGCATCTCAGCGCTGACCGGCCTTCAGGCGCTGGATCTCACTGGGTGTACGAGGCTGAGATTGCTGCCGGAGGGCATCTCAGCGTTAACCGACCTATGGACGTTGGATCTCAGAGAGTGTCGGAGCCTGACCTCGCTGCCAGAGGGCATCTCAGCGTTGACCGGCCTACGGACGCTGGATCTCATTAAGTGTGGGAGC
Source organism: Botryococcus braunii (assembly GCA_002005505.1). NCBI lineage: Eukaryota > Viridiplantae > Chlorophyta > Trebouxiophyceae > Botryococcus > Botryococcus braunii. The sequence goes on from KV908459.1 coordinate 313,573, forward strand.
CTGACCTCGCTGCCGGAGGGCATCTCAGCGTTGACCGGCCTACGGACGCTGGGTGTCGATGGGTGTAACAGCCTGACCTCGCTGCCGGAGGGCATCTCAGCGTTGACCGGCCTTCAGATGCCGTATGATTTTGGGCGGGTTTATGGGTGGGGGAGGCGAAAGTGGTCCCGATTTGGCTGGTCGTGAGAGCCTGACCTCGCTGCCGGAGGGCATCTCAGGGTTGACCGGCCTGCAGACGCTGGATCTCAATGGGTGTGGGGGCCTGACCTCGCTGCCGGAGGGCATCTCAGGGTTGACCGGCCTTCAGACGCTGGATCTCAGAGAGTGCAAGCTTGAGATCCTGCCAAGGGGCATCCATGAGTGCGGCCTTCTTCAGCGCCCCTTTCCCTTGAGAGCCTAACCTCCCTTCAGCGGTAGGTCCACTGCGCCCGTGAAGGAGAGTGTCCGGGTTTGGAATTTAACCTATTATCAGGGTTTTCCTAGGGTTTTCCATAGGGGGTGGTGTGGGGGCATGCATCATTGCGTGGGGCCCCTTAGGGCCGCGGTGCAGCCTTCCTCGTTTGGTCCTCCTGCCTCTCACCGGAGGGCGGTTCAACTTTTCTCGGGACAAAAGCCCTGCGTCCCAACCCTGCCAGGCCCTCACTGCTCTCTGCAATACCCTTCCCAAACCCTGCCAGGCCCTCACTGCTCTCTGCAGTGGACGTTCCGTACCTGTAACAGTGGGAGGCCCGTGGACGCTCCGTACCTGTAACAGTGGGAGGCATGTGGACGCTCCATACCTGTAACAGTGGGAGGCCCGTGGACGCTCCGTACCTGTAACAGTGGGTGGCCCGTGGACGCTCCGTACCTGTAACAGTGGGAGGCATGTGGACGCTCCATACCTGTAACAGTGGGAGGCCCGTGGACGCTCCGTACCTGTAACAGTGGGAGGCCCGTGGACGCTCCGTACCTGTAACAGTGGGAGGCCCGTGGACGCTCCGTACCTGTAACAGTGGGAGGCCCGTGGACGCTCCGTACCTGTAACAGTGGGAGGCCCGTGGACGCTCCGTACCTGTAACAGTGGGAGGCCCGTGGACGCTCCGTACCTGTAACAGTGGGAGGCATGTGGACGCTCCATACCTGTAACAGTGGGAGGCCCGTGGACGCTCCGTACCTGTAACAGTGGGAGGCCCGTGGACGCTCCGTACCTGTAACAGTGGGAGGCCCGTGGACGCTCCGTACCTGTAACAGTGGGAGGCCCGTGGACGCTCCGTACCTGTAACAGTGGGAGGCCCGTGGACGCTCCGTACCTGTAACAGTGGGAGGCCTGTGGACGCTCCATACCTGTAACAGAGGGGGCCCGGCATTGCTGCAGGCTTTGCAGCAGGGGATGAGCCGCCCGTAGACGCCCTGTCACACAAGGTGCGGGCGCCCAGATGCCTGCTCTCAAGGAATAAGGCCCCCCTTACTTCCAACCCTTTTTGTTGTAGCCCCTTAAAGCTGACCAGCAGTGCGGCCCTGTCAGTGCCTGGGGCGTGCAGCCCCGGGGGGGGGGGGGGGGCTCTTCCAGGGAGGGGCTTTTAATGCCGGGGGGGGGGGGGGGTCCCTTCAGGCGAGCAGTCCTGAATGACCTGGTTAGGTGACCCTAGGGTCAGGCCTGCTGCCCGCCGCATTTGTGCATCGGCTCGATTGGGCAGCCGTCAGGATAGAACGGAGCCTGCCTACCTGCCGGAAGGCTGGTGGGCCCTGCGGGGGCCTCTAATCCCTCGAGCTTCAGAAGGCTGTTGGCGGCTCATGTGTGGTGCCGGAGGGCGGCTTCCCCTTGAAGGGCTGGGGGAGGCTGGCGGGCCTGGCCTGTTTGCAGAGCTGTGACTGGGGTCCCTTGGAATTAGGGTTTCCCGCCGACCGGCATCCAGAGCGCTCCTCCTCTGTGGGGAGCTGTGACTGGGGTCCCTTGGACTTAGGGTTTCCCGCCGACCGGCATCCAGAGCGCTCCTCCTCTGTGGGGAGCTGTGACTGGGGTCCCTTGGAATTAGGGTTTCCCGCCGACCGGCATCCAGAGCGCTCCTCCTCTGTGGGGAGCTGTGACTAGGATCCCTTGGAATTAGGGTTTCCCGCCGACCGGCATCCAGAGCGCTCCTCCTCTGTGGGGAGCTGTGACTGGGGTCCCTTGGAATTAGGGTTTCCCGCCGACCGGCATCCAGAGCGCTCCTCCTCTGTGGGGAGCTGTGACTAGGATCCCTTGGAATTAGGGTTTCCCGCCGACCGGCATCCAGAGCGCTCCTCCTCTGTGGGGAGCTGTGACTAGGGTGCCTTGGAATTAGGGTTTCCCGCCGATCGGCATCCAGAGCGCTCCTCCTCTTTGGGGAGCAGTGACTGGGGTCCCCTTGGCCCTACAGGGTCACCAATCTTCACCAGTTTGGCCATCCCGCCTCAGCCAGAGGCTCTTCCCCTGGCGGCCAAAAGGCCCAAATTCCAAGGTTCATATTGGTGTCTAACTTTTGTCAATCGTATGGCAGAAATGTTTTGCATATGACAGAAGTAGGCAGAAATGTTTTGCATATGACAGAAGTAGGAAAAAGTGCGATGGTAAGCAGGTTCACAGCAGTCGTGTGCCATTTCAGGCATGAGCAGTTTTTGGCATTTAGCATTTGTAGGTGTGGGCTGATTGAAAATGTCGTGGCTTTTCTAGCCCCCTTAGATCGAATGGCAGACCACCATCTTGAAGACGGATTCAGGCGGGGGGCCCTGACCAGGCCTTATGAGGAAGCATTGAAGAAACACTCGGCGAGAGCCTTGGCCCGGCTCATCGTCGACGGTGTCGGGACTCCTCTTTCGAAATTTCCAGCAAATAGAAGCTTCTTAATGTTTGCTAAAGACAGGTCGCGTAGAGCTAACATTTTTAAAAGCAAGGGCTGTTGCCCTCGACAGTTTCGTAGACGCGCAGCGGTGAAAGCAGGTAGGAGGTTGCAGGTGTGACATGTGTTGTGTAAACTGATGAGCCGGTAGGTACGTATAGTTACGAACAAGTAGGTACGTACAAAGGGCTCATCAATTTGGTTGCTTGTCGATTCAACCCAGTCTGGGAGTATTTATCACGTGTTGTGAATAATGACACCACGGTGTTCCAAATACTAAGTTCGTAAAAGGGGCTCATTATGTTTACATTGTTGGTTTCAGACACATCACATGACTTGAACTTCATGTAATATCGTAAGTCAAACGCATGCGGGCGTTTCAAGGGTGGTAAGAAAAGAACATAAAATGGGTGACCATATATGTACCTTCACGCAAGTACAAGTCTTGGACAGTCAGCAAGTTGGCAACTAGTTAAAGACTCTATCGAGAGTGTACACGTCTCAGGTGATTAGGTATATCAGTTATGCATCAAGGCATGTGCATGAGAGGGGTGTTAGTCATGGTCACTTTATGTGACTATGAAGTACAATCGGGGGCAACTCGTGTGCAGTGAACCGTTACCAGCGGTTACGATCGAGTTGCCTAGATTGCAGGATCGTGGTCAAGCTCGTCAGACTCCAGATGTGGACGAACTCACATCCGTTTCTTCGAGCTTGCATTTGTTTAATCGGTGTTCTTTGCTTTCAAGTTAAGCTTGACTTAAGACTGCTTTGTGAACGAACACTGGTGAGCACACAATGCACGAAAAGTAACGGTCACAGTTCGGTAACTGCGATCGTAGGGTTTCAATGCCTTCGTGTTGTTTAACTTGATTGCATGTGTATTGAATAAGGCGTTGATTGAACAGGAAGTGAAGCTTGTGTTCTTTACTGTTGTGAATACAGTAAGTGCTGCTGTACGCCGAGGGTCCGTACAAGGGAAGTAGCAGAGAATACTGATACTCGTTGCATACAAGCTTGTCCTCGTTCAATTGATCTTTGTTATTTAGGATGCTGACGAAGACGGAAGAATGCGGGAGCGTTGTGGAGTGTCTCGCTGATAAAACTCCTGATAAGGGTTGCTGTGGATAAGGGTGCCATGAGTATTGCAGCTGGGGACGTTGCATTTGTTCCATTCGTCAGTGGTTGTATTTTGAGCATTGTTTAGATATGTTTCGGTTGAAGTAAGCGAACACTAGGTAACAAAACGGACTGGCGGTGCAGGTAGATTTAGTGGACAGAGCGTTACTGTACTAGATCTTGCATTGACACTGGGAGTGTTCGTTCAAGATGAACAGATTCATACAATGTAATTAGACTCCAGTTGTGGACGAACTTATATCCGTGTCTCCGAGCTTGCATTTGTTTACTCAGTGTTCTTTGAATTCAAGTCGAGACTGCTTTGTGAATGAACACTGGAAGTGAGGCTTGTATGTTTACTGTTGTGGTTACAGTAAGTGCTACTGTACGCCAAGGGTGCGAACAAGGGAAGTAGCGAAGCGTTGTGGAGTGTCTCGCTGATAAAACTCCTGATAAGGGTTGCTGTGCCCAAGGGTGCCATGAGTATTGCAGCCAGGTAGATCTAGTGGACAGAGAGTTACTGTACTAGATCTTGCATTGGCATTGGGAATGTTCGTTCAACAGGATACATCTCTCTCCATGCACAGACAAGCTCACTGATACGTCTGCCACACTCTTGACACAACAACATGCCACCGCGCCTTGAGAGAGGGAAGATGCCGTGTCTTGCTGTATGAACATGCCTTTGGGCCAGAGAGTAGAGTTTTACAGTGTCCCCCGAGCTCGCCCTGCATTCCAAGGGTTTATCGGCAGAGAGATGCAGCGTATTCCTTATTTTGAGACAATGGCCCTGGTAATCGGAAGGGTAATCAAAGAAAGCGCGAGGCATATCCAATCGGTAATCCAAGCATCCAACAGCCAGAACACCCAAGAGACCGAAAACAAGCAAGACAAGTAAAAGCACACCGGTTTGAGCTGCAGGGTAAAAAAGAAATACAAGAAGCGAAGGCTACAGCTTAGGCTACTTAGGTAAGCAAAACAAAGAATGACAAGACAAGCAGGACCCGACAAGACCCGTCTGGGAAAAGGGGGGAAGATGAACCCGGGGGGGGGGGGGGGGGGTTTAACGTTCTCGGGTACTGCGAAGCGGTGGGATAATCGCACATACTGGTGGGTATTAGTCCAACGTTCTTCTTACTATCTATCAGTGAGCAGGACGGGGGGGATGGTCCCGCCTTGCTGAGGATCCAGGCTAATCCTTCCTCAATTTCCAGGATTTGGTCTTTTATTGATCCTTGTGCTGGTTTCAACGTGTTCGGTCCTGAATGGGGGCCCATCAAGTTGGGGCAATCAGCATGCATATGCGAATGCATCTTATTTTGCGTGTGTGTGTGTGTGTGTGTGTGTGTGTGTGTGTGTGTGTGTGTGTGTGTGTGTGTGTGTGTGTGTGTTTTTGTGTGCGTGTGTGTGTTTGTGTGTGTGTGTGTGCACGTGTGTGTGCGTGTGCCTGTGTGTGGCTATTGTGTGTACGTCTGCGTCTGTGCCTGCGTGCAGACGCAGACGCAGACGCGTATGCGCGCGCATATGTGTGTGTGTGTGTGTGTGTGTGTGTGTGTGTGTGTGTGTGTGTGTGTGTGTGCGCGCGCGCATATGTGTGTGTGTGTGTGTGTGTGTGTGTGTGTGTGTGTGTGTGTGTGTGTTTGGGGGGGGGGGGAGCGCAATCCTAGGTCTAGGGGTGCCACATGTGTACCCACGAGGGTTCTACGCACACGTAGACCCCTCTCCCAAATAAAATAAAAAAACAAACAAAAAACGAAAAACGCGAAAAACCCTACAAAAATAAACAAACCCGCTGGCAGAGGATGGAGGCCTGCACGTTTG
>KV908459.1:324349-331849 GCA_002005505.1 Botryococcus braunii
TATGTTATGGATGAGCACTACCTTCTCAACTTTACTAAATGAATGTCAGGGCCGAGTTCCATTCCATCACTAGCACCAATAAGACTGTCAGCTGAACCAATGGATGTCACTGTACTGTACTGTTCTGTGCTGTCATCGATCAATTTCATTGTCCAGCATTATGATGTCAAGAGCACCAGGGATTGCCACCGTCGAGTAATGTTCTGGTCAGCAGCAAAAATAACTGCAATGACCCAAATGGCACGCAAGATTTGATCAAACTCATGTTTGATCAAGTCATAACTGCTCTTACATTTTCAGACACACTGCACTGTTACTAATATGGCAATGACTCACCTGGAATTGTTTTACACCGGGCGCTGTTACTAATAGACTTGTTGAAGGCTGACCTAATGGGGCTTACATAGAGGGGCTGTCACACAACAGATCTTGACAGCAACTCACCTGGATGGGCTTCACAGGAGGCACTCCCGGAAAACAGCGGGCCACCTCCTACATCCAAGCACACCAGTACATCAGGACAGAAAGAAGCTGAAGAAAGCATGCAAAACGTCTCCATAGGATGGAGGAAAATAGATTGCACGGACGAAGGCAGAAAGGAACAGATGGCAAATGAACCATTCTCTTTCAAGGAAAGGATGGAACAAAGGGTGAAGGGAACGAAGCCCCGGTCAAAGGAAGGGGAAAATTATGGATGGAAGGAAGGATAAAGCTTTTTAAAAAGGAGGACCCGATCCAACGAAGGTAAACAAGGTGGATGTAAGGAAAGATCAAGCTTTTCAAGAGGGACGGACGGAAAATTTAGTATCACTGGGCCTCGACAACTCACGACGACATTTTAAGATTTACAACCTTTGCAATGCACCTTCGAAACAGGTGCACAGCAAAGTGCTGAGTTTGTTAGCTTGCATCACCTAGAGGTAGCAGAACTTCACAAAGCGTAAGACTGCTTGACAGCACAAATCACGCTAAAAGCGGGCCAGTGAAAAGATACTGAATCCACGAGAAAACAGTGAACAGTCTCACCAAACCTTGTGCGCTGCCAGCATGTTCTCATGGTATGGGCAGGATGCGATTCTAACCTTCCATTATTCAATCTCTTATTCTTCCTATAAAGAGGGAAAAACAGCTGACAGGGGCCAAAAACCTACATCCGAAAGGGAGACACCGCTCTTGGGGAGCGCAAGGCTCTGGCATACCTCTATATCACCCCCAATCTCTTGGACTCCCAGAGTGTTCTCATGGTAATGGAAAAATGGGATTTTGTAGTAAGGAGGGGCTCCCTCCGGGATCCAGTCCCGCCGGTCCACGTAAAAGGGCTCTGCCAGGACCTGCGGTACTGCCACACATCCCCGTGACAAGCAGCAGATCAAGCAGCGATTGCAAGTTCGGGAATCAGAAAGAGACATTTGCATATAGACAAATACAGGAGGTCAGGCGCTTGCTTGCCATTCTCAAAATCTTCATCACCTTGGGTGACAGAAATGATGGCGCCAGGCACTTCGGCAATTGACTGCAACAGTTTAGAATTCGAGCATCCATGCTATCAATGGCCATCCATGGAAGAGGGGATGGGGTAATGGGCTTCATCTTCCTAAAATCAAGGTTCATATCTTACAGGATGGATGCTGTCAGACTAAAAAGCCTGACTACCTCAGTTAGTTACCAATAATGACTAGACCCTCCGGGACGAATGGAGCCGTGCGCTTGAATGCCATTTTTTAACTGTTGAGACGCATTATGGATACAAAGAAAGAGGCACCCAGACGCTTCATTGACATTAGTCACCTTTACTGAGGATCAAAGTAAGTTTTTGGGGGGAGTGGGGTCAGGAGTTTGAAGTGTCATCTACGAGGCCGAGAGGCGTACTGTGTGAAAATGAAGGGATTACACGGGAACACTGTGGGCATTTCGATGTTAAGACTCTGAAACGTCGATAGAAACCTGGGACGGGGTTAAACACCAATTTGCAGCATGTGCGTTTCCGGTTAGGGTTCAGGAAGCAGTGCGCGCAGATTGGGTGATCGGGTTCAGCCAACATGAGTGCCTTACAGAAGTGTCTGATTGGAAACCAGGTGGCATGGAGCACCATCTGCATGTCTAGAGTTGCGGGCAAAGGAAGCTGGGAGCACCTTGTGAAGATCAGGCCGCCTCTTCAGGATTTCATTGTGCAGCGCGTGCGTGCTCACAAGGCTGTTGGCCCCTGCAGCGTCAACCACACGTTCCCAAGCCTCAACTTGAGCCCCGACCTTCCACCCCACACATGTACATGCCCATACGTGCATTTGCGGCACGTGCGTAGCATGCTGCCAGACCCCCCGCTTCCCACACGAACACACACACACACACACACACACACACACACACACACACACACACACACACACACACACACACACACACACACACACACACACACACACACATGATCACTTCGGCGAGATGCTTACACTTGTACACGCGTCCTCAAGTTTTTACTCTTTCCCCCCTCCCCCTCCCCTCTTCCCTCTCTCCCTCCGTCCCTCCCTCCCTCCACCCCCCCCCCTCTCTCTCTCTCTCTCTCTCTCTCTCTCTCTCTCTCTCTCTCTCTCTCTCTCTCTCTCTCTCTCTCTCTCTCTCTCTCTCTCCCCCCCCCCGGGTGTCCCTCCCTCCCTTTCTCCCCCCTCCCCGGTCCGTCCCTCTCTTTGGCCACCCAGACACCCACAAATTTGTACACCAATGGTACAGGATTTGCAGAAGCTCAAACAACATGCAGACCAATGAGCCCCGGCAAAACAACAAGTCCATTGAACCCCACCACCTTATTGCCCAGATGATCTGGCCGAGCGTTCCGGCCCAAATGCAGCCCACCTGCCCAAGCCTGCAACACTTCTTGCCGTATTGCTTACTCAAACGCATGACAACGACTGTGGTAACGTTACATCCAAAATGTTTGGATCGGATCGGACAGCACAAACGATAGATGATGTTTCCAGAGCCAGGTCCTAAGAAGAGACCATAGAACATAACTCTAATTTATGAATTCCGAGAAGTTAAAAGTATGTCAACGGCCAAATCATATCTGTCATAGCACCAAAGGAGGGCTGACAAGGTATACCATCGGACTTTCTGGGCCCTGGATTTGTCATAAAATTGTGTGCCACAACTGATTTGTCACGAAAGAATGAGGATTTCTTTTAAACACCAGGTCAGGCTTTGCAGAAAGTACATTTTTTAAATAAATAGTTTATCACAAATGCACTGCAGAACTTGTCACACATGCAAACTGATGACAAGTCATTAATGACTTGTCATCAGTAACTCCAGTGCTGCGCTAATTGTCACCTCCAGACTTTGCAGGTGTTCGGCAGGCCAGAAAAACGACATCGGCATTGTCCGCATGGTATGCCATCTTTGTGGGCGAGCAATTAGTTAGCTTGGCAAGTTTCCCGCCATCTGTGCGCACGTGGCCGACCTGTGTCACATGGCCCCTGTCGTTAACGGTCACCCCATGTGTGCCCACATGCCACCTTTAATCACATGTCCGTTATTGCACAGTTGCCCCACATGGCTCACAAGTTTCCCACTTGACACTCCATGTGCCCACAGTCCACCAGTTTCACATGGCTGAAATTGCCCACCTGTTTTAAAGACGAGAAGGGCGTCCGTCCCCCTTCAGTACAGCTCTGGACAATCTGTCTCCTCCACCATATTGATCTCTCTTTATTCCTCCCAACAACCCCTCCTCTCTCTCTCTCTCTCTCTCTCTCTCTCTCTCTCTCTCTCTCTCTCTCTCTCTCTCTCTCTCTCTCTCTCTCTCTCTCTCTCTCTCTCTCTCTCTCTCTCTCTCTCTCTCTCCCTCCCTCTCTCTCTCTCTCTCTCACACACACACACACAAACACATACTCTCTCTCTCACACTCTCTCTCTCTCTCTCTCTCTCTCTCTCTCTCTCTCTCTCTCTCTCTCTCTCTCTGTGTGTGTGGTGTGTGTGTGTGTGTGTGTGTGTGTGGCGCGCGCGCGCGCACGCACGCACGCACCACACACACACACACACACACACACACACACACACACACACACACACACACACACACACACACACACACACACACATCATATCTGGAATACTGCCTGTTGCCTCTAATATGCAATCTACCCCCCTCACATGATGCATCTGGGAACCAGCCCTGGGTAATTAGGGTTTTCAATTAAACAATCTCTGACCTCAAATTATGCAGGTAACACTGAACTAGTGACATAAAAACAATCAGGTGTCTGCTACACTAGGTTTAAACTTCATCCAGAAATTTCATCCAGAGCCATACCATGTGTCTGCTACCATAAGCTTCATTCAGGGCCATACCAGGTGGCTACTACCCTAGGTTTCATTCAGGGGCCATACCATGTGTCTGCTACCCTAGGTTTCATTCAGGGCCATCCCAGGTGTCTGTTACCCTAGGTTTTCATTCAAGGCCATACCAGGTGTCCACACTGTGTCAGCGGCTGCTGGTTCCCAAAGTAGTTGCTGACCAGCCACAATGCAGTCACTGCATACCTGCAGCAGTGCACACGCATGAGCGGCCCTCTCATGACTTCTCGATGCGATAAGGCATCGATGCCGCTCTATTCAAAGAAGACCCCATGCTTAAAAACGCTACTACTACATGCTTCTAAAATTGGATAAAGTTACTGAGTCTCTGTTCAAGGACAAAAGAGCTATTATCCTAAAAAGTGTTACTTCCAGTTGTTTTGTTTTCGTTCCAGTTATAGACTTAGCCTGTCCACCATGATCATGTCATGACAGACCTTACTTTGCCCTGGAAGGCAGTTTTAGGTGGTCAGATGCTCACCAGATTGGTAGTCTACAATTACTAGGTGGCTGTGAAATACAAGTAAGATAATCCAATAAGTTGAAAAATGGTTTTCAAATTACTGGCCATGATGGACTGGCATCATGCAGTCTGGAAATGCAACAAGGTGGAGTAGCATTAATGAGTTCATGCTTGATGGATAACTTTGACATGAGCGAGTGCATCATTCTGAAATCACGACGTATGTGCACAGATTGCGTTGCATGAATGAGGGACATACTCGACGGAGGACTTATCAACAGCGAGTGGCAGGCCCTTCAGGATGCGAACGCCTCTCCCATAAATTAGATCCTTGTGGATTGCTTCAAGCTTGGGCCCCAAAACTCCCAACGGAAACTTCTCGACACTGGTGTTCTCAAGTTTAACGTTTGCTGCAAGAACGGCGTTAGTAGCGAGCTCCAAATCGCGCAGATCCTCTTCCGTCAAGTTATACGCGACGTCCTGCAATCCACATCGCGATCTTTTACATTATTCGAGCTACAAAACTGAAACACATCAAGCGTATAACGAGCACCACAGTCAATTCAAGCATTTGGTTTTGATTTGTGTCGTGTACGCGTTCAAAGGATTACACATGTTCAGCGAAGCATTATATCAAAACAAATTATTTGGGTGAATACTTTGAATTGTCCCACCTCCAGATTAATGTCTTTTCCATACCAAACGGTTGGGCCTTCGACCGGATGATATGGCTTAACGTACGCAGGTTTGTTTTCCTGTAGCACATCAGTTTAAATCAGTTTGCTGCGATGGAAATAGAGATGCAGTAGATGAATCCCCATAATCATATTGTATGGATGAAGTATCTTGGAACGCAAATACGGTATGTCTGAAGTCCCGGCGTACTGTAGCTGTTAATTGCAACGCTGAACCAGTTGCAGCCATGCTGCTACCCCTTCAACTCAAATGTATTTCAGCTGAGGAGTCGACGAAAGTTTGGTTCTCGTGGTCTCGGGAGAGTCGTCATCGTTCACCTTTGTCAAAACACGTGCATGCATAACCTGATGAACTTACGGACGGTTGTCCCGGGTACACCGCTGTAAGGATGAAACACTTTCACTTTCTCTTTAACTTGATGATAGAGTATAGGTTGGCATGGACTTGTTGCCAGGTCTGGCCTCCTTATGTCTGAGCTTGCACGGAAGATGAACGGCACGTGCCTACTCACGATTCACACGTGCCTATATTGTGCCGCTTCTTCTATAGAAGGTACACATGTAGATGCCGGTATACATATATGTAACACACTCGAGTGTGTTGATGGACAGGTAAGACATCGTTGTGGTAAAATAGGCATAATGTGTAGCTAATTTCCGTGCTTCAAGAACTCCTGTTGTCACTGTGGTATCATGCAATATGCGCACGCTTGCATGCCAACGGCACTGCTGTTCACTTTCACAATGACAGTGTGTTAATGGACAGGGCGAAGCTGATTTTGAATGTGAGAGGCCAGGGTTGTTAGAGTATTAGCGCACACATGTGTACCTTTGCGATTTTGAGAGACATGTGGTGGCATTTCTTTACATGTTGGTAGGGTCCATCCTAGGAATGAAAGACTTTAAATGGAGTCATATTGCATATAATCAATAAGGTACAGTTGTACTATACAGGGGCATATGTGTATTGACTGGCACTTGAGTGGTTATGTCCTCTGCTAGGCTGCAGGGGAGGCATGGTACAGATTTGGCTAGTTATCTGCCTGTTTTCCAGTGGGGTACACTTGGCTCGAATCTTCATCGATCGTGAGAACTTAGTTCGACGGTCCCTGGTGCTCGATCCGCGCGTCACGGCCGTTGTGAGTTTATGGTCCGTGTCGTTAAAACATTCGGGGTAATCATCGGTTCTGAGTCGTACCGTGCATCGACAGACGGGTCGAATCATCCACTACTTCGAACATCCAGTCGATGGTACTGAGTGGGCACCAGTTTGATCATATGATCATGCCCGTACATCATCTAGATCTTAGTTGCTTTGGTAGAAGGAGGCTAATCAATAAAGAGTCTCCTAATTCAGTATATATAGCAAGTGCCTCAAGTGATACAGCAGTTCCGTTTGCTTCTAACAACTCCTTTGTCGTTGCTGATCCGTGCCTTGCATGCACGAGTGAAAGCCACAGGCACTGCTGTACATCTTTAACACTGAGAGTGTGTTAACGTACAGGTGAGAGAACGTTGGTTAGATAGATACTTGTGTAACAAAGTTCCGTTTGCTTCTAAGAACTCCTCTGTCATTGTTGTTCCGTGCCTTGCACGCACGAGTGAAGGCCAGAGGCACTGCTGTACTTGTTTAAAACTGAGAGTGTGTTAATGCACAGGAGAAGCTGTGAGATTTGAGAGTGCTGTGTCAATGATGCCATTTCTTTTTTAGAAAGAGTCAATGAAACCATTTGTTAAAATTACCGAGAAAAGCAGCCTTCGCCCAGGGCATTGGCGGCCTATTTAGGCAAGCTGCTCCCACGAACTCCAGCCGCTCCTTTGAATGCCCAAAGAGAATGCGGCCGTCCACCTGCAGTACACATAAGGTGCCTACTCGTGATGCATGTGGCCCAGTGGAGACCCACTTACCCAGCACCGCCACATCCGATTCCAGATGCGTGTCGGACTGCAGTCGATCAATTTGCTGCAAGTCTTCAACACATTGGAAAGGGT
>KV908459.1:339349-344349 GCA_002005505.1 Botryococcus braunii
TTTATGAAAAACAATTATCTGTTCATGCGGCAATAGTACTCGAATTGAGCGGCCCCTTGCAGGATGTGGGACCGCGTAAAGACAGTCCCGGAACAAGACCTCCAAAGAAAGTCATGGAATGAGAAGAAGTTAATCAAATTGCCATCTTTTATGCTTGATGTTGATGATTAAACCCTTGTATCATGTGTAAACCCACCCCTTCTCTGTCGCTCTGCGCCAAGCGGCCGCCGAGGTGAGATGCACGGTACACTGAACGGAAATCGAGAATATTCGGTTTCTTCCTCCAAGATGTAACTTCACTGTTTTACCTACACAGGCTGGGCATATAAGTATGCAATTTAGCCCTAGTGGCGACTTCCCATGCATCGGGCTAGATGGCTTCTTGCGGCAACAGAACAGGCACGTGCAGACGATCATAACGATCATCAACGGTCATCACTTCAATTAAGCCATAATTAAGCCATCCACGTCAACAGTGAACGGTGAAGTACCTACCCAAACCAGATCATCTTCCTGAACCAGATTCCCCGAGGCATACAAGCCATCTAACAATGTTAGTAACACGGTTCATAGCGCGTCCATTTGATTCCGAGCATCTAGTAAGTTGCACTGTAACCCCTAATCCGTATCCGCCTGTGGCACCCTGCATGCTGTATTACATGACCGATGAAACCTAAAGTCCACACCTCAAATCCGAATACGACCGAATATAAGAAAAGTTGTTGTTCAAATAGTACAACTTATAACAAAAGGTGGTGGTTCGCGGTTAGGATACGCTTCCATATAGGATAAAGAGTGAAGCCTATCCTAACCGCACACCAAACACTGGCAAATACCTGACACCAAGTCCTTCGACACAAGCGTCAACAATACGGAAGCCAGGGAAGCGAAAGTTGAAGAGGAAAAGGAGGAAGCTAGGTACAAGAAGGATGGGGAAGGGATGTGGTTAGGATAGGCTTCACTCTTTACTGCAAAAAGGGGCCGCGTGCACTACGGGTCCTTGGACAGGGAAACGAGGCTCCTCCTGCATCTGTTTATATGTCGACACTTTACTGTTCGGGCACCGGGGGCTTGAGACTCATACATTTCACTTGTACCTTCAAATGAGATTCACCTACGACTCACAGGGTAGTAAATTATGGAGGATCAGTTATCCAGTTTCAATTTAATGATAAATTTGTCACTGGGGGCATCATGCGCTTTTATCACTTGAACATTCAACGCCAAACTTGAGATTACAGATTAACTGGGGAGCGGCAAACAGTACACACACACACACACACACACACACACACACACACACACACACACACACACACACACACACACACACACACAGACACACACACACACACACACACACACAGATGGAGGCACGTGCGCTGCGCGCGCGCACAAACACACACACCCACACACACACCCACACCCACACCCACACACACAGACACACGCACACAAAACACACACACACACACACACACACACACACACACACACGCACACAAACACACACACACACACACACACACACACACACACACACACACACACACACACACACACACACACACACACACACACACACACACACACACAACGCATGTGAGCGCAAACACAAACCCCCCTCCCCCCCCCAACAAACACACACACACACACACACACACACACACACACACACACACACACACACACACACACACACACACACACACACACACACACACACACACACACACACACACACACACACGCATGCACGCATGCCCGTCATATCAGGAAAGCTGCGGGGTGTACTGTACATGTACCGTAGTGATCTTATGGTACATTGCAACCAAAGCCGCACCAGCAACCGTGTCTGCCAATCATGTCCGCCTTCTTCACTGACTTCTCACCATCATCTCTCAAACTTCACCACCAAACAACAAGAAGCAACCCGATGAACAAATATCACAAGAGAAAACCCTTCACTTCTTATCAAATAAATAAATCCGCTCGCGCTTGACCAGTGTTCGTAAGGCGAAGTCTGCCCTTTCAGTCCGAAAAAAAATCAGTGACTTCTACATAGCCACTCAGCTCCAATATCGCGAATCTATCTCCTGCTTCCTAATCTATCTCCTGCTTCTTAAACGAGTCAGGTCAATTCCCACAAATATGGCCAACCAAATATTGGAACCCGCACATGTGCAGAACTCCACTCGAGTGACAGCAACTGTGAAGAATAACTATTGCCAACCTACATTGAAACAAATGAGGCAACCACCTTTGGAACACATGACATTGCAAACGTAGGGAGACAGCTTTGCGCATGGCAGCACTGTGTTCCAAGCCCAATCGGCAGCGTCGTTGCATGCCTGGTCATGCCATATTGAAATGGATTGAGCCGTGACAAGCTGCTGGCACGTGCCAACACGTCCTGTGGCGGAAAAGCTACGCATCCAACCAGTGCATTGATCGTGATCTCAGCCTGGGTGACGCCTCCAATCAGCCGCCTGGGCAGGGAAGCCCTTTAGCTGGACGGTCAATCGCACAGGATACCGGAGTTACGGTCCCATGAGGCTCCCCAGGATACCGTTTTGTGGGATTCCAGCGGGGTCCAGTGTGGACACCGCCCAAGGGATACAGTTCCGCGGGGTTCCCTGGCTTACGATTTCGAGGCAGTCTGTGGGTTCTGGTTGCGTGGGGCTTCCTAACTTGCGGTCCCTTAGCCCTGGGTCCGTTTCCATGAATACCCCAGAGTTTTGCTTTAAAATCGGATCCTCCTGGGATTTCCTGAATTGCGGTTCCCCTAGGGTTCCATGGGGTCCCGGTCCCCTGGGATTCCGCGGGGTTCGGTCCCCCAAGGTTCCATGGGGTCCCGGTCCCCTGGGATTCCGCGGGGTTCGGACCCCCGAGGTTCCATGGGGTTCCGCTCCCCTGACGTTGCCCTTCCCTGCCTCTACCGCTCTAAGCGCAAGAAGCAAACCAAGGCAACAAGACAGAGTTGCTCATGCTCTGCTTCCAAAGGCTGCCTCCTGCAGAGCGCAAAATGCCAGTACAGGCAGTGCGGGTGGACGTAAGAGAACGAATCTCTGAGAGTGGAGGGTACTCCTCAACCACCCCTTGGGGTGATAACTACGAGCACGAGCCCTCACGCCTTCAGTAGAAGGGAGCATTCCCTGGGGAGCCTTGCAACACTCGAGCATGGCGAGGTCTTTGTGCCAGTGGTACTACCAGACGCATTTGGATGGCTGTACTGCCTGTAGTATACCCACCACTCCTGGATAGGCACCCACACTTTTTCCATACCCCAGCACTCATTGTGAAACGCTCTGAGCCGCGCCATTCCCGCTGGGATGGAGCCTTGCAGGACAACAAGTAGTTGCCCGCATGACTAACCAATGGTCTGTTGTCTCCGCCTTCTCCAGTCGGATGTTTAATCAGGTGGCTCTGGGATCCCCCCGGACAAGTGCTACACGGACTTGCATGCACATGCATCACATGGCTCTGGGATCCCCGGACAGATGTCACACATCCTTGCGCGCACATGGATCACATGGCCCTGGGATCCCCAGACACGTGCCACACATATTTGCGTGCACATGGAACATATGCACATGGATCACATGGCGCTGAAATTGCCCCACACGTGCACACATACTTGCGTGCACATGGATCACATGGCTGGGATCCCCAGACAAGTGGCACAGGGCCTCACAGGGTACCTGTGACTGATACATTCACTTTTCTTCAAGTGCGAAACGTACCTGTGTGCACATGAATCACATGGCTCTGAGATCCCGGAAAGTGCAAATGTACCTGCATGCTCGTGGAGCGCATGGCTCTGCTCACATGGCCATGGGATCCCCAGAACACAACTGCCACAAATAGCTGCACGCACATGGACCACATGGGTCTGATCACATGGCTCTGGGATCACCAGACAAGTGCCACACATACCTGCGCACACACATACCCCTCAATCTGCATGACTCCCAGTGGCACACTGGGCCCTCCACCGACATTACTAATGTACCGCTTGCGCTGATATTCTTCATAGCCTCAGCACCTTCATCACTAATGCACATTACGTGCTTCAATTCCATCACCACCTTCCCCTCACCCCCCACCCATCCCCCAACTTTTCACTGTTGGATTTTGGCCAGAAGTCCTCCCCGCCCACAAGGGGTGGAGGTGGGGGTTTGCGTGAGAGCCGTTCTACTACTCTTCCTCAGACTCTTAGACCTCATCCCAACTGTTTCTGCTTTTCTCCCTAGAGCCCCCCCCCCCCCCCCAATTTTTCCGGGGAGGGCAATCTGCCGATTTTGATTGTGGAGAGGACGTCATTTGTTGTTGTGCCTGCCCCATATTTGATTTGGAGGGAATGGTGTTTGTGCTTAATCACTCCCCCTGTCTGATTTAGAGGGGATGCAACCCTATGCAACCCTATCCGATTTGGAGGGGATCCAACCCTATGCAATCCTCTGCAACCCTTGTGTGAATTAGAGGGGATGCAACCCTATGCAACCCTATCCAATTTGGAGGGGATCCAACCCTATGCAACCCTCTGCAACCCTTGTCTGAATTAGAGGGGATGCAACCAGCGCTCGCTCACCCTTCCCCCCCCCCCCGGGGTCTGACGGAGGGGAGAGGGTGGGAAAGAGAGGGAAACGTAGGAAAGGCCCAGGGGTGGAAAAGATGGGAAAGAGAGGGAAACATGGGAAAGGCCCAGGGATGGGGAAACGTGGGAAAGGGAAGGGAAAGGTGGGAAAGGGAGGGAAAGGAAAGAAGGGCCCAGAGGTGGGAAAGGCGGGGAAAGGGTGGGAAACGCAAGGGAAAGGTGGGAAAGGGAAGGAAAGGTGGGAAAGGTCCAGGGGTGGGAAAGGTGGGAAAAGGGTGGGACAGGCCAAAGAGATGGGGGGGGGGGATTACGTGAACTCGTCCCACCCTGTCGAGGCCACTTGGCCATCCACCAAGGTGCTGAAGTCGATCCCGACCGCAAATTCGGTGTGGTGGTCCCAACT
>KV908459.1:346849-349349 GCA_002005505.1 Botryococcus braunii
GCGCTGAGGTACAGATTCCGCCTCACCACATTCCATGACAGCGAGTACACCTGCACTCGCAGCAGTGCACAGCCCACTCAACTGAAGATGATGAGCATTGATGACATAGAGGACACTCCCTAAGTTCAGCTGAAGGGAAAATGCATGCGTGCATGCAATGTATGTGTGTGTGTGTGTGTGGGGGGGGGGGGGTACGTGTGTGTGTGTGTGTGTATATGTGTGTGTGGGGGGGGGGGTGTAAGGAGGGGGTGCGCGTGCGTGTGTGGGGGCAGGAAGGGTGGGAATCATTGGACAGACAGGGGAATGTGGCGTGGTCACAGAGCTTGTAGTGCCCCCGCCATCCCCCTGCACCTGCACCTGCACCTGCGCTGTGTGTGTGTGTGTGTGTGTGTGTGTGTGTGTGTGTGTGTGTGTGTGTGTGTGTGTGTGTGTGCGCGTGTGTGTGTGTGTGTGTTGAAAGAGAGAGAGAGAGAGAGAGAGAGAGAGAGAGAGAGAGAGTGTGTGTGTGGGGGGGGGGGGTTGTGTGTGTGTGTGTGCATGGGACGGGGTGTGTCTGTCTGTGTGTTCCATGAGCCAGAGCACTCATGGAAGTCATATTGGGCAGTGTGGCGTCATCAACTCTCCCCTGGACACCCCCCCGGAAGACCTGCCTCAACCCGAGGAGGGGGGAGGGTGGGTTCAGCACATCCAGCTCCTGTGCAGCGCCCTTGTGATACAAGACTCTCAAACATTGTAAGGGGGATTTACCTCTCGTGTGTGCTCCTGCAAATTCCTCAGTGGGTTGGCTGCCGGAGGGGCAGCAATATCCCATACCTTAATACTCCCGTCTCCGCAGGCAGACACTAGGATGTTCTCATTCTCCTGCAACCCCATCCTTGTTTGTTAGCAAGGCATCAACGCAATCAACCCTGCTTGTAGGGTGAGGGAATGCATCCCACCCGAACAGGTTGACGGCATCAGTATTTAGAAGTTAGCCCTGCTCATTTGCTTTGTCCCAGGACCCATCAAACGAAGTTGGTTAACTTGCCTTGTCACAAACGATATACAGAAGGCATTTGCCCAAGCACATTTAAAGAAGGCATTGGCAGAGACGTCCCAAAGGGTGTAAACAAGGCATTGGCCCAGGCACATTTAAAGAAGGCATTGGCAGAGACTGAAAGTACACACCTCAGACCAAGCACAGTCGTAAATGCCGTCGCGCGTGTCAAATTCCGTTACCTCCACTAACCCTGAAGGTGTAAGCTGCACAACCCAATTCCAAAAAAGGCTCGCATTTCAAAATCAAATCTTGAAAGATATCCATAAGCAGTCATTGTTAGCATACATGAACTAGCGCGATCGCTTGTGCATTCCGAAATTAGGCTCTGGGATTCACGCACACAGCAATTCTACCTGTAAAACGTATTGTCTCCCATTCCCAATAATACCAAAATTTTGAGATGTGGCAACTGCCAGGCGGCCCTCCTCAAAAGGAGAAAACTTCACGGCGTATCCATTAAATGCTGTTCTAAAGGGCGGCATGATGTTGCCCCTAGTTCGTCACGTATGCGCACATGCACCAGCTGTGTCGTTGTGTACGACCCCAATTAGCTTCAGTGCTTTTCGTACCGCACCGGTCCTAAAGCTTGTATCCCAAAGACCCTCAGATGTATCAGATCCCCAGCAGCAAATCCGTTGGCCCAGCAATGCAATATACAGTAGATGTATAACATGCAATGTCCCGTATATTGATTCCCGGCTGAATGTTTCAAATCACTCCCAGGAAGTTCAGACAGCTAGGAAGTACAATATGACTCGGTCTGTTGCGGGAGATGTGTAGGACGAATGTGTAAAAAAGAATGTGCAAGTCTTGAAAAATCTCGAAACTCTACCCGTGGCCTCCGATCTCTTCAATTTGAAGAACCTAAGTGGTTGGGAAGAAACATTGAGTTGCAGTTTGACGGAACTGCGACTCAAGCGTCGCAGGGTGCCTGGAAGCGAGCAGTACGTATTTTGTAAGGATCTCCCAGGGATAGAGGCGTGATTGGTCACGTGACTCGTGACAGCCCCATCTCCCACTACTAGGGCCCCAGGTCTATGCTCGCGACATCTACTCCGCCGTCATAAGCATGGAGTTCACAGGGGTATTTGTGCGGGGTCCTGGTCCAGCAGGCCCTCGGTTGGATTTTCATGTTACATATCGAGCAGGGTACGCGCAAACCTGCACTTTCTCGGGGTTGAAGCCTCCTTGCGGCATTGCCGAGTTTCGAACTCCCCAGTACTTGGAATACAGAGGGTGGTACGATGTTCATCATCTTCTAATTCGAATGGGTCACAACCCACTGATCGCCAAGGGATTGCAAGTCGGAAACGCCCGGATTATATACCGAATAGAATAGATGACCCCAACTACGTGCGCATCTTTGACACTACCTTACGAGACGGAGAACAAAGCCCTGGCGCAACCCTAACCAGCAAGGAGAAGCTAGATATTGCACGGCAGCTGTCTAAACTTGGCGTA
>KV908459.1:354349-409821 GCA_002005505.1 Botryococcus braunii
TAGGAACTCCTCGTTTGGTGAAACGTGGGGGGCCAAGATTGTAGAATTGATTGATTGATTTATTGTGAGGGGCTCAAGATTGAAGAAGGGGAATGTGTTTGAGTAAAGGGGAAACGTGAGGTGCTCAAGATTATAGTCGGGTTGAAGCATCAAAGGCGTGATGGGCGCAAAGGACCAAAGGGAAATTTTTGCGGATGAATCCCGGGCAAGAGTGCAGATTTTTTTAAATCTTTTGGAATCTGTGTCCGATTGCAACTTGGATTGTCGTGGAGGAGAGGGTCATGTGTCTGTAATCTTGACTGCCAATCCCCCCAAGTGGACAAATTTAATGGCAGTCCAATACTTGAATTGTGCGGGACGCCTGTCAGTGGTCGCGGTGCACCTGGTTCGATTCTTTTCGGTTCCCTCCCTGTTGTGCAGCCTTTGCTTTTTGTTTTGCCTTTAGCGATGGCATGCCGGGGGAGTTGACCGGGTCGGTTTTCTGGGCTGCGTCAGAATCTGGCAGACAAGAAGAAGAACATCACGGACGACGACGTTCTGGCGCTGGTGGGAGATGAATTGCACCAGCCCACCAAGATGTGGGAGCTCCTTGACCTGCAGGCGCGTTTGCCTGCCATTCAGCTTGGACATGCTTCCTGCCCCCCCCCCCCGCCCCGGGGGCTAATAATTGGATGACAACTGAGAAAGGAATGGCCAGTCGGATTTGACAGGGAGGGGCGAGGGAAGTAGGAGGGCCAGGGGGAAGTAGTGTAGTGTGGCGTCGGAATTGGTACACAGCAATCCTTATGCGGTGTACTGAAACTCTGGGTGATGTGTGGTTCCATGTATTCCAATCCTTTCCAAATCCAGGGTTCAATACCGAAGGGAATGGAGGAAAACCCAAGTTGTCCTTTTTTGAGGAATCTGGTACTATCAAAAACTAAAAAATATATCTGGTACTTTGAAGGAATGTTTATACTGAGGCAGGACTCGAACCTGGGTCGTGTGCCATTGTGGTGAGGTGCACACACTGCGTCCATCTTGCTCGCCATACCTGTCCTGGTACTGACATTCGATAGTGCATCTCCTTTTATATGTCAGTCAGAGATCTAGAGATTGGTATTTAGCTGTCCAGCAGGCAAATTGAGGGGACCACATACCGTGTTTCTTCAAGTAAGGACACCACACCCCCCCCCCCCGGGGTGGGCGGGTGGCTGGTGCATGTTTGGAAGGGCTGTGATGCTGTGGTGTCTTGTACTATCTACATATGAGCGTCCGAAAACAAGGGGTATTCCTAAGAGCAGCAGCAGCAGTGAGCATGCGGCACAGGGCATGTCAAAGTCGATGTTTAGTTTGACTTGTTGTTGGTGGTCTTGGAATCATTATCTTTCTACTATATTTGTTAGTAGAGAACTATCAGTATCCGTTTTCATCATTCTTCCAGTGAGGAACTGTCATTATTCATTTTCATCATCATTCTTTTTATCGTTATTCTTTCTATTTATTCGGTGGGGGCGGGGGGCTGCACAGGTGGTATCTGGGACAATGGGGGTACCAACTGCCACAGTGAGGATGGTGGGTCCAGATGGGATCACGCGCCTCTCCACAGGCATGGGCACCGGCCCCGTGGATGCTGCCTACAAGGCCATCGATTCCCTGGTCCGGGTTCAGGTACGCCGCCTGCTCCGCCCCACGCCCGTCCCGCATCCCCCCTGTATTTTTGCTTTCCCTTCTGCACGTTAACACCCACTTTGCTGTCAGCCCTTCTCTTTCCTTGTATGTGTGTTTGTGTATGGGGGGGGGGGGGGAGGAGGGTGGGGAGTGAGAGGGAGGGGGGAGAGAGGGACAGGGAGACAGAGGGGGGTGGGCGGGTGGGAGCGTGCGTGCTCCCGGGCACATGAGGGAGACAGAGGGCGGGGGGAGGGGGGGGGCGAAGTGAGGGGGGGATTGTACCGGGTTGGGCACAACATTGATTTGTGCGATCCTGGAGGAACCGGACCTGTGAAATGATAGGGATGGGGCGCAGCTTTAGTGCTGGCAGGTGGCACATGGCAGACCCGTGGGGAGGGTGAGACCCTCACATGGGATCCATGTGGACAGCCAGCATGCTCTGGTGGGACATACTCGAGGTGGTGATTGACGAGGGCTGTGACATTTTCGTCCATGTCCTTCCGGCGGAAAAATGGGGTGCTGTACTGGAGGAAACCATGCGACTGCGTGAAGGGACATGTGTCTGTCACATGGGCTCCATGGGAGGGGTGGTCCCACATGGCGAGTTGGCGGGGGGATTGGCCAGGTGGCGTTGGAGAGCTATTCTTTGAATGCAGTTACAGAGGGAATTGAAGCGCTGGCGTCCACCAGGGTGGTCATCCGGCCTGTAGGACGGATGGGAAATGAGGGCTTTGTCACAACTTGGCAGGTAAACTCCCTTTCGCATCCTCAAAAGTTATAGATCTCCAGCTCCTCTGTTTTTCCTCCTCGTCTTATCCCTCACCCCTCCTGAACGGTCATCGGAGGTTTTTTGACAGTGAAATATGCAGTCGGGCATTAGAGTCTGTAGTTCTGGATACGCTCTTCCGGAAACCAAGAGCCTTGCCGGACGTACCATCTTCGGATTTTTGGACAGGGAAGTGCATTCTTCTTGCGGTACTTGAGAAGCCCGCGCTTGTGCTGTCTTTGCTGATGGATCTGTTGTTAGGTCCATGGAGACGTTGTTGGGGACGCCATAGAGTTCCGAGACTCTCTCACCATTTCTTTGCCAATGGGGCTTTTATGGATTTATGGGAAGGAAAGGGGTGAACAAGCGTGGCCACGCGTGACCAGCGATTCATGATGACATGTCCCCCGCCTCCCGCGCGCACGCATGTGTGTGTGTGTGTGTGTGTGTGTGTGTGTGTGTGTGTGTGTGTGTGTGTGTGTGTGTGTAACAGGGAAAAGGAGGGGACTCGTAACGCAAGCGCGGATGGAAGTATGCACTGACGTTGCCCCCTCCCTCCTCCAATACTAAGCAAGCAGGGGGCGGCCTGAGTTGGCGGGGCCAATTGGACACGCAGGGTGGGAAGATGCAGCGCAATTTCTCGGGCATGGGGGCGGACGAGGACATCGTGGTGGCCAGCGCGCGGGCCTACGTCTCAGCGCTCAACAAGCTGATCAGTTTTGTGGCGGCCAGCACTTCCCGCTCGACCGCCCGGCCCAGCGCCCCCACAGCTACCTCTATTGACTCCGCTGACGACGCAACCCAAGGCGCTCTTGTCGGGGCCAAGTAACCTGCTCATTGCTTCGTCAAGGAAGAAGAGCAAGAGACTGCGTTTGGTTTGTATTAGAGGGTGAAGCGCTCATCCCCTGATGAGCGTTTGAAATTTGAAATTAAAAACCCCGAGGAAGAAAACGCCGCTATAATTAACACTTCGTGCTATGGGCTCTTGAGGTGACCAGTGGCTTACACGGACCATGTAAGTCAACACACACGGACCATCGGTACCCGCCTGAGGGCTCCACAGAGAGGCCAGCAACCAGTGGTTAGTAATTTGCTTCGGATATTTAGTCCAGCGAGTGTTCGGATGTAACAACTCATTATGCGTGCGGGGTATCGCGTATGTTTTAGTCCCTTGCGTGTTTATGTGTCGGATTGCTCCGAATCTGCCTTGTGGAGGCAAAGACCATGCAGAGCAGTCATGCGTGTAAGTGGTTTCTCGCGAAGATTTTGTTGCCCCAGCCTTCCTCTCTCAGTTTTGGCACGGAATTCAGGCCAAATGATATGCAAAAATAAGAAAGAGGAAAAAGTTACTGAGTCGGCCAAATCAACAACACTCCTTTTGCTCTTATGTGTAGCAATGGAGGCCGGGTCGCTTGGTTCCGCTTTTCCAATGCACATGTCGTGAGCTTACATTGTTGGAATGCTTTTCTGGCCGTTTTTGTCTGGTAGCTCTCAATGCAAGTGGTTTAGAATCGTTGGCCCCGTTGAAGTTCCGTGACCTGAATTCACATTTTGAGGCCAGGGCGGGGTCTGGCATTACGGTACAGATTTGCGGCGTGCAGTACAGATTTGCGGCGAGTCTTCCAACTCAGCGCTTGAGACTCGGTTGATGGGTGGCATGTCTCATCAATATCAGGGTCTTGTAATAATTACAGAAAGCCATTAATGGATGGGGCATTGCCTGTCAAGGCTGGAAGGGAAGGTGCATTGGCTGTATAGGCTGGAAAAGAAGTCATTCTCTGAGCTGCTTTGGGGCGTATCTATTTCCGCCGTAGCCTCATGACCGGATTCAAGATGAGGTAAGGCAGATGACGTGAATAAGGGGAGGTGGGGGGATCGGGCTGGGGGGGGGGGGGGGGGGGGCTGAAGGATTGGGGCAAATCCATATCCTCTGTCTCCCAGTTTGCCCAGTACTGCAAGGTGACGCAAAGCCTCAGCTATATTACCACCCCCACATACGGTGATCCTTCCATGTCCTTGGAAGTTTCTATCCAGAAGTTCCGTTGAGTGTATTCTATTTGAAATTAATAGTGAAGCCTATTCTAACCGCATACCAAAAATCCAGCGTTTCCAAATGTGGAGTGTCATTCGATGTTAGTCCATGGCGAGAAATGTCCGGCATCTGATGAGCCCAGCCTAATCCGCTCAACTTCCTTTCCTTGTCTAGCCAATATGCACACATGGGTTTTTCGCATCTCTTCCCATCCTTTTCACATTGCGACTGGGGCATATCTGATGGAGTATTGCGGTACAACGCTGACGTCCAGATTGGCGGAAGTCCTGGTAGAACGTCATCTCTTACTAAACAAAGACATATACACAAGATCTACACCAACAACGCGCGCTTGCGAACACACACACACACACACACACACACACACACACACACACACACACACACACACACACACACACACACACACACACACACACACACACACTGTGACAACTCCACACTGTGAGGATTGCAAGACAAATGAAGATAGCAAGCACTAACATGCATCATTGCATGCGTTGATAAAGGCTAGAACCTGGACTGTTAACGAACTACTGGGACGACTTTTAAATGCGACACAAACAAGCCGAAGGCCTCCTGCAATGCCTGCAAAACTCATGAATCGATATGTTACTAAGATGAGGTGCAACTTGGGGGTTGCGCTTGGTCACCTGGAGTCCCAAGGCTGCCGTTGGTGCTGTAATACTAGCATTAATTAATGCTACTATTTTTATAATTATAATTATAATGAAGCGATTTAGTTGGAGTAACCCCACGCCAAAGGGGCCATGTAGCAATCTATGTTGTGAACAGATGGTTCCAGTGATGGAGGCTTGGTCTCTCGAGATGCGAGACGCTCTTCGAGGTCCTGGACAAAGGATGCAGCTGGATCCGGCGTTCAGGCACACAGTGATCGCAAGTAAGCATCCTTTGCTTACTCCTTTGTGTAAGCAAAGGATGCTTACACATCCGCCGGCGTGTAAACTCACACATTTCGACCATGAGAAGCAATAAGCATCGGATAACGTTCGTTGGTCTGTACACCACCCTTAATCTGTGGCACCATTCGGAAACATGCGATTGGCAACAGCAAGGTTGCGAGTGCATCTTCCAGCACTGCATCGGACGTGCTAACTGTACTGGATGTGCTAATTGCTTCCAGAACTGTACCGGACGTACTAGCTGTACCTCATATAAGTTAGGGTAAGGGTTTAGATTAGGGTTTGGCACTTCCGAAACTCTGATCCTACAGTGACATTTGTAATGGTATCGGCGAGAGACAGCATCTAGGGTCTCCCCGCCTGCAGAGATAAACTCTCCGAGAGTATTTACGAACAATGGGTTTGGAGCAGAACAATTTCAGTGGGGATTCATCGCTGGCTCCCAGACTGAGCACTACGAACGGAGCAAGACTCCCAAAAGGGATTGATTAGCCCACATTCCACACCTCAATCGACCAATAAGGATCGCCTCCAGTATGCTAAGGACGGCAACGTGCAGAGAAACAGCAGGTGGTACTAGTTCCAATGATGGACACTGGCAACAACTGCGCCTACTGAACTAGCAACGCGTGCACAGCCCCCAGCATGGGAGAAGACATCCTGAAGGTCTGCTTCTTAAAGCGCAGTTTGTTGGTAACCCAGGGTCTGCTACGTCCGTGGCCCCTAGCCTGAATACCAAGCTTAAACCCCACATGACCTCGTCCTTCAATCCCATGCTCGAATACTTGCTAAAGTTTATCTCTGCAGACGATAAGGGCTCGATACCGTCTCTCGCCCCACCAAAAAATGTCACGGGAGGACCAGATTTCCAAGTGTCAACCCCCTACAGTTATGGGGGGAGCCCCACCTTGAACCACTGTGGCCACCGCTCAACTCTGTTTCCTTGTCTAGCCAATATGCACAACAAGGTTTTTAGCGCCTCGTACTGTTCTTTTCACATTGTGACTGGAGCCTCTCTGATGGAGTATTGCGGTACAACGCTGATGGCCAGATTGGCGTAAGTCCTGGTAGAACTTCAATCTCTTACTATCCAAAGACATACACACGAGATCCACACCAACAACGCGCGTGCACGGACACACACACACACACACACACACACACACACACACACACACACACACACACACACACACACACACACACACACACACACACACACACACACACACACACACACACTGCGACAACTCCAGACTGTAAGAGGACCGCAAGACAAAGATTGCAGGCGCAAACATGCATCATTGTGTGACTGAATCAAGGCTAGAACCTGGACTATTAACGAACTACTGTGACGACTTTCAAATGCAACACAAATAAGCCGAACGCCCCTGCAAAATCATCGAATTTCATGAATCGATATGCTTCTAAATCGAGGTGCAACTTGGGGGTTGCGAATGGTCACCAGGAGTCCAAAGGCTGCCGTTGGTGCTGAAGGGACATAGTTGGAGTAACCCCACGCCCAAGGGAACATGTACCAACATGCGTTGTTAACAGACGATTCCAGTGATGGAGGCTTGGTCTGTGGAGATGCGGGACGCTCTTCGAGGTCCTGGATAAATAATGCGGCTGGATCCGGCGTACAGTGGCCCCAGCCGGCGAGTAAGCTAAGGCATTCCGACCATATGAAGCAATAAGCATCGGATAACGTTCGCTGGTCTCTAAACCATCCTTAATCAGTGGCGCCATGCGGAAGCATGCGATTGGCGACAGAAGTTTGGGAGCGCATCTTGTAGAACTGTACGGGACGGCGTACAGGACAAAAATCTCCCGGCGCGCAGGAGATCAATCGTGGATCAAATCGCGATAAGGCTTGCCCGAATCATCAGAAGACTGTGTAAGCGGAGAGGAATGTCTTGATAAAAAAGAAAGTCACGGCGTCCGGCTCAAACACAATGTTGCCGGTACCAACTTCGCTGCAAGGGCGTCCCTGCGTTCTGCCTGGGTCGTCCCACTGCTTAGCCGGCAACTCCCAGCCGACACGAATTTTGATTGCGCGGCATGGCTATAGGTGTGGTGACTAGTTTCTGAAAGTGCTTTTGACTATAAAATGATGCCACACAGAGGCATTGAATTTGTTTCTGCGGTCAGTGGATCCTGTCGTGATCGAACGGAGCGGGGCCTGCACGTGACATTATGCATCATTGGGGATGTTTTATGCTCTTTGGGAGCTGAGACAAAACAAGTTTAAAATTTTCATTTGCGGGACCTTACAGGGTTTCTCCCTTTGAATGGTAAGGTTTATTGTTGTCGCTCGCAGGCATCCACGAGTTCGAATACAAGCAATTAATGGACCATCCCCGGATGGAGCAGAGGCAGCCAGCTCTAATTCTGCACCAAAACTGCCATTCTCAAATCCATTTGGGGGCTTTGGTAAGTTTTACCAAGGCACTCTGGCGGCATGTGGGGGGGTCTTTGCACATAGTCTTCAAAGCTCTGATGGGTAGAACATCCTGCGCAATCACCCAGCCTAGCCTTGCAATGTGTCAAATTATCATGGAGGTGTTTCTCTGTTCTTTTAGATGCTCATCACACAGGGCGGCACCTACTGCCTTTCAGGATGGACTGGTCGTGTTATTGGGACCCTTGTCACTGGACTATCTGCATCTTTAAGCCACCATGCACATGTGGTCCATTTCATCAGTTGTCAGAGTCACTGTCATGGCGTAAACCCAACCTTATCAGTATTTAGGAGCTGCCAGGCTGCAGCAAACGTTGCATTTTATACTCTCGGGCCTCGAACACCGTCCTGGAGTATCGCTGGATTGTGAATCAGCCGTAGCTTAGCCACACGATTAAGCTCTGGGTCGACCGGTCTTGCCTGCTTCTAGAGAGGGAGCCAACACGCGAAAGCGAGTTTCCCAGACATTGAGGATATGCTTGAGGCGGTACAAGGGGCCCAAGGCCATCATGCTTTTCAGATTGGCCTGTCTCGTAGCCGCGTCCCAGCCCAACTTACTGGCCAGGTTGTGCATGATGTACGAACTTTGTGCATGATGCATGAACTTCGGGGGAGTTACATCGGCTTGGGCATCCATGTCAAACAATGAGTGAAAGCAGCTTGAGCAGGTGTCGGGATGTGAAATTTGGGCAGAGGGTGAGAGCATTGTTTCAAAGCTCGCAGGGCTGCCCCTGTCTCTAAACTTGAGTCGAGTCCTCCGCCACAGTTTGACTTGGCACATACTTGGGATAATGATTAGGGCGTAACCGCTACATCATGCCCTGCCCTGTGCACACTCGGGAGTGCGTTGTGATGCTCCCGAGAGAGAGAGAGAGAGAGAGAGAGAGAGAGAGAGAGAGAGAGAGAGAGAGAGAGAGAGAGAGAGAGAGAGAGAGAGAGAGAGAGAGAGAGAGAGAGAGAGAGAGAGAGAGAGAGAGAGAGAGAGAGAGAGAGAGAGAGAGAGAGAGAGAGAGAGAGAGGGGGGGAGCGAGAGAGAGAGGGGGGGGGGGAAGAGAGCGCGTGCGCAACTGTCTGCCTCCTTGTGGGAAGTCTGAAAATTGGCTTGCTACCGGATGGTTCCCGCCGTGGTTGGTCAGGTGGTTTTGTCATCGGACATATGAGTTATCTTTTGTCTGTAGTGGGAGCTTCGTCATCTGACGGGGGCCCTGGAATGTGCTGGCATGACATTGCTGGTCATTGCTGGTGGGATTTCGTCTGGATAGCGGTGCTCGTCTGCTGTTGCTGGCAGGGTAGACTATGCATTTGTGAGGTTAAGGAAATGAAGGGGTGGCAGCCTGGGGAGTTTGTTCGATAATTAAATGGCCTGCAAAAGCATAACAACATGCTGCATGACTGGAGTGGGTTGTCAAGTGCCTCGTCAGGTTCATCTTTGCAGTACATGGCACCAGGAACTACCCTGCATCTGCATCTTTGCAGTACATGTCCCGCGGGACCTTCTCACAAATCACGTCTTTGCTTGGGTTGCTGGGCCTGGAAAACACCTCATGATAAAGACTGTGGCATGCGCCTGCTTGACAGCAAAGCTGGTTTGAGCCGGGTTTGTTGCCTAATTAGGAACAAGGAAGATTTCAGTGGGGCCGGCCAGCCCCGCTCCGGCGGCGCCCGCCGCGCCCCTGGGAAAGGGTACACAACGACTGAAAAGAGCGGCTCCCGGAGGCGGAACCCAGAAGCTCAGTACTGGCGGGGGGAGCCTCAAGATCGGCCCCTTTGAACTGGGTACCGGGAGTACCCGTCGCGGGGGCTCACGAGACCCCAACACGGTGGGACCCCAGGGACCCTCCCCTATGAGTCCGTCATGCTTGAGTTGGAGAAAACTGTGCTTTTGAAAGGGCTCCACTTTGGGGTCTTCCCGGCCTCGTTTTGAGCAAACAGAGTCAGTGATACAAGAGGACCTGACTGAGACGATGCTTCTTAAAACAAAAGGCAGATTTAGACGAATTTCTCCAGATGAATGCACCCGTGTATTGCTCTCAGAGTAATGTGTGCACGTTGTTTGTTTCGCCCGGATTCGCGCAATGTTGTGAACCTCTTGGATGTATGTTTTGAGCAAGGTTTGTATCTGGGCTTGGTTGTCTATTTTGACGACATTTGGGGTATGATTGGCCTTCAGCTAGGAGGAGAACTGCCTGAAACACACCTCCAAGAAATGCGGGGCGGGGGGGGGGGATGGGGGTGGGAAAGCCAGGTACACCAGCAGACCGCCGTGCGCACAAGTGTGTGTGTGTGTGTGTGTGTGTGTGTGTGTGTGTGTGTGTGTGTGTGTGTGTGTGTGTGTGTGTGTGTGTGTGTTTGGGAGGGGAGGGTGAGGAGTTGCGGACTTCTGCTCCCCCCCTTTCTATCGCCCCTCTCCCCCCGGCCCTCCCTCTCTCTCCCCTCTCCATCTCCCATCTGTGACCCCCCCTCCACTCACACCCCACGCATCTCTCTCTCTGTCTCTCTCTCGCTGTCTCTCTCTCTCTCTCTCTCTCTCTCTCTCTCTCTCTCTCTCTCTCTCTCTCTCTCTCTCTCTCTCTCTCTCTCTCTCTCTCTCTCTCGCGCGCGCGCTCGCTCACACACACTCCTGACATTGATGGAAGGCAGCTTCATAAGATTTGGCAAAGCAGGCATTTGAACCCCAATGCAGAGGTGTGGGAGAGCGAGCCCCTCTGGAGACAGAAAGAGGGAGAGGGGCGGGCGTAAACGAGCAGGCGGAGGGGGTGTGCAGGTCTTTGTGGCTGGAGGGACCGGGCGCCTGGGGGCCCGGGTGGTGCGGGAGCTTCTTTTGCTGCCCAATGTGCGGCTGCGGGTGGGGGTGCGGGACCCCTCCAAGGCCAGCCAGTACCTCAAGATTGCCTTAGAGCAGGGCCTGCTGCCCCCAGATGCCTTGAAGCGTGTCAATCTGGTCAACTTTGACATCACGGACGCCTCCACCATGGTTGCTGCTATTGGAAATGCCGCCAAGGTATGCTGCCTGCCCCCCTTGTGTGTGTGTGTGTGTGTGTGTGTGTGTGTGTGTGTGTGTGTGTGTGTGTGTGTGTGTGTGTGTGTGTGCAGGTATTACTGTGCGCGCGCATGGGTGTGTGTGTGGGAGCAGGGGGGAGAGAGAAAGGGGGGTTGAGAGAAGGTTCTGTGAAAGAGAGATAGGTCAGACTGTCTACGGAATGGCAGAACATGGCATAACCCTTGCAAAAGGGGTTGCAGGTGGTCCAAGCAAGGAGTTCCCGAGAAAGAGAGAGAGGTTGCACTGTTTATGGAATGGCAAAACATGGCATAACCCTGGCAAATGGGGTCGCAGGTGGTGCAAGCCACGGGGCCTCCCGAGTCCGATCTGACGGGGTCGCAGGTACAAGCCGTCGATGGCGACGGGCCCATCAATCTGGTAGAGGCTGCAAAGAAAGTCGGCGTTGAGCAGTTTGTCATGGTCACCTCCCTGGGTACCGGAAAATTCGGACTCCCAGCTTGTACGTCCCCCTTCCTTCTCCCACCCACACTCGGACAAAGCCTTGTGTGTGTGTGTGTGTGTGTGTGTGTGTGTGTGTGTGTGTGTGTGTGTGTGTGTGTGTGTGTGCGCGTGCGTGAGGGGGAGGGGGGAGCTGGCCAGAGAGAGTTTGATCGTACCTGGGTGTCTGCACATACTCAAGCATGCCCTCCCTTGTTCCTCCCTTGTATCTGCGCGCGCGCGCGCGCGCGCGCGCGCGCGCGTGTGTGTGTGTGTGTGTGTGTGTGTGTGTGTGTGTGTGTGTGTGTGTGTGTGTGTGTGTGTGTGTGCGAGTGTGTGAGAGAGAGAGGGGCGGGGGATGAGGACAGGGGGAAGGGGGATGTGGCATGCCTTGGCTTCTTCCCGTGAGCCTCCGGCTTCATTCCTTTGCAGCCTGGCTCCTGGCTTAAGTCGCACAGGAGACAGGCCCAAGGGGAGGGAGGAATTGCGATGCGGGGTCCTGCGACGGCAACGCTTTGATCGCCTCTGATAAGATTCTAATGGGGGATGAGGGAGTGGGTGATGAAAGGGGTGGGTGTTCGAGGGAGCACGTGGGGAGGATGAAGGAGGTGGGAACGGTAAAAAGGGGTTGAAGTTTGATGGAGCGGGTGGGGATGATACAGTCTATGTGGATGACGAAACCGATGGGGACGATGGAGCGGGTGGCCGGGATGGAGCGGGTGGAAATGATAATGTTTATGTGGATGATGAAACCGATTGGGACGATGGAGCGGGTGGCGGGGATGGAGCGGGTGGGGATGGTGAAGCTGATGGGGATGATGGAGCGGATGGGGCATGATGAGCGGGATGATGGAGCGGGTGGGGGCAATGAAGGGGATGGGGGAAATGACGTAAGCGCGTGGGGGGTGTCGCAGCGCTGCTGAACCTGTTCGGGGGCATCCTGACTCAAAAGCGGAGGGCGGAAGTGGCCCTGGAGCAGAGCGGCATCCCCTACGTGATTGTGAGGCCGGGGGCATGGAGAGGCCCACGGACGCGTACAAACGGACGCACAACGTCAAGCTGGCCACGCGGGACAAGCTGTTTGGAGGCCAGGTGTCCCGCCTACAAGTGGCGGAGCTCGTGGCCGCGGCCGTCGCAAACCCGGACCTCGCCGAGAACAAGGCATGAGTTTTGTCCTGACCCCTCCTTTCCAGTTCCCCGAGGGGAGCACCAGTGCGGGGTGGGGCGCGGGGGGCCTTGTCTCTCATGCTTGCCTCCCCATATCATGCATGCGTCTGTGTATGTGCGTGCGCGTGGGTGCGGGAGCGCCTATGTGTATGTGCCTGTGTGTGTGTGTGTGTGTGTGTGTGTGTGTGTGTGTGTGTGTGTGTGTGTGTGTGTGTGTGTGTGTTGGGGGGAGGGGAAGAGGGGGCTTGGGGGACATCCTTGGGACCGTTGGGCTGCCCAAAACAGGTTCCGTGCCCTCATGTTTAGGTATGCACATCTGTACTGCACATTTGCAAGATTGGGCAGGACTCCTTATGCCCTGCCCTGCCTTGATGGATTCCTCAGACGATGGCAACGTACGGCTTTCGTTCATCACAATATGATGTTCTGGTAGTCAGTTGTACATTGTAGTTTTATGTACTAGGGCTCAAGTCATACATTGTATAATTGATCGACTTGATTATGTACAATTCTGCAATGTCTGAGTTGTGCAACTATACACACATAATTACTCGAGCGTTGCAGGTGGTGGAGGTGGTGGCAGAGACGTCCGCCCCAAGCTGAGTTACGAGGAGCTGCTGAGTGAAGCTCCCCAGGAAGAGGAGCAGGAAGAGCGCCTGGAGCGGCTGACGCTCAGGCAGGCTGCGCTGGAAGTGGTGGCCGCCGCCAAGAAAGAGGTGCCTGCTCCTGCCTCCCTCTCTCCTCGTCATGGCGGGGGGAGAAGGGGTGTGGGAGGAAGATGGCGGGGGGAGGGGTGTGGGAGGAACGCCTGAGGGGGAAGGGCGGGGGGGGGGGGGGAGTATCTCTGCGCCCTTGTGTGGCTGCCGGATGATGGGGGTCAGGCTCCTCCCTGCATGCACAGGCCAGAGGCCAAACAGCTTTTGACCCTGCAATTTTTGTAAATAGACCGTTGTTCAGCCTTCACGCATGTGTCTTCACGCACATCTTGCACAGACGCGCGTGTGGTGTGTATTGTGTGTGTGTGTGTGTGTGTGTGTGTGTGTGTGTGTGTGGGTGTGTGTGTGTGTGTGTGAGAGAGAGAGAGAGAGAGAGAGAGAGAGAGAGAGAGAGAGAGAGAGAGAGAGAGAGAGAGAGAGAGAGAGAGAGAGAGAGAGAGAGAGAGAGTGTGTGTGAGTGAGTGAGTGAGTGAGTGTGTTTATGTGTGGGGGCGTGACGCGTGGTGGTTGGGGGGGGGGGTGTGGCAGGCGGATAAGGTGAAGGGGGGGCTGGAGGAAGCCCAGCTGCTGGTGAAGAAGCTGGGGGATGCCGCCAAGGATGCCAAGACTGCTCTGGCCAAGACTCGCAGCGAGCTGGCCCCCGCCCTCAAGGAAGCTGATGTCCTGGAAGCGCAGGTGCCCCTCCTCCCCTCCCCCCCTGCCCCTCCCTGCCCACCCTCACGGCCCTTCTAACACATGCAAGCTTCTTGCCTGGGCGCGCGCGGACGCACGCACACACACACACACACACACAGACACACACACACACAGAAACACAGGCACACACACACACACACACACACACGCATACACACACACACACACGCATACACACACACACACACACACACACACACACAGAGAGAGAGAGAGAGAGAGAGAGAGAGAGAGAGAGAGAGAGCGCAGACACATGAGCGAGAGCGAACGCACACACACACACACACACACACACACACACACACACACACACACACACACACACACACACAGAGCAGACACATGAGCGAGAGTGCACGCGCACACACATACTCACACACACACACACACACAGACAGAGCAGACACATGAGTGAGAGAGCCGCGCGCGTACACACACACACACACACACACACACACACACACACACACACACACACACACACAGCAGACACACGAGCGCGCGCGCGCCTTCACACACACACACACACACACAGAACAGACACATGAGCTCGCGCTCACTCACGCCCACAAAAGGATGTGCACGCGGGGGGGCTGACGGAGACAAAGAGACAGTGTGAGTGGGCGGGCTGGGGGAGGACGAGTGGTCGGGGAGAGGGAGAGGTGGAGGGGGGGGGCCCTGGGAGGTGGGAGAGGAGTCTCTGAGAAGAAGCGTGGGGTTCCAGTGGGGGACTCAAATCACGATGGCCTGCTAGAAAAGGTGTAAACTGTGCCCCATGATGGAGTACCGTTGTGGCACATGTATGGGGAAGGAGAAGTGGGGCAAGTTCTGCGAGTTTCAGAAGCACAAGGTGGGTTGTGGGTAAAGGTCCTAAGTGTGGAATGTGCCTGAAGTGGACCGGTGGTTTTCGGTTGCAGTTGAGCAAGCTGAGAGAGAAAGCAAAGCTGAGCCAGCGGAAGGAGGCGGCGACGGCAGCAATCCTGAAAGCGGCTCAGGCAGCGGCGCGGGAGCTCCGGGTGCTGACCAAGGAGGAGAGGGTGGCCATCGAGAGGCCCATCTTATTCGCTGAGCAGGTTGCGGCGGAGGAAGCTGCTCGGAAGGCGGCCGAGGAGGCTGCTCGGAAGGCTGCCGAGGAGAAGGTGCGGTGGCTGAGCACGAATCCGGGGTTGCGGGGTTTGGTTTGGTCTTGGTTTCGTTTGTTTCAGTTTGGTTTTGGGTGTGCTTTTAGTCTGTGGTTTTAAAGGGCGAGGTAGAGCGAGGCCTCGCTGAGGGTCGGGAAGTTGAGATTGCCAGTGGGGGCGTTTTTTGGGGCGAGGTGGCACACCGCTATGGTTCGAGTCCCGCTCGAGCTCAGTGGTTGAATCATCCGTTTTTGTCCCCGGGAATGGTGGTCATGGCTGCATGAGAGGTGGACAAAATGTTGCTCTAGGGACTGGTGGATGGTTTTTAAGAAGCAGGCACGCTGTTTCAGAAGCTTCCTTGAGGGTTCTTGAAGCAGCCATGGCGTTTTTAGAAGCCGACCGTCATGTTCTACAAGCAGCTTTCATCAGACTGATGCGTGGCTTGATGCAAGGCTTTCCCCAGAGGACTCCGAAGGGACTCTGGCGGGGAGGGGGGGGGGGTCTCAACTGCTCTAGTGGTGCAAAGGCATGCGGCAAGGAAAGCTAAAGTTTTTTAGAAGCCGGCCGTCATTTTCTACAAGCAGCTTTCATCAGACTGATGCGTGGCTTGATGCAAGGACACTCTGGGGAAGGGGACTCCGAAGGGACTCTGGCGGGGAGGGGGGGGGGTCTCAAGTGCTCTGGTGGTGCAAAGGCATGCGGCAAGGAAAGCCACGGGTCGGGGGCGTGTGTAGGCTCGCCAGGCAGAGGCCAAGGCACGTGCCCAAGCAGCAGCTGTGGCAGCTAAGAGGCAGGCACCGGCAGCCCAGCCGGAAGCTGCTGAGGAGGAGGAGGAGGAAGAGGCCCAGCCTCTGGTGGGTCCCCCTCCCTGCCAATCCTACGCCCTGCGGGGTCCCCCTATGTCTGCCCACAACTTCTGTCCTGTCTGGTGGACCGAGTTTTGCGAATGCCTGCCTTCCTGTGGGGCTCCTTGTGATTGTACCATCTCCCTCTGGGCGTTTTAGGTTTCTTCCCCCTCGCTGGCCTTTTATCGGCGTGGATGTGTGTGTGTGTGTGTGTGTGTGTGTGTGTGTGTGTGTGTGTGTGTGTGTGTGTGTGAGAGAGAGAGAGAGAGGGGGGGGGGCGGAGAGATAGAGAGAGAGATAGAGACAGACAGAGACAGAGAGCAGAGAGAGAGAGAGAGAGGGGGGGGGGAGGGTGTGGGTGTGTGAGAGAGGGAGGGAGAAGAGGAGGGAAGGAGAAGGTATGAGATCCCCAGGAAGGTAGATGTCAGGCACATGCCCGCAACGGCTCATGTGCAGGGTGGGAAGGGAGAGGGAGGGGATCCACTTAGAACGGACAGTGATGCGGTGTACTCTCCCCCCCCCCCTTGCCCCTCTGTCTGCTCTGAGCAGAGGAGGTGACCCTCCGCTTGTGTGCACGGGCGCAGGGTGGTTTGAATCTATTCGGCAGGCTACAACAGCTGGTGCCCCAACCCAAGCCTGCTCAGGAGCAGCAGCCAGACTTGAAGGCTCAACGACTGGTATCCCCCCCCCCCCCCTTCCCAACTCCCTCCCCCCAAAGCCACCAAGCAGGCATGTGTGCACGCATGTACACGTCCGCGCGGGCATCGGTGCGGTCATGCCTTGTAGGCCCAGGGGCAGAACACTAATAGCGCTCTGCCCTCTGATTTCACGACGCACCCCACGGCCCAAACACGCTCCCTCCCCCTCCCCACCCTCCCCCCTCACACACACACACACATCCACACTCGTGCATTCACGCACGCATGCAGACGCGCGCGTGTGTGCATGCATGCAGGCACGCCTGTGTGCGCGCACATGCAGGCACGCAGGTGTGCGCACGTGCGCATGCATGCGCGCACCTGCGTGCATGCAAGTGCACATGCTGGCACGCACGTGTGGGCACACGTGCAGGTCTTGCGCGCCCGGCTGCCGCTGCTGCTTTATTCTGACTTTCAGTCCCATTGTCGAGTAGCAGCAATTCTGAGGCCTTGCGATTGCAAATCTAAGGCCTTGCGATTGCAAATCTAAGGCCTTGCGATTGCAAATCTGAGGCCTTGCAATTGCAAATCTGAGGCCTTGCGATTGCAAATCCAAGGCTTTGTTATTGCAAATCTAAGATTTGTGATTGCAAATTTGAGGCTTGATGATTGCAAATCTATGGCATTGTGATTCCAAATATAAGGCCTTGTGATTGCAAATCTAAGGCTTTGTGGTGGTACAACGGCAGGCGGAGCAGCAGGAAGCCCAGGAAGCCGCTGCGGCTGCGGAGGAGGCAGCCGCTCAGTCTAAAGCCAAGCAGCAGGCCGAGGCCAGGGCCAAGCAGGAAGCGGAGGCGCGGGCCCAGAAGGAAGCTGGCGAGAAAGCCAAGAGGGAAGCTGAGGAGAAAGCCAAGAGGGAAGCCGAGGCGGAGGCTGAGGCTAAGGCCAGGAAGGAGGCTCAGGCTCGCGCCCAGAAAGAGGCTGATGCCAAGGTGGCGCCCTCCCCTCACCCCCTTGCCGCCCTGGAGGGACCGGGAAAGACTCGGTGGACTGAGACTTTTGTCTGCTTTTGTCTCAAGCCACCAACCCCAGCCCCACGCATATTCACACACACACACACACACACACACACACACACACACACACACACACACACACACACACACACACACACACACACACATGCCCCCGTGCGTGTGCACATGCATCTCTCTCTCTCTCTCTCTCTCTCTCTCTCTCTCTCTCTCTCTCTCTCTCTCTCTCTCTCTCTCTCTCTCTCTCTCTCTCTCCCTCTCTCCCTCTCTCCCTCTCTCTCTCTCTCTCTCACTCATACACACACACACACACAGGCACGCACACACACACACACACACACACACACACACACACACACACACACACACACACACACACACGCACACGCACACGCACACGCACACGCACACGCACACGCGCGCGCGCGCGCGAAAAGGGGCCCCCCGGACCCCCTTACACGGCCGAAGCTGAAAGGTGGGAGGGGCCGGCGTGTGGAACCCCAGGCAGCCCAGGAGGCGAAGGCCAGGCAGGAGGCTCAGGCCAAGGCCGATGCGGAAGTGGCAGCCCGACTTGCGCAGGAAGCTGCCGAGGAAAAGGCTCGCAAGGAGGCGGAAGCCAAGGCCAAGAAGGAGGCTGAGGCCAAGGCCAAGGCCGAGGCCGAAGCCAAGGCAAAAGCTGAGGCAGAAGCCAAGGCAAAAGCTGAGGCAGAAGCCAAGGCAAAAGCTGAGGCAGAAGCCAAGGCAAAAGCTGAGGCAGAGAAGGCTGCTGCAGCGCCTGCTCTTCCTGTGTCTGCTGCTGCAGAGGTGGGTCACTCTCCCCGCCGATCCTTGTGGTGTGGGGGTGCCTGTATGCATGTGCGTGTGGGTATGCACGCCCCGCCAGTGGCGAAAGGGCGGGGGGAGGGTGTTGTGTGTGGACTGGGGGGTGTTGTGTGGGGTTGGGATTAAGGGTGTGGGGAACATGTTTTGTGGGAGTGGGGAAAGGGTGTGTTGTAGGGTGACTTATTGCATCTGGTCTTTACGTCTGGAAACTTCCAGTAATATTTTATTCCCAAAAGATATACAATACATACCTACAGTACATATACTTTACATAATGTACATATGCAATACATAAGGCACAAAGGTACATATATAATATGGAGTGCTCACCAAGGGATGATGGGGACTTGGGCGGATGATCCGCTACCTCTCTGCTGAAGGTTCAGAGGAAGCCGACGCCTTTAATATGACATTTGGAATGCTCAATGGAGGAAATGGACTGGAGTGGTAAATGGAATGGTTAAGCTTGATTTTATTGTTAACTATACAATTGTTAAGTATTGTGAATATATTCCATTGAACGTTATTCTGCTTCAGAGGGGTGGAGAGGGTAATGGTGCAGGCAAGCGGGGCAGTGCCGCCAAATGTGGCGGAAGCACGGGCTTGGATCGCAAACTGGAGGTCGGGAAAGACCCGGAAAGCGGAACCTGCGTTCGACCTGGGCTCCCTCCTGGGGGGCCTGAAGTTGCCGTGGGGGGGCTCCCCGCGGGCAACTTCGGAGGGCTCCCCCAGCGCCAGCGCCAGCAAGCCCAGCTCCAACGGGGTGCCGGGGGGCAAGGCCGCCCCCGCCAATGTCTTGGAAGCTCGCGAGTGGATCCGAAAATGGCGGGCCAAGTGCGGAGCCCAGACCCCTCCCGCTCTTGAAGCCTGCTGCGCTCGCTGTTCCTCCCTCCTTAAAGCCTTTTCTCCACTTTGAAGCCTAATCTCCACTTTTTCCCCGAGCTTTTCAGAGTGTGTTTTTCTTGTACGCCCTTCGGGTTTTTTTGGGGGGGGGGCATGCGCGCGCGCGCACACACACACACACACGTACACACACACACACACAAACACACACACACACACACACACACACACACACACACACAGACACAGACACAGACAGAGAGAGAGAGAGAGAGAGAGAGAGAGAGAGAGAGAGAGAGAGAGAGAGAGAGAGAGAGAGAGAGAGAGAGAGAGAGAGAGAGAGAGAGAGAGAAAGAAAGAGAACCCCTTCCCCCTTAGGGCACACGCAGACTCAGGGCGGCGTGAGGGCGCATGGATGCATGCAAAAAGCCCCCGAAGAAACAGGAGACAAACCATGCAAGGCAGTATCTGGCTCCAGATTAGGCAATGCCAGCCCGCAAGCCAATCTGAGGCGGTCTCATGCCGGGAGGGGGGGCTCAGGAATCTGGACGTCAGCTTCTCAAAGGCGACGGCCGACAAGTAGAGGGGATGACGGGGGAGGCTGGATCCCCGAGGGATGGCCGGAGGGAGTCCCCTGGGGGACTGGAACCGCTCAGCCCCGTGCAGACTTGTGTTCCAACATCTTGGGACCAAGTCCTGGAGAGGCACGCTGCCAGTCAAAAGCATGCATCACAGAGGGCTGGGGCCGTGCCCTTAGCTGGCTGGAGCTCAGAACCAACCCATCCATGCTGAAGGACAGGGATTGGGGAAACTCCCTCCGGTGAGAAGGTCGGAACTCACCAGGAGCTGAGCCCTTGGTTGACTGGAGCAGTAGATTCACGTCCATTCTTGAGGACTGGGTAGTCGGAGAGGACCGCCCTCGTGGAACCGTCGGGAGGGTACCAGAAGAGGTCGGCGAGTCCGCCCGCCCTTTTAGCTCGTGTCAGAAAAGAACTTTCTTAGACACGTCTTGTACCGCATTTGTCACAGAAGGAAAACGCCCTTGGTGGCGCTTGGTGCGCAGCGCTTCCTTGCACAGCATTGCAAAGGGCTGGTGGGCTAGTGCTGGCCTTCCAGGACGCCGACGAGACCAAGTGGTCGCCGGGGGCCCAAGGCTGCGGTCCTTCCCTAGAGTAGTTAAAGGAAAGGAGGAGGATTAGGAGAGAGGAAAGGAGGTGAAGGGGTTTGGAGAGAGGAGGAGGAGGATTTGGAGGAAGGAGCACGAGAAATAGGAGAGACGGGGAGGAGGAGGATTTGGAGAAAGGAGTGGTAAGGGGGTACCATCACCTCGCCCTCGTCCCTGCC
The DNA here is from genome assembly GCA_002005505.1 of Botryococcus braunii. NCBI lineage: Eukaryota > Viridiplantae > Chlorophyta > Trebouxiophyceae > Botryococcus > Botryococcus braunii. Next base: position 374,907 of record KV908459.1, read on the forward strand.
TGCACAGCATTAGGGGGAGAGATCGCGAGCGGGCAACTCCTTTGGTTTTTCCTGGTCTTTTGAAGGGCCCTTTGCACGGGTCCTTCGCAAGGGGACCCAAACCCAAGGTGCCCAATTCCAGAACAGTTTTTCTTGCGGAGAGCGACGTGCCCTGCCTCCAGCAGCACAGCGCGGGAGAGGAGGGGTTGCCGCTGCTGAGCACGCTGGGCGCATGCAGCAGCGGAGCGGGACAAGCAGAGCCGCCGTTGGTCCCGCAGTACACTTCCACGTGGTTTGAGGCTGACGATTTTTTATGGGGCCACATGCTTCTTGCGCTTCATCTGCTTCTTCTCAGCCGCTTCAGGAGGCTTGTAAACTGGGGGCAGAGCCGTGGATGGGGAAATTATGCGCCGTGGGCAAAGCGATGGATTCGCAAGAAGTGGTTCGTAGGCAAGCTGGTGGGGTTGTGGAATGTTTTTACCGTGGACAGTTTGCGGTGGATTGGCAACCTGTAATCCGGAGGAACCTATTTTGGGACCTCTCATGTTTCTGTCGGGGGTCTCCTGGTGTACACAAGTAGTACACCGCCCGGCACCCTACCATTTCTTTGGGGGGGGGGGGGGGGCAGGCTCTGCGATACTGCTTGCTTTGTCCAAGCCAGGCAAACAAGGCGAAGCTCACGGGTACGTGCATACTCGCTGGACCAGGGGGCAGTGTTCACGTGGGCGGGGGCCTCTGGGGTGCGGCAAGCCAGACAGAGGCATGTTTGCCTTTGGGCATCCGGTTTGAACGGAACAGGGACCTCTTTTTCTCCGCGCGTGCCGGGTCATTTACACTAGAGTATTCGACGCGAAGTATATATATGACTATCCCCCGACGCATAACTAGGCATATCCTGTTCAGGAAGCATGCCCCTGGGATCTACCAGGTGTGGACGCTCTCAGAGTCGAGCATCACACTCTGGGACGCATTTCTGGCTGCCTCAAAACACAGTAGAGTGTTTTTAGTTATTACAGGACTTCTCCCCCTCCCCTCTCCCCAGGAGGTGTGGGAGGTTGCTATCGTATGATGAATAGTCAAGTTGAATGTGTGTTTTGACAGAGAAGGCAGAGATCAGAAGCCCGGACGGCGGACTCATGTGAAAAGTGAAGCTTGTCCTATCGGTGAACCACATATCCTAATTGCCGGTACGCAGAAGCCAGGGGCATTCGAGAATTTATGTGAGGAAGATGGAGACGACAACTCAGAGTTGTCTTGGGAGTGTGATGGATTGACGTGTAGACACCGTATAATGAGTCCGAGCCCAGACCGTGCATATTGGTTAACGTTTCCAAGCTGCTGGGGGTGGTATCGTCATGATGAAGATAGGGTGTTTATAGTCTTGTTGTTAAGAGAATCTCCCGTTGTTGGAGCCGTCAGGGTACAAGGGCATTTATTCGGCGCGGACCCCTCTCGACTTCAAGATCATGCTCCGGCTTTGCACGTGGCCTTGTGGGGAATGCTTTTTGTGACATTCCCTCGTGATGTGACGCACTATCGAGGATGCTGTTTGCAAGGCAGAGAGCCTTGTTTTCCTTTTCGAAAACATGAGTCCTGAGACTCTTTTGATCAATCACTTTGTTGATCCACTGGAGCAGCAAGGTTGAGGACACCAGATGACGACTTGCTCAAATTCCCTTGGTAGATGTTACACCTGCGGGATTTTTACTCCTTAGTTTAGACAGTGGTTTCGGGGGTAATTTTTATAAAGGCAGCCGGATTGGCCCCGCCACCCGCTGTTCTCCGTAAACATTAGCGAGGATGGAGAACTGTCGGGCACGGAAGGATTGCGGTAGGAGAATGCAAACCTCCTCGTGGCAGTAATCGTAATATGAGTGCTGTTGAGTTGTATGTATCCCATGTTGGCATGTGAAAGAGGGATGCTGGTTCTTTCCAGGGCGTCCAATGTCCGTTCCAGCCGTGGTCGCGAGACCAATTGCAAGGGCCAGTATGAAGAAAGCAGTGCATGGACGGACCACTTTTGGATGCAAAACACGGCACAGCCTTTTAATGGGAAAAGTGACATATATCAGCCTTTTACCAGTACCGCGTGCCGTCACGACACTAAGAAGTGGACGTTAACTGTCTTTAGAGGGCATCCGCATTGCTGCTCGGCCGGGTAATCGCGGCGCTCGAGGTAGGGGAAACGAGCACCCGAGTATGAGTACGAGCAGCAATTTCAGCGTGCTCGGAATCGCACGAGCAGCAATGCGGATGCTCTCTTAGTCAGACCATCCCCCGGGTAAGGTGTATCAAAGCCACTACGTGGTAATGCAATGGAAGCAACACACTTCCCATACGAGATAGCGTGACAGTATCCGGGGTTCCCCTAGGGTGTACTCTAATTCCCTCCATGTGATTATGACGGAACCACTCAGACGCCAGGTGCGCCGAAAGCCTGAAGGCTCGCACTTCCTCAAGCGGCTCCGGCTTGTTTCTGGATGCGGATCATGAGGCACCCTTTGTAAAGGGTGAAACCGCAAATGCTTGTGCCTGCGAGGGTGATTTATGCTTCTACATGTGCCCTCGTCGCCCATGTACGCATTTGTGCGTGTCGTCGTTGCGGATATTAACATTTGGTCGTTGCTGATGTTTGCATCTGCACCTGCCATCGTTGCCGATGTACCGATGTGCACGTGCCGTTGTTGCTAATGCATGCAGGTCCACGTGCATGCCCTCCCAATGCAATGCCATGATTAGTAGCTCGTTCATGTTGGTTACATGCGTGACGCTGCCATGCGCTGGTGACTCAGCTCGAAGGACTGTGGTGGAAATCCCAGGCAGGTAGCTACCACCTGCCTTCTTTGCTGCAGGTGATCAGACCAGTCGTGCCGCAGTGCCGCAGATGCCTTCTTGTTCCTCCTCCTCCTCCTCCTCCTCCTCCTCCTCCTCGTCTCCTCCTCCTCCTCCTCCTCCTCCTTTTCGTCCTATCTTGGCCTGTGTCAGTCACTGGCCGTGCCAACCGCAGCCTCTAGCCTCCCGCAAAGCAAAACTGTGTCATGCATTAACACTGCGTCATAGCGTTAAACATTACTTCCACGATTGAAGGACACCCAGCATGACTAAGAAATGACACTGGTAGATTCCTTGCGTATATTCAACCGAGGGGTACTTTCATGTTGATACTGTACAATGACGTTGTATCAGGGTCCAGCCCGGCCTTGAGATTGTTTTGCCATGTAAGGGCAATTACTTTTGTCACACATGACTGCAACACTTGATACATTAGAACCCGCCTTGGCCCCTCCGTTTGGGGGGGGGGGGGGTAAGGGTGGTTAAAACTGCCATGCAGACCTAGATCGGGAGGCCTTCGAAGAATTCTCGATTGAGTCAGTAGGGGTGACTGGGACACCCTCAATGGCGTTGTTTCTGCTTGTCTGGGAGTAGTGCCTTGCCCTGGTGCCTCGCCCCTTCACAAGGGGTTTGCTGCAACACCTTCCATACCCTACGCTGTGTGACGCAGTTGTGTATGCCAAAAACCTTGTGGTTGTATGTTGGTCCCAGTCCCCAGTGGGGCGTCCCCACTTGACGAGGATTAGAAAAAGAAAAGTGTGCATGACCCGGCACATGCAGAGAGAAGGGTTATGTAAGAAGCAAAAGTACGCCCCATTCCCAAAATGCATTCACTAACCCCCTTGCCACCCAGCATAACCTAGAGATCCAGAGAAACCACACACGCGAACGGAACCGCAGAGTAGTACGCTCCCCCCCCCCCCCCCCCCCACCGGGGTCCCCCCATCAGTGCATTTTTTAGTGGCAACTTGTTGCCAAAATGGCGATATTTAATAATAGGGGGCTGAAAATGGCAATTTTAAATATATTCTGGGCTGTTGGGATTGCCATTTGTGACAACCTATATTAATTTTTTATGGCGGAGGTTGCCAATCGGTGGCAACCAGTAATTAATGTGACCTTACCCAAAGTTGCCATGTGGCAACCTGAAATTAATTGGTTATGGACCGAAGTTGCCAGTTGAAATACGAAACCCGAAATTTTCCTTTCTGCAAAAGATAGAAGGGGTCTAAACATTACAATGGATCATCGTGCAGGCTCTGATGATGACTTAGACATGATTTCTCCATCTTGGAACCCGAATCTGAGGACACCGAGGACATGTTAGACGTATAGTACATGCAAAAGATCCAGAGTTTAGTTCATTGTTAAAACCAGTCTATTGACAGCAAGGTTAGATCGAAGAGACTGCTTTCTATTGGTTCTACTTGTTTTTGTTTTCTGTGTGATGGTGTAACCTTCATTTGGTGTGAACTTCATTCAGAATTTTGGTTTGTAATATTATCCAAGCTCCTAATTACGGCTTATTTCTCCCTGTCCGTTCCTATTTCTCATTACTGCCCGGCCCCAAGGCCTTCTAAACGAAATTTCGCATTGGCAACTAAAAATTGAACTTAAACCCTGTGAAGTTGCCACACTGGCAACCGGAAAAAAATGAAATCCATTGGAAGTTGCCACATATTGGCAAGTGAAAAATAAATATTCTGTCGAAAAATTGCCATTTTGGCAATTGCCCTGTGGCACTAAAAAATGCACTGCCCCCCATACTTGAAGGATGTATTAGTCCATCCGCAATGTGGCTACCCCCCGGTGTCGGTATGCAGTGCACTTTGTAGTCTGGTTGTGAAGGGTCAGCACCACAAACAAACACCTGTATATTTCAGTTTTCCTTCTAAACACCTGGGAATGCAGTGGCTACAAACACCTAGGTATGCAGTGGTCTGGTTGTCAAGGGTTAGGGTCGTGACTCATGACGGGTAGGGCTTGCACGGTTATTCCCCACCGGATCCCCAGGGGATTCTGAATCCCCAGGGAGGAACTCTGACAGTCTGGACATTCCCTCTGAGGTCGCCAATTCGCCTGAGGCGAACCCAGCCCGGGGGACTCAGGACTTCCTGGGCCTAGATCTGATTTTTTGAGCCTGACAACTCGAAACGTGCAGTCGAATTCATATGAGTGAGTTGTTATTGTGTATGTGTTTCGCAAGTTTTGTGTTTTGCGGAAACGCGAGGAAGAACGTCTAGTCTTGGCAGATCACTTCCGGCAAGCGGCCTCCCATGTTCTCTCCCTGAAAGGGAAACTGCAGCAACCATCAGGCCGAATATCAAAATAAATCTGCAATAAAGACCAGCCGAATATCAAAATAAATCTGCAATAAAGATTCAAAGGTGAGCGAAGCTTGTCATACAACAAAACACGTTTTGCCGACGGACATTTCGTGTGGGGTTCCCACGTAAACCAACTTTTGGTACATTTTCTTAGTTTGCTGCAACCAGCCGGGGTACCGACGGCTGTTTCCTGACAGGATTTGAATCAACTGTCAGTCTTTTTGACCCAATCTGAAGCTTGGATCGAGATAGCTGTTAGACTACAGAGTCTAGTGACTGCTTCGTCACTACTTGTCAAGGCATAGACTAGCGCCCTCGTAAAGATGACTGGAAAAACCTGACGTCTATTTGGGAACGGCACAGGCTGGATAATCACTTGCGGGACGACGTCTTGAGTATTGGGGACAAAAGCGGGCTTCATAAGGTAGGACGTGTTACCCTCAGGTCTGAAAGTTAATTGAAGGCGACTTGTCTGTGACGATTGTGGAAATGTACGACACACCTTGGGTGGCTATGCCCAGCGAAGTTGTCCTGAACACGCAGAGAAAGTTGTGCATACACCTGCCCAGCTCAACGGCTTTTTGTAAGCATGTTACGCTTGATATTATATCTGTCCACCCCAAGGGCATGACAGAGAAAGCAATACATGTGGAGGGGAAAGAATTTGTTCACGTTTGCCCCCCAACCCCCCCCCTCCCAAACACACGGGCGCCCCCCTCCCCCCCCCACACACACACACACATATAGATGTGCAGGTTGCAGGAATGAGGAGGAGAAGGCTGCACTCATGACATGGAGCATGCCCTTATACTTTAAAGACCCCTCTAAATCCCTCAGGATGCTGGAGTTTCCATGGTGACTTACATTTGGGCTATGTAAAGGATATAAGAATATTTGACCAGGCGAACTACGAAGAGTCTTGGAATAAAACACTGTAACAGTAGAATACCAAGTCTGGATTTCGCAAAGATTGATGAAGGGTTAAACAGTTATAGACGCAAGAATATTTGGATTCCGTCTTGAGCAATTATCTGCAATTAGGTTATCAATGATGTTGGTGAATGGTTTTGAGATCTAATTTTCCCACTTCCAAGGGAAAAGGGGGGGGAGGGGGAGAGAGAGAGAGAGAGAGAGAGAGAGAGAGAGAGAGAGAGAGAGAGAGAGAGAGAGAGAGAGAGAGAGAGAGAGAGAGAGAGAGAGAGAGAGAGAGAGAGAGAGAGAGAGAGAGAGAGAGAGAGAGAGAGGAGAGAGAGAGAGAGAGAGAGAGAGAGAGAGAGAGAGGAGAGAGAGAGAGAGAGAGAGAGAGAGGAGAGAGAGAGTGAGAGAGAGTGAGGAGAGAGAGAGAGAGAGAGAGAGAGAGAGAGAGTGCATGTGCACGCTAGAATGAGAGAGAGAGAGAGAGAGAGAGAGAGAGAGAGAGAGAGAGAGAGAGAGAGAGAGAGAGAGAGAGAGAGAGAGAGAGAGAGAGACTGTGTGTGCACGCTCGCATGCGCTGACATGTGTGTGCCCCTTGAGTGTCAGAACAGAGAACAAGCTTGATTTCTCTCAAGCCGTAATAAACATTGTGCAGGTTGTCAACAAAAGTGGAAATTGGCAGCCACAGGCAGAACATGGCCAGTCAACTGGACGATTTGAACCCATTTAGCAGTTCATATTCCAGTGATGGCGAGATTTCAACAAATTCCAGTGATGCTAAACTTACGACATCTTCCAGCAATGCTACCCTTTCAACAACTCCAAGCAATGCCGAACCTCCAACATCATCCGCCAGCAATAGTGAATCTTCAATGTCTTCCAGTGACTTGCTCAGAGCCCCTGTGGCTGAATACGCAACATTCAAAGAGATGGTGGAGGCGGCCGTAACAGCCCTAGAAAGAAACCTCATTTCCACACAAAGCGAATACTCACTTGTCTTGAAGCTTCGTCGGACGCACTTCAGTGCCTTGCAACTCGAAGGCATGTGCTGGAGTGAGTCAGAGGGGGACGTATACGTCGAATTCACCTGTACAAGCCCCTCTGAGGATAGAGTTCCCTGCAGACCATTGGTGGAGATAAGTCATGCAGACACTAAGACAAGCAGCCGTGTCCTTGGGCAGCTTAAACGCTTCCTTAAAGATTTGCGGGAGAGCCCTATGATATCCTGCCCCCAGGACCCACCCCAGCACATCCTCCAGGTGTACATACAGCTGAAACAGCACCTGCAAGCACTCCCGCAGCATTGCTTAAACTGCAATTTTCCGCATACACTACATGAGAATCATCCGATCTGGCGTCCTACAGCGTGCCGCCAGCCTCTTTGCGCATTCGCAGCCTCAGAGATGCAAAACGGGAACACCCTGAGCAAGATCTCCATGGCCCCGGCGGTGGCGGACCTGGAGGTCTCCTTGTACGCCGCAGCAATCAAGCGCACTGAGAGCCGCCCTAGCGTGTTGTCTGATACCAACTTCGATTACATCTTCGTGAACATTTCGCCTGATGAGCAGGGCCGCAGACGTCCAGGCAGCAGCACTCCTGACAACCCGAGAATAGACTGGCGCAAAATCTTGTCTACGTTGAACGCCCTGCCACCGCTTCACGAGCTACCAACGGGGTCCCAGGCACTTGAGATGCACTTGGACGGGAAGACTCCAGGCTTATTCAGGCTATTGCAGTGCGCGCTAACTAGCGCGCCAGGCTTCCTGGTCCAAGTACGGGACGGGGAGTTACTGAAAGATGCTGGCATCCCGCACATTTTCTTGTACCATCCAAACGACGACGCCCAACTGCGCAGCTTCAGAGACCTGGAATGTGCTGCGGGCTGTTTGCGCAGGGCTTTTGCCTTCCACGGGTCGGCCAATCACAAATGGAGGGGAATCTTGCGGGATGGGTTGATGTGGGCATCGGCCTTGGGGTTGCACAGCTGTGTGGCTCCTGATGGAGAAGGCATATCGCTCGCCAGATACTTTCGAGATTCATTCCCGTATTGCCATGGGGAGGGAGCCATGTGGCCTGAATCCACACTCCCGGATGACCCAGGGCTCATGGCTCTTTGTGAAATCCTGTATGAACCTTCTGAAGCCCAGTGCGGCGGCCTTTACGTTGTCAAGGACCCAGAACGGGTCGTCGTCAGGGCCCTCCTGGTGTTCAGTAGGAGCGATCGCAATTCGTCAAACGTTGCCACTGCTGAAGAGGAGTCCCTGTGCATGAATGCCGACAAGCTGGCCAGCCGATTGACTGCCTTGCCCATTTATCAGGAGCTGCATGCTTGGGAACCCCAGTGACGGGACACCCACCCCACAAATTCCCCGTGGCCACGGAAGAACAACGTGGGTTAACCCCGTGCACCTTGTGTGCCAATGAACCCCACAACCACCTTGACGCGCCGCCTTTATGCCAAGTTTGCTTGAACAGCCCTGTTGCTTGGATGCCAATTGGGTTGCAGTCAGCCGGAATCCCGCGTTAGTTTTATTATGTACTGCCTCTGAATGAGCCGAGGTTTGGATGCCAACCAACCGCACATGTGCCCCGCCTTTGAAAGGAACGACCCCAAGGCTTGAATGCCAACAAATCGAACGCTCGCGTTGGTGCACTGCCTTTCAGTGAATCACGTGTTCGGGGTTAATAAGGTGTGTGTGTGTGTGTGTGTGTGTGTGTGTGTGTGTGTGTGTGCGTGTGTGTGTGTGTGTGTGTGTGTGTGTGTGTGTGTGTGTGTGTGTGTGTGTGTGTGTGTGTGTGTGTGTGTGTGTGGAGCTGTTTTTTTTTTTTTGTTTTTTTATCTGGATTAGGGGGAGGGGTGTTCCATTTATGTATGTTGGGCATATCGATACACTTACACTTGCCTTAGCTTAAAAAGGTGTATGGGGTTGGTCACCGCATGCCATGTCACTCGGGACTGCCGAGTCGGGAGTTAAGAGATATGGCCAAATCTGAAGGCCCCCGACCCCCTTTTCCCTTTTTCGTGGAGCGAACAGCACCGTGGCTTGGATGCAAACAAAGCAGACACTCCCCTTGATGTACTGACCTGGAATGAAGTGCCCCGTGGCTTGAATGCTACCCTACAAGTACTTGGATATTGCCTCACCAGCTGGGTGCGGAAGGTCATTGGCCTATTTAGTGCACTTACGCTGTATGTGGATAGCAAACTAGTGTGTTTTGTTGTTAAATGCGCATAGGAATTCCTGTGTTCGAACCTGTGTAACAGATATGCGAGCTGCTGTATAGCTATGAGGGAGCTGGGTTCCATGGAGATTTAATACTGCATTTGATAAGCACTACCAATGGTACTACGGCGGTAGTCGGGCCCATCATTGATAGTACTAGCGACGGTAGTCGGGTTCATCATGCCACGTGGGTTTTTTTAAAGACCGTCGAATTTCACGAACAGTGCTGTTCGTGAAGTTCAAAGGTCTGACAGAAACCCAAAGTAGCAATTACGTTGAACACAGGTTTTCGGCTGGGACACCACCTACACTTCAACTTTCCTGTACGAGTGTCCAGGTCTTAGAAATGCCCAAACTAATTCTTTCTAACTTAAGCTGGAGGACACATGTACAGACATTGCCCCAACACTGTGCTCTCTAGAAGGGTCTCCAATACAATCAAATCTGCAAGTCGAACAGTTATCATCAGTTCCAACAATATGCCAGCACTATGAGACCATATCAACTTTACGTAAACTAACTTGATGTAGCTACAGCTGAGAAAAGAGTCAAGACGGAGCACTGCCCTTGTGAAGCCCTCTTGGCTTACTTCCAAAGACCTCTTGACTACTAACCAGTACAAGAGAATAACCAACAGGCCAACAGCCAGAGTAACCTGAAGAAATACAAGAGAATAACCAGTGTACTGGTTAGTCTCTTGTATTTCCTTCAGGTTAATCTGCCCAGGCAGCAATCCGTACATATACAGCTCTTTTGTACACTACCAGCAGTGCCCGAGGTCAAAGTGATGTGGTCACCCACCCCCTGTAGTACACCACGTGGTGCAAAAGTGTCTCCAAAGATGTTTAACCATTCTAACACTGAACGGCCGTGACGCAGTTTTTATTACGAGGGTTCAAGTCCAGTATTAATATACACCCGGGGTTACTTTAACCATAATGAGTTATTTATAAGTACAGGTAAAGTACACTTTACCCGCAATATATTATTGATACTTATATAAGTATCAATAAGTATCAGGGAGTCCTACCAGTATACACATTATGTTCCTAAAATCGAAAACAACCAGTGAATATATTATAATATTAGTTTATACTGTGCATTCAGCTTAGCATTGACTCTGAAATCAGAAATACTTCACCCTTTCTCTGCAAGAGTGTTTGTCGTACGTAGAGTACACTGTATGTACCCTACATGTGTGGCTCTTGAGGGAGAAGGCATATCTCTCGCCAGATGCTTTCGAGAGCCATTCACATACTCCCATGGGGAGGGATCCATGTGGCCCGAATCCACCCTCCCGGATGACCCAGGGTGCATGGCTTTTTTTGTAAAATCCTGTATGAACCTTCTGAAGGCCAGTGCGGCGGCCTTTACGTTGTCAAGGACCCAGAACGGGTCGTCGTCAGGGCCCTCCTGGTGTTCAGTAGGAGCGATCCCAAGTGGTCCAACGTCCCCACTGCTGAAGAGGAGTCACTGTGCACGAATGCCGAAAAGCTGGCGAATGCCGGAAATTGCCCTGCCCATTTATCAGGAGCTGCATGGGTTGCAGACCCAGGGACCGCACACCCACCCCAATGCATTTCCCGTGGCCACGGAAGACCAACCCCGTGCCTTCTGTGCCGATGAACACCACAACCGCATTGTCGTGTCGCCTTCATGCCAAGTTTCCAGAATTGAGTGAACAGCTCCGTGGCTTGGATGCCAATGAACCGGACGCCCCCGATGGTCTGGATTAATTACTGTCGACATTCACTGTTTTTGAGTGGACAGCCCGATGGCTTCATGCCAATGGTCCGTTCACTCACTGTCATTCACTCCCTTTGAGTGAACAGCCCTGTGGCTTGTCCCTGTGCCTCGGACGCCAATTGGGTTGCAATCAGCCGAAATCCCGCGTTAGTTTTATTTTGTACTGCCTTTGAATGAGCAGCCCCCCGAGGTTTGGATGCCAACCAACCGGACATGCTCCGCCTTTGAAAAGAACGGCCCCAAGGCTTGAGAGCCAACAAATCGAACGCGCGCCTAGATGCATTGCCTTTGAGTGAATCACATTGCTTGTGAAGGGTCAGGGTCATGAGTCAAACACTACAATTAAACACCTAGGTATGCAGTGGCACAAACACCGAGGTATGCAGTAGCTACAGACACCAGAGGTCTGGTTGTCAAGGGTTAGGAACCCTTGACTTTAGCTAGGGTGATGAATCATGACCCTTAGGTATGCAGTCACTGCATTGCAGTGGTCGGATTGTCAAGGGTGAGGGTCATGACTCATGACGGGTGGGGGTTGCTCCGATATTCCCCACTGGATCCCACAGGGGATTCTGGATCCCCCGGGCGGCCCTCTGACAGTCTGGACCCGCCTCTCGAAGCCCAGCCCCGGGGCCCCAGGAGTTCAGGGCCGGGATCTGCTTTTGGAGCCTGACACCTCGAACTTCAAGTCGGATTGGATATGAGTGAGTTGTTATTGTGTTTGTATTTCGCAAGGTGGTTTCCGAAAAACGCGAGGAGAAACATGTAGTCTTGGGAGGTCAATTCCAGCAAGCAGCCTCTTACGGTCTCTCCCTGAAGGGGCGACTGCGGCAACCATCAGGCCGTCCAAGCCCAACCGAGGACTGAAACAAATTTACAATAAAAACGTTAAGGTGAGTGAAGCTTGTCATACAGCAAAAATGGGTTAGCCGACGTACAATTCGTGTGGGGTTAACATCTAAGCCAACTTACCGCATATAATCTTAGTTTGCCGCACCCAGCCGGGGTCACTTAAAGGACGGCTCTTACCTAGCAGGGAGTTGAACCAACTGTCAACATTGGTACTTCTTGACCCAAAACTGAAGGTGATTTGAGATATCTGTTCGATTACAGAGTCCAGCGACTGCAACGTCGTAGCGTGTCAACGCATTGACTTATCCCCGTGTTGGAGATGATCTGAAAATCTTGACGTCTATATGGGGACGGCACAGGCTGGATAATCACTTGCGGGACGACGGCGGGCTTCATAAGGTAGGACACGTTACCCTCAGGTCTGAAGCATAATTGCAGTTGACTTTTGTGGGACGATTGTGGAAATGTGCGACACAGCTTGGGTGGCTATGCCTATCAAAAATTTTCTCAAACACACAGAGAAAGTTGTGCTTACACCTGCCCAGCTCAAACGGCTTTTTGTAAGCACATTACACTTGACGTTACATCTGTCCACCCAAAGGGCATGACAGAGAAAGCAATACATGTAAATGGGAGATAATTTGTCCTCCTCCCCCCCCCACCAACACACACACACACACACACACACACACACACACACACACACACACACACACACGCACGCACATGCGCGCGTGCATGTGAGCGCAGATCTACAGATTGCAGGAACGAGGAGGAGGGTCCAGTCATGAAGTAGAGCATGCCGTAATACTTTCAACACTCCTCTAATTCCCTCAGAATGCTAGAGTTTCTATGGTTGCCTATATTTGGGTTATTTAAAGGATATAAGAAGGTTTACCGGGCGAACTACGAAGAGTCTCGAAAGAGAGCATTGTAACAGTAGAATACCAGGTCTGGATTTTGCGAAGATTGATGAAGGATGAAATACCCCAAGCAGTGATAGACGGGAAAGTTTTCGTCCTGTCCTTAGCACATAATCTCAGTTGGTTACAAAAGATGTTCGTGAGTGTTTTTGAGATCTAATCGTTTCCATGGCCACATCCCCAGGGGGTGGGTGGTGAGGGAGGGAGGTGGGGGAGAGAGAAGGGGGGAGCGACAGAGAGGGAGAGAACACACACACACACACACACACACACACACACACACACACACACACACACACACACACACACACACACACACACACACACACACACACACACACAGAGAGAGAGAGAGAGAGAGAGAGAGAGAGAGAGAGAGAGAGAGAGAGAGAGAGAGAGAGAGAGAGAGAGAGAGAGAGAGAGAGAGGGAGAGAGGGAGAGAGAGAGAGAGAGAGAAGGGGGTGGGAGAGGGGGAGAGAGAGATAGGGTGTGGGCATGTGCGTATGTGTGTGTGTGTGTGTGTGTGTGCGTACGTGCGTGCGTGCGTGTGTGTGTGTGTGTGTGTGTGTGTGTGTGTGTGTGTGTGTGTGTGTGTGTGTGTGTGTGTGTGTGGGTGGGTGTGTGTGTGGGTGGGTGGGTGTGTTTCAAAACAGAGAACAATTTGATTTCTCTCGACCCATAATGATCTTTGTGCAGGGTGTCAACAAAAGTGGAAATCGGCAGCCGTAAGCAGAGCCTGGCCAGTCAACTGGATCTCTTTGAACCCATTTAGCAGTTGATATTCCAGTGATAGCGCGATGTCAAGAAATTCTAGTGATGCTAACCTTTCAACAACTCCCAGTAATCCCGAACCTCCAACATCATCCAGCGATGGCAAATGTTCAACGTCTTCCAGTGACTTGTGCAGAACCCCTCTGGCTGAGTACGTACCATTCGGCAAGATGGTAGAGGCGGCCGTAACAGCCCTAGAAAGAAACGTCATATCCACGCAAAACAAACACTCACTTCTCTTGAAGCTTGTTCGGACACAGTTCAGTCCCTTGCAACTCGAAGGCATGTGCTGGAGTGAGTCAGAGGGGGACATATATGTCGAATTCACCCGTGTAAGCCCCTTTCAGGATGGTATTCCCCGCAGGCCATTGGTGGAGATAAGTCATGCAGACAATACAACAAACAGCCGTGTCCTCGGGCAGCTGAGACGCTTCCTTAAAGATTTGCGGGAGAGCCCTATGAGCCCTATGTATGATATCTCATGCGCTTCGGACCTTCCCGAGCACATCCTCCAGGTATACACACAGCTGAAACAGCACTTGCAAGCACTCCCGCAGCATTGCTTAAACTGCAATCTTCCGCACACGCTCCAGGAGAGTCATCACGTCTGGCGTTCTGCAGCGTGCGCACGCCAGCAGCATCTTTGCAAAGGTGCAGCCTTAGCGATGCAGTTGGGGGACACCCTGAGCAAGATCTCCATGGCCCCGGCGGTGGCGGAGCTGGAGGTCTCCTTGTACGCGGCAGCAATCAAGCAGACTGAGAGCCGCCCTAGCGTGTTGTCTGATGCCGTCCTGTACTGGGATTACATCTCCAGGAAACTTTGCCCTGACAACCCAGAAAAAGACTGGCGCAAAATCTTGTCTACGTTGAACGCCCTGCCACCGCTTCACGAGCTGCCAACGGGGTCCCAGGCACTTGAGATGCACTTGGACGGGAAGGCTCCAGGCTTGTTCAGGCTAATGCAGTGCGTGCTAAATAGGGCGCCGGGCTTCCTGGTCCAAGTACGGGACGGGGAGTTTTTGAAAGATGCCGGCATCTATGGGATTATCCCGCACATTTTCTTGTACCATCCAAACGACGTCGCCCAAATGCGCAGCTTCAATGACCTGCAATTTGCCGCGGGCTGTCTGCGCAGGGCCTTTGCCTTCCACGGGTCGGCCAATCACAATTGGCTGGGAATCTTGCGGGATGGGTTGAAGTGGGCATCGGCCGTTGGGTTGCACCGCTGTGTGGCTCCTAAGGGAAAAGGCATATCTCTCGCCAGATGCTTTGGAGAGTCATCCACATATTGCCATGGGGAGGGACCCATGTGGCCTGAATCCACACTCCCGGATGACCCAGGGCTCATGGCTCTGTGTGAAATCCTGTATGAACCTTCTGAAGTCAAGTGCGGCGGCCTTTACGTTGTCAAGGACCCAGAACGGGTCGCCGTCAGGGCCCTCCTGGTGTTCAGTAGGAGCGATCGCAATTCGTCAAACGTTGCCACTGCTGAAGAGGAGTCCCTGTGCATGAATGCCGACAAGCTGGCCAGCCGATTGACTGCCTTGCCCATTTATCAGGAGCTGCATGCTTGGGAACCCCAGTGACGGGACACCCACCCCACAAATTCCCCGTGGCCACGGAAGAACAACGTGGGTTAACCCCGTGCACCTTGTGTGCCAATGAACCCCACAACCGCCTTGACGCACTGCCTTTATATATGCGAAGGTCGAGTGAACAGCTCCGTGGCTTGGATGCCAATGAACCGGACGCCCCAGATGGCCTGGATTCACGTGATTCAATGCACTGTCTCTGAGTGGACAGCCCGATGGCTTCATGCCAACCGTCCGTACACTTACTGTCATTCTCTCCCTTTGAGTGAACAGCCCTGTGGCTTGGATGCCCATGGGCTTGTAATTAGCTGCAATCCCGCGTTAGTACTAGGAAAAGGAAGATGGGGGCGATAGCCCGAAACTCTCACCCCACTACCCCCGGCAGTGTGACCCGGCATTGTGACTAGTATAGAACCCCGTAAAACCCAGAAAGAGAAGGGCACATGGGTTCCAGACCTACGTAGTATTATTATGTACTGCCTTTGAATGAGCAGCCCCCCGAGGTTTGGATGCCAACCAACCAAACATGTACCCCGCCTTAAAAAACAACGGCCCCAAGGGTTGAATGCCAACAAATTGAACGTTCGGCTTGATGCATTGCCTTTTCAACTGAGTGAATCACATGTTGGGGGTTCATGAGATGTGTGTGTGTGTGTGTGTGTGTGTGTGTGTGTGTGTGTGTGTGTGTGTGTGTGTGTGTGTGTGTGTGTGTGTGTGTGTGCGCGCGCGCGTGATCTGTGTGTGTCTGTGTGTGTGTGTGTGTGTGTGTGTGTGTGTGTGTGTGTGTGTGTGCGTGTGATCTGTGTGTGTCTGTGTCTGTGTGTGTGTGTGTGTGTGTGTGCTCTGTATGTGTCTGTGTCTGTGTGTGTGTGTGTGTGCGCCCACGCGCGTACGTGTGTGTGTGTGTGTGTGTGTGTGTGTGTGTGTGTGTGTGTTTGTGTATGTGTGTGTGTGTGTGTGTGTGTGTGTGTGTGTGTGTGTATGTGTGTGTGTGTGTGTGTGTGTGTGTGGCTGTTAGTTTTGGGGGGGGGGGGGGTAGGCCTTTTTGTGGGGGGCGGAGCCCTAGGGATGCATATGTGTGCGTTGGGCATATCGATACACTTAAAAGAGTGCATGGGTCTAGTCAGGGCATCCCATGTCACTTGGGACTGGGGAGTCCATGAGGGATATGCCAAATCTATAGGCCCCCGCCCCCATCTTTGTATTTCGTGAAGCCAACAGCACCGTGGCTTGGATGCAAACAAAGCAGACCTTCCCCTTGATGTACTGGCCTTGAATGAAGTGCCCCGTGGCTTGAATGCCACCCTACATGTACTTGTATAAGTACTTGGATGTCGCCTCACCAGCTGGGTGTGCACGCGCATGCGGAAAGTCAGTGGCCTATTTAGTGCACTTACGCTGTCTGTGGATAGCAAACTATCGTATTTCGTGCAGTATTGTTAATGCGCCTAGGAATCTGTGCAACAGATATCCGAGCTGCTCTATAGCTATAAGGGAGCTGTGTTCCATGGAGATTTAATACTGCATTTGATCGTACTATACTAGCTACCTGCGGTAGTGGGGCCCACCATGTAGCTTGGGTTTCTTAAAGACTTTCGAATTTCACCAACAGTGCTGTTTGTGAAATTCAACGGTCGAAAAGAAACCCAAAGTAGCAGGTACCTGGAACAGTGTTTTTCAGCTGGGACACCAGCTATACTTCAAATTTCCTGTGCGGGCTCGGTTAATAATAGTGAACACGTCTTACAAATGCCCCAACTATTTAGTTCTAACTAAAGATGGAGGACACATGTACAGACATTGCCCCAACGTTAACATTTATTACATAAACCCAACATTAGCATTAAGTACATTACAGTAACATCAATTACAATAACATAACATTGACATTGACATTAATTACATTAACATTAACATTAAAATTAATTACATTGCCCAACATTAATTAACGCCGTGCTCTCTCGAATGGTCGAAGGGTCTTAAGTACAATCAAAATTGCAAATCGAACAGTTCTCGTCAGTTCCAACAATATGACAGCACTATGAGACCATGTCATTTTCACCTAAACTACCTCATTGTAGCTATAACCTGGGCCTCTCATGTAGGCTTAATATAGGTTTACGTGAAACAATGTGTCCTTGCTTGCAAATCGCCAAAGTCGTCACCTGAAAAGAACTCATATTCCTTAAAATATCCCAATGATCAGACTAGCCCAAGTCCTTGGATGCAACGTGATTGGGCCTTTCGCAAGCAGCACAGATAATCATGAAAGAACTGATCTTCATAAACCCTGCTCAGCTCTGAATGGAGCAACAGGTTTCAGAAGGGAGTTAAGGAGCACTGCCCTTGTGAAATCCTCTTGGCTTGCTTCCAAAGACCTCTAGATCACTTTGGTACCCTGAAGGATGTACAAGAGACAAAGCAGTACAGGAAAACAACCAACAGGCCAACAGCAGAAATTATCTGAAGGAAATGCAAGAGACTAACCAGTGTACCGGTCAGTCTCTTGAACTCCCTTCAGGTTATTCTGCCTCGGCAGGAATCCGTACATGTACAGCTCTTGCACATTAATGTTACCAGCAGTACCAGAGGTCAAAGTGATGTGGTCACCCACCCCCTGTAGTCCACCACGTGGTGCAAAAGTGTCTCCACAAATGTTTAACCATTCTAACACTGAACGGCCGTGACCCGGGTTTGAATACGAGGGTTCAAGTCCAGTATTGCATTACACCCCGAGGTTGTTTGAACCGTAAGGAGTTATTTATTCTACAAGTAAAGTATACTTTACCCGTAATTAGTATCAGGATAAGTCCTACCAGTATACAGATTTTGTTCCTACACTCGAATACGATCAGTATATACTGCACACTCAGGACTGATCTGAAGTTAGAAAGCCTTCACCCTTTGTCAGCAAGAGTGTTTGTCGTATGTAGAGTAGCTAAAATAGACATACTGTACATACTCTTGTACACCAGAGTATGTGCCGAGGTTGGCTCTGCAGACGACGGACACGTATCTAGCAAAAGGGTGAGGTGTATGTACATGGCCACAATATTAATCTAAGGATGAGACGTCCTCAAGCATGCTTGCTTACGTGGCTGTGTCTTGAACAGGCCAAATTTGGGAGACACGTGAGAGACACCATACTCAGAGAGGAGACAATGTTCTCACTAGCCCTTTTGCAAATCCACTCTTTTGCAAATCCAGAGCTGCGGCCCGTACTGGATACCAGGGCGGCCTAAAGTACCGTTAATTACCTTATAAGGTCCACATGGGGTACCTTTACCGTCCCCTCTCTGTGACAGAAATAGAACAAATCACTAGCAGGGCATTTGCCACCCAGTTTGAGACGGGCTTGGAATCGGACGGATACAGAACTTCAGCTGCCACAGCGCGACATATTAGTGCGCCACCGGCACAGCAAAATTCTGCTGTTCGCGATCACCGGCTGAAACCAAGCTTGCAGAGGCTGAGAAGTATTGCCTCTGATAGCGAGGCCATGGACAGTGCTGTCTTCCAACCTCCACAGACTGACAGAACGGCCAAAAGCACACCAGATCACGAAAACTGCCGTCCCCGAGAGGTGTCCTTCGCTTTCATGCTGGCGTTGTCCGTAAGAGACGCTTAGGGCTCTTTGATCAATTGAGAGAAGGCTATCTGGGACCAGAACTATCCATCACTACTTCAGGCAGGGCATGCCCCCCAGTCACTGAGGCCACTGACCACGCAGGCAATAGAGGCCTCTTTTCAATTCGGGCGAGGGTCGCCCATCAGGCTGCACCCTCAAAACCGGGTGCGCAAGATCCGTCTTGACAAGTAACACAACTGGTTTTCAACTGAGATTTACGCTCTTTTTTGGTGGTTTGACTGTGAACGAGACCATATTTTCCCCACCTGCCTCCTGAAAATATCATCTGCTGGAAATCCTGAGGCAGGGCAGAACGACGGGGCTGGGGCAGGGGTCAATTCAAAGGTCAATTCACGAACAACCTGGCATTTCCCATGTGGTTGTCAAAAATCAAGTGGTAGTGAAGTACATCTAATCGGTATTCATGTCACATGCTCCATGTGTCACACGGGCTAAATTTGGCCGACAAAGGCACCTGAAGCCTGACCCCCCCACTGGGCAGGTCGTCAGGCCGACAGTGCACGACAGGGATCAGAAGCCCCCTGTGTCTCTGACCCCTGCTAGGCAATGGCATCGGCGGCATGGGCAGAGCTTTGGGTTGAGGTACCCAGCAGGGGCTCCTGAGCCGGTGTACCGCCGGTCCCACGAGGTGGACTCTGGCCCTGTGGCCTTGCACACAGCTCCTTACCGTACTGCGACAGCACAACGCTGAGAGAGTAAACCACTATCACAAAGATCTGGGGGGCGTAGTCGGGCAGGATGCTGGAGCCGGGGGTGGAGCCCGCAAGGAGACAGCTGGAGCCCGGGGGCGTCAGAAGAGCAAGCCCCGCAAATATGAGGTTGGCCCCTAAAGCTCGCACAGCGTCGGGCCAGTATGGTTTGCCGTAAGGCAGATCTTTGTGGCGGTCCAGGATGGCGAGCAACCCGGATACCGGGACCATCACCGCAAATGTGATCCACAACACCATTTTCCGAGTCTCGTCCACACACACAGCTGGCGGCACCCCAAAACCGTTGCTTCAGATGAGCGCTCTTGATGCCCCCCTTTGAACACACACACACACACACACACACACACACACACACACACACACACACACACACACACACACCTACACACACACACGCGCGCGCGCGCGCGCGCACGCTCCCTACTTCTGCTTCTGACTTATGGGATCCACCATACTCATGCTTGTATAGGGCATACTTCAGAACCAGTGTGTCAAGAGGCTTCGCCGGCCAAGTAAAAGTGCATTGCAACCAGAATGAGCACAGTCGTTGAGACAGACATGAGGGGGGCCGCATTTATCATCTTCCCTGTTTATCCACAATTCTATTGCCTGTCTGAAGCGGGGAATTGTGATGATGAGAGCCACCAGGACAAGAGAGGCATTGGAAAAGTTGGAGGTGTGATAGATTGTCACCTGAGGGCCCAGTAACAAGAGCTGCTACTGTTGTCCAGAACGAGTACACCCCAGTTGGCAGCATGTTAACAACTGCCTCAAAATCCACCTTGTACGTCTGCTGCGCATCTCGCACTGCTTTGTCGGTTTGTGGTGGGTCCATTTTGCTCGAGACTGAAGCAGTCAGAGGATCCTGCAGTTAGCAGAGCATGCAAGTCGATGTTATCATCATCAATGTCACAACGCGATCCTCGCAGCCATGTGGCTTGTAGTCCTTAAACGACGGTGGGATCAAACTTCGAGGTACCCACAACTGGAGGGGATAGCTCGATTGGAAAATACGCCACTTACTTGCAAACGAGGCAGTGTCAGCAATCTTACAGACTGGACTTCAACAACGCCGAATGCCCAACTTACCAAGTTTGTGGGTGGAAAACCTAAGTGAGCACCAATATTGGTTTCGATTCAGAGCCAGTCACCTGGGCAATCATTGGAATGCAGTTAGAGAAAACCACTCAGTTTTTGTATTCTACACGCACAAACCTATCGAGATGGCTTCCAGAGCGGGGAACCCGTGGCAGGGTCTAGCAGTCTATAAACCCATTTAAATACAATTCATAGCCAAATCAGGACTCATGCCAAAAACGATTTCACATATTAACATAAATTGCCTTTGAATCCCAGGTCCGCATGCATTCGGCACGTCCGCCCAACCGAGATCTTGACCCACCAGATAATTGCTCTTCAAGTCGTTGACCGATATGGCCGAAACCCTGCATTCAAGGATTGGCAAACAGTCGACCTTCCGAAAAAGTTGCCGCCGCTGTAGTTATCGTCTCGAAGGCGAATAATCGTGACATGAAGTGGAACCAGAATATCGGGCTTGGGACGCTTGGCTTCTATTGTACCTTCGACCTCGCTTCCAAGGGTACACAGTCGAAGGATCGTGCTTTTCCAACTGAATCCGCAGTGGGATGATTCCACTGGAATCCACAGCTAGAGGGGCTCCGGGCACCCGATCTGTGAGTCCTTGCGTAAGCAACTAATAGTAATTGTAGTTTTCTAAGTAATAGTGGTGACCACATGGGCAGGTCACAATACCAGTTTTCACTATTATAACAGTGTACGAACTAGTCTCATCGCGTGATCATTGGCATGTGGTGGAACAGCAAGCTCACTCGTATACCCCTTCATGCACTACACATCCACAGGGTGTTAGGGATGCTGTGGCTGTCGGGGTCGCCAACCACACACCAGGAACCAATTGTATGCACATTTGTCTCTCTGTGCTGTTCCTCAAGGGCTTGGTTACGCTGGGTGGAGGAAAAGAAACTTCGTGTATGTACGGGTGCCACGGGGAATATTGGTGGTACTTATATAATCTTTTCTCCGCGTGTGCCGGGTCATGCACACTTTACCCTTTTTCTCAGCAATAGAGTCAGGAATCAGCAAATTCTTAGAAAGAGGAGCGCCACCAACGAACCGAAGCAAATAGCAAACAAGGCGCGCGCCCACACGCACGCAACAGAGAGAGAGAAAGAGAGAGAGAGAGAGAGAGAGAGAGAGAGAGAGAGAGAGAGAGAGAGAGAGAGAGAGAGAGAGAGAGAGAGAGAGAGAGAGAGAGAGAGAGAGAGAGAGAGGGAGAGGGGGGGAGAGAGAGGGAGAGGGGGGGGGAGAGAGAGAGAGAGAGAGAGAGAGAGAGAGAGAGAGAGAGAGAGAGAGAGAGAGAGAGAGAGAGAGAGAGAGAGAGAGAGAGGGAAGGGGGGGGGGGAGAGCTCCTCGAGAGAGAGAGAGGGAGGGGGGGGGGGGAGCTAAGCTTGCGTATGAGAGGTTTGGTGGGGGGCGTGGCGACCTTCCTGAGAGGCAATAATGTAGGTAGACATGTAGCTACATCGGATGGGTTCGTAGGGACCGCTCTTCGGGTTCGGTAAAGGGCTCTCCTGCCCTCCTATGTATAGTCGAATACATCTGGAAAGGAAGGAAGGAAGATTACATCCAAAGACCAGCCACTAGGGCTGAAGAGGACGGCAGTACAATGAATGACCCATATCTTAGCCAACTAAGGTCGCACAGCACCTGGGAGAGTGAGGTAGCTCTCCAATGCTCTAGTCACAAATTTGGCAACCCCTTCAAGGTCTTCTTGCCACATAAACGTCTGTACAGATCGACTCCTTTGTTGAAAGAGATGCATAAATTGTTGCCGTACATGTTGTACAGCCGGACAGGTGAACAACAGATGATGTTCATCACCAACGAGCTCTAAGGAGCACCTCGTGCAAATCCTCTGGTCTCGAGGGATGCCTTGTTGTCTACCTTTATCAATAGGAAGGTCATGACACCCTAATCTAAATCGCATAAAGGTCCGCAATGTACAATTAGGAAGGTGGAGTTTGAGCGCACTCTTACGCCGTGGCACATGAGGCGGACGTGCGAACCACCTTTGGTATCTGCAGAATAAGGCTCTTGGGGATGCACAAGTGCGAGGGGAGATGTCCAGGTCATCCCATATCATGTCATTTTTACGGTCTAACAGATCCTTTACCTGTGAAATGTCAATCTGCAAGGCTCTATCAAACCGCACATGGTCAGCTATATAGTATCCTAGTTTCTTAAGTTGTTGCATAAGGGTACCCGAAAACGTTTCTCGGCCTTCTACTATTGCCAACCTAATGTCATGCATGAGGACCTTGTAGTGTAATGAATCAGGTCTCATGGCCGCTATATTGTTCCAAAACCTGGCCATACGTAAGATCCAAGTTGACCACAAAGAAAATATGTTTAATTCACAATTGATTATTTCCTCAGGGATTGTCCGACGCACCCCCAAAATCTGAGCTAGGACCCGCTTGTGCGCATCCAATAGGGGTATACTACTAGGTTTTCCCGAAGACAATTGTCTGCCTTGAAAGCATCTGAATGCCCAGACTTCACATCCATAGGAGATGAGGGGTGGTAGGCAAGCTAAGTACAGTTCTGTCATGAGCATCATTGACATGTTGCAACCGAGATTGCTATAAGCTCTAGTAAGGTCTTCCCATGCTATCCAGAACCTCTGCTCGAGGTTCTTAATGCCGGCTTGAAGGCCATTCTTGGCATGAATCTGTAATCCAAGGTATTTAACCTCCTGTACCGGACCAATTCTAACCCCTGCAACCTCTAGAGAGGTAGAGGGTGTCCGAGGGTCTGGATTTACTGAAAGGTATTGCGTCTTGGCCCCATTTAGGCGCATGTCCATACTCTTACACCATTCTTGAGTAGCATTCACCAACACCTGTAGGTCCTCAACTGTAGGCGCGACGAGAACAAAATCGTCCGCAAAACCTAGCACTTGGATACGTATTATATTTAAACGTGTGCCATCAGGTAGCTGAAGGCCAGCCGTGGGACAATGGTGTGCAAGATATCGGGGGAGTCCATCCGACATAATTCCAAATAGTGTAGGGCTAATGGGGCACCCTTGAGGAACACCCGCACTTGATTTAAACAACCCCCCATGTTTGCCCTCAATCTTGATCGCCAAAACTGTACTGTCCATTACAGCTTGAGTAGCATAAAGAAAATCCCCTTGGATTCCCAACTGCTCCAAAATATGCTCTAACTTAAGACGCGATACCCTGTCGTAAGCTTTAGAGAGGTCCAGGAATGCAAAATGCAGTGGAGTGATGCCCATTGCCCAATCTATGAGGTGTTGTATAACAAACAGTTGATGGGTGGTGGACATTTCAGGACGGAAGCCTGTTTGGCAATCAACACGCAAACGGTACTTCTCCAAGTAAGATACCAGACGCGAGTTCAACACGTTGGCATACAACCTCATAAGAGATTCGCCCACGGCAATGGGACGATAATTTCCTCTGTTATACGCGTCCCCTTTCTTATATACCGGTGTCACCAAACATACATTTGACTCCGCCGGTATGGTACGTTGTCTAAGCGCCATAGTAAAAATGTCCGCAATGACATGACTTAACAGGTTTCGTGAGTAAGGATCCCCCGGGTGTGTAAGTGGCTGAGCATACCTAAACAACTCTGTAGGGTAACCATCTTTCCCCGGGGATTTCCCATTGGCAAGTGCTCGGAGACCCAGTTCAATTTCCTCGACTGTGAAGGGAGCATTCAGCTCGTCGCGCTGGTCGTGACCATGATCTTCTGGGACTTGATGGGGAGGATATGCCCCAATAGGCAGACCATGCGCGGGCTCTTCAGTTCCAAGACCACTTGCAAGGGAATTTATATAAGAATCCCAAGCTGACACATCTCTAAGGGGTTCAGGCAGTCTATCTCTTTCACGCCGAAGGGTTTTCCAAAACCTATGGGGGTTGAAATGCTTTTGGTGTACCAATGTTTTTAGCTTTTGGGCCTGGTATGCCCTTTTCTTTTTCCTCACAATAGCATGGTACTTACGCTCTAACCTCCGGAACTCATCACCCCGCCATTTGGTTAACATTCCATACCTCCAGACTTCCCGTTTAAGGGCCCGGCATTCCTGGTCAAAAAAGGGTTGATGTTGACGCCGGTGTCCATTGTGGGGATATCTTTTGTATTGGTCATGCATTCCTGCTTTCTTTGCAGCATCTTTTATGAGTGCGTATAGGCAATGAATGCTAGACTTAATGTCCCCATCTTCAACCGCTTTTTCACATTGGCTCATGAGGTTTAACTCATCACTCTGTAATGCTTGGACATATTGATCCCTTCCAAATTGGCACCAGCTAATTTGTGACAATGGGTGTCCCCCTTGATCAGAAGAGGGACACGGTCTAGGATGAATAGGAATAGACAAGGATGCACATAGTGGGAAATGGTCAGACTCTGACCTCTCACAATCAATGCCACTGTCTTCTAGGTGTGGGATAAGATTTGGGGATACAATGATATGGTCAAGTCGTGTTGCAGCTGATCTACGCGTACCGTGGTACGACACACCGGCCGGGATATCTCCCCTGACACGGCCAGTGCAAATGTAAACGCCTAATTTGTGGACAGCACGAAGAAGTTGCCGCCCATGGGGATTGACCTTTGGGTCCCCTCCAGGGGCCATGGGGGGAAGGGGACCAACTCTAGAATTAAGATCACCCCCTAGGAAAGCGTACCCTTCTACCTTTGCCTTACCGAGTGTTTTCTGGATTTCTTTCATTCTATTAGACAAACTCAAAGATGATAGAAGGGGTGATCCAGAAGGGGGAATGTAAGTTGTTCCGATGATTAGAGGTAGTCCACCACCCTTGAACTGAATCTTAGCCCACAACGATCCTTGTTTGGTGCAATAGGGGAGAATATGGTATTCATTGCTATATCGAATACCAAGCAATAAGCCTTCCCCTGCCCTCCCTGAGTGTGATGCAGGGTGAAAGAATAGCTTGAAGGGGGCCCAGAGGTCTCTTTCGATAATTTGTCTTCTAGTCTCACTGAGCATGATAATGTCAAAGGTGTGAAGGTACTCTAAGAGGCCTCGAGATAACAGTTTTTCTGTGCTAAGGCCATTTATGTTCCAAACTATACATCTCAACCTCAGGTGGCTAGATATTTCCTATTGAGGGGTTGAGGGGTTGGGACCCAGGTCACCTCCCTCTAGGGTGGAAGGAGTCATAAGCTCTTCAAGCTCTGGCTCGCGTTGAATGGCGATACGCTTGCCATCGGTGGCCCCCGGGACATGGCGGGGAGTCGTCCTCTGCTGGGGTGGCATCCAATCCATGCCTTCAGCTGTGGCTGCATCCTCTCGTTGTACTTCGCTTACGGTGTAGGGCATCGTGGCTTGGACGCCAGGGGCTCGGTCAGCGTGGGCGGCAGCCGACCGGCCCCCAGGCACTTGTCGGGGACGTGCGCCCAGGGTCCCCCCGGCTGGGGCAGCTGCCGTACGAGCCCCGGGCGCGTTTTGGCGGGTGCTATGTGTCGCCGTAGGTGTGACGTTCCCTCTGCTCATTGCAGAGGCCCTCCGAGACTCAAGCACTGCGCGCGGTCTGCCATTGACAATTGTCTTCCAGGCGTTGGGCTTGGAATCCAGGTGTGCTGGCTGGATTTCGTTGGAATAGTCCCTCATGGGTGGGGCCGGCCCATGAGGTTGACTGCTGGTCGGAGGAGTTGGTGCTACCCGGGGCTCTTGGGAAGCCCGGGCAGGAGGTGGGCCAGGAGGAGCTCCTCCTGGGACCCACTGATTGACTCTCCCGTCTGCTCCGCGGAAGCAGAGGGTTCCTCCACGCCACAGCACTGGATAGCCTTGGGCTTTAAAGGCCTGGAAGTTGGGCAGAAGGCGCCGGCGCGCTTCTTGTTGGCTCGGGGTGAGGTCCTCTGCAAGAGAGAGGGAACGCCTTCTAAGGCGCTTGCTATGCTTGAAAGCGGCATTTCGTGCCCTTGTCGAGTTGAACTTCACCAAGACTGGCCGCGGCCTTGCAGCATTGGCCTTGAGTTGGCCGAGGCGGTAGGTGTCCACAATGTTGGGGATCAGCGATGGGAGATCCCTGTCCCCCCCAAATAACTGCCGGACATCCCCATCCCCCAAGTGCTCCTCGATCCCATAGACAATGATATTTGTCGCCTTTGAGATGATTTTTTGATGTTCCACGGTTTGTTCCAGTTGTAAAGTACGGTCTTGTTGGTGTTCAACTCTGTCAGAGAGCGAAGAGACTCGGCCCTCTAGAATCGCGACTTTCTCAGCAAGTTTATTTTCATTTACTTCAATATCAATCGTACCATCCGAGCCAGCAGGGGAGAACGGGGCATTGCGCTTCCCTCCTCTTGTTGCATTGGCATCTGATGGCTGCGGCAAAGCCTTTTGTGGAGTACGGAACAAATTTATTGCTGACGATATCATTTGTAGATAAGTGAATCATATCATGTCGGCTTATGTCGGATTATGTCTGGGTAGACTATCGGCTTATGTCTGATCGGCTTATGTCTGGGTAGACTATCGGCCAATTTTGCAAATTGGGTTCAATTGAACACAGGCTCACTTGCACACTAACGATCCCATAGTTTGTTCATCTTAAGATGCGATAAACTTAAACTGTTGCGCTGTTTTAACTCATACAAGTGCCTGGATCCTCATAAACGCACCTGGCCTAGGCCTACAGCGCCTGTGGCCCTGGCAATCCCACCCCCCCCCCCCCTTCAACCCCAAAGGAGGCGAGATGTCTCCAGGCGTGATGCCTCTCCTCAACAGCTCTCTAGTTGGCCACCATAACTTTAAATCAAGCAGGTGCTTCTTCAAAGAATGAACTCATGACCTCATGAACTCATGATCATGGCTCAAGCAGGTACCGACTTCATGGCTTGGTTTTAAAGTTGGTGACCGTGTTTGTTCCCACTTTTCCACGGCCGGCGGGAACCAGGCATGTCCATCGGTGCCATGTGCTCTCCATCGCAAGGCGTGGATTACTCATATGAGCATGAAGGTCTTACTAAGACGCGCTAAAGTAGGCTGTATGCCCCAGCTTGCGTTGCTCAATGTGCATACTCCACTCCGCGGGAACTTTCCCAGATCTCGGGTAGGAAGAGGCAGGGGTGTGTGCCTGTGCGCGGGCTTCATTTGCAAACAGTTGCTCTTAGCTTAAATTTGGAGGAAGAGTTCTCTGACATGTATGTTTCCAGGCTAGCAAATGATGAGGATAGCCCCCCGGGGCGTATTACCATCTCCAGCTATTGGTGCCCCAATTACTGCAGAGCCATCATTTGCATATGCGTGTTACAACTTTTCACCTCTGCATACATGCCCAAAAGGTGTTACTTGTTGTGTCCAGATTGGTCTTGCATCCATCATATTATCAACACGCAGAGCACAGGGCAGGGCAGGGCAGGGCAGGGCAGGGCATATACATGTATAACCAAAAACCACAGGCCACTCCTCATAACACAAAAACTGCTTCGCAGATAAATTGATGAAACAAGGTCAATGATAAAATGACCAAACAACGGGAAAGCGAGACTGCACTGGGTTCAATGGATGTGGATGGTGCAATCAGCTTCAGTCGGACAACGGTGCACACTCTGACGGACCAACAGCCAATTGCCAAATACAGGCCAAAGGAGTTCCAGATGCTACCGACTCCATGTCCTTACATGAGTAGGTTACAGCTACAGAAAGCAAAACCTGGCACAACAAACCTCAACCCACTTGCCCATGCTCCACCCTGAGAGGCCTCTCTCAGGCAATCGCATGGCCATTCGACTCGATGCCAGCAGGGTGCTATCTCAGATTATAGATCCCGATGAGTCTATTACATGGCGAGGATGCTGTGTGGGTGGGGCCCAGGAGACCCTACCATGTCAAAAGCCTTAAGGGGACCACAGCCACCAAAATCAGCATGCGGAGGGCCCGTCCAGTGCACTGTTTCCACATGGGACAGTGCTCATGGATCCCATGGTTCACATGGATGAATGACGATTGACACATAGGTTGTCAACATTGTCATAGACATCATGTTCCCATATCACACATACGTTGTCGATGTTGTCACATATGTTGCCAGATATGTTGCCAGGCGTGGACATCCACGACAGGCGGTCAACAAGGAGGCACTTCTCGGGAGTTCCAGAAGGACGCGGCTACACGGGCTCAGTCTTAGTGCGGCGGGGAGGGGGGGGCGGCATGGACAGGGCCCCAACAGGAGTCGCTTCCCCATTAAGGCCCAGCATCACCTCCACCTTGCGCTTGCCAATGAGGGGAGTGTCGCCCCCAGCCAGCAGCGAGGACCGTTTGCCTCTCTCCTCTGTTGCATACCCGGAGGCGGGGTCCGAAATCTGGCCTGGCTTTATCTTCCCAGACAGGACCAGGTATGGTGTCGCTGTCACTTCCTGCAGAGTGCCCACGCTGGTCACTTTACAATACATCCTGCTCATTGTCAGCTCCGGCCCTCAACAACCCATGACAGAGTGAGTCCACATCCCTCCCCCCCCAGGGGGAGGGAATGGGGTTAGTCATTTCCGTGCGATCCTAGTTAAAGGAAAAGTGAAATATATCAGTCTCAGGCCCCCGATGCCCGAGTAGTCACGTTTCGACATCGGAATGGCCGTAAGTGCAAAAGATGCAGAATAATAAAAACAATAAGTACGAAAGTAGGTGCAGGAATATAAAGTTGCAGCAAAAAGTAAGAATATATATATAATAATAATAATAACAACAACAACAACAACAACAACAACAATAATAATAATAATAATAATAATAATAATAATAATAATAATAATAATAATAATAATAATAATAATAATAATAATAATACCGTACCGTCGCAAAATATTGACCCAGGAATGGGGGGTCAACATAAAAAATATTCCGAAATCCCGCAGGGAAGGGGAAAATACCGGGATTTTTTGGGGGGTCAAAATAAAAATAATAATATAATAATATATAAAATAATATAAAATAATAATAATAATAATAATAATAATAATAATAATAATAATAATAATAATAATAATAATAATATAATCATAATCATAATAATAATAATAATAATAATAATAATAATAATAATAATAATAATAATAATAATAATAATAATAATAATAATAATAATAATAATAATAATAGTTGCAATCTACTCGAACGCTTAGCTTGAGAGTGTCGACTAGGGTTGCACGGCAATGGTAGTCCGGACTGGCTCGATGTTCAGGAACAAAGTTGGGAAGGGTGTGGGGGCAACTTGTGTGGAAAATGAGCAGTCCAACTCAGCTATGTTCGCAGACCAACTTAGCAAAGCACAGCTACTGCAAACATGTTAGTGGGTATGTCAAAGCGCGTTGCAAAAGGGCCCAAAACCATTTCCAAGCTTCCAAGCAATATTACAGTATCGGAGTCCAGGCCGGGACCCCTTCCGCTCCAAACGATTTGACAACAAGTGTAGGGCTTGCACAGATGCACACCAAACACATGCACTGTAAACACACGATTATGCTCCTTGGGCTTTGTTCAGCACAAGCAACGTCGACGGGGTCGACGGGGGTAACCTGTATGGCATGCAGTCGCTTCAAAGAGGAATGCTCCGGTTGTTCGCTGGAGGCCAAGCGCTTCTGCTCCATATCCTCATGGATCTTGCGCAACCGCTTCTCCTGTTTGTTCTTGGAAGGTTCTTTCCCATGGAACCTGCGGATCCGGGTACCCGCATTAGTTTGCTTTGGCAAACCCTGCTTGCATAAATGACTGACGCAAACATTCATCGCTAAGCTAAGTACAGCATGCTGCATAACGTATGCCGATGTTTGACAACCAAGAAAATAAGGCCAACACAACCTCATGATGCACTGAAGCCCCAACCCAGATCAATACAAAGATTAATTTGCCTTGCCACATCACCGAATTACGTCATGCCATCGTCATGGTAAGTTAAGGAAAAGAAAAGGGGTGAACACCTCTACAACACCTTGACAGCAATTTTTCTAAATCGCGGCAATGCCCCCACCTTCACTGGTCAAAAACACTCATCACTCCAAACATATTCTGGCATGTGTGCTGCAAGGATCCCACAGTACACCTAGAATCACGTGCTCGGCACGTACTTGTAACACAGTTGCCGGAAGCTCTCCTTTGGAGTGAGCACGCGGCCAAACTCGTCGCGGCGGGTGAGGGCAGCCTCCACGCGGGCATCCATGGGTCGCTCTTGCCGGCCCCCAGTGTACACGTCCGCCAGGCCCATCAGCTTCTCGGGCCGCATGTCATTGGTGCGGCCCGCCCACTGGACAGGCTGTGCTAGCTCCTTCCTGTCATTCAACAATGCCAATGCTCCCGCCAGCCCTGCCGCCGAGCCAACCCCCACTTCACCAACGCAGCATCTCACCATACTGAAACACAGCCCTGTGCTGAGCCTGTGAGTAGAATTTGGAATCCATTGCGAGCAAAGCCTTGTGTTTATGGGTCGTGGGGTTGCCTGCCTGCCTGCCTGCCCACCGCAATCTCCTCAGCCTCCCCGTCGCCACCAGACATAAGAAAACGGTCTCCCACGCTTTCTTGATAAGTGTAACAACCTGATGGCCCTGGACGGGGTCAATTGTACTACAATCGATGCGGAATGCACATTCCACATCTTGAAACGTCCCTGCATTGGTGCATGACTGGTTGCAAAGAACAAGATGTGTTCCACAGGTCAATACTGTCCGAGAATCACTCTCGACAGAACCTATGGGTTCCACAGTTGACCAACACCCGACTTTTCAACATCATATCCAGGCACGTCATCTGTACACTGTTGTTGGATGGTCATCCTGATCTGGGATATATACAGTGGCATGTGCCAAGCCTTACTGTCATACACAGATGCCTATGAAGCACGCCAGCACTCAAGCATGAAGACATCAGGGAAGATTGTCAAGCACACATTGCACAACAGGGAAGATTGTGCCTGCAACATTTCTTCCGCACAGGAGCCCACAGTCAACAGGCGTGGCGGCCCACACGCGCTGGTAATGTTTACTATGGCACCGTCAACTGTGGTGTGCTCCTGCCCTAGTCCTTGTTCAAATCAAAATAGTGCTGCAAAGCACTTCGAAATAAGACCATGATACATGGGACTGCTGCCACTGCCTGTACAACGTGCTCAGACTTCCTAATTGCTAGAAATCACCATGGGCCACGGCCAGCCTGCACAGCCTGAACCATGCCGAATCAATGAGAATGCTATGGGGTCCAGCCTCCATGGCTTCTCATAGAAGCATGTGCCACCTCGTCAGCATGAAGGTAAGGTGGGGTTTAGCAAAGAGGGAGTAGGAGCAAGTGCTGCACCTCTTCCAACAGATTTCTCATGTATGATGCCCACGATCTCATCCTCAGGCTCATCCTTCAAGGCCTTAGCAGCGGCCCTTTTAGCCCTGCCTTCTGCCGCCTCCTCATCTTTTTGCTCGGCATCTTGCTCCGGAGTCACCCAGTCACCCCACCTGCTCCCACAGTCACCTCGCGTCTTGGGCTTCCACAAGGAACAGGGGCTAGAAGGTTCTTGACGTCAACATTTCTGACGTAATGGCCCCATGGCACAGTGGTAGCAGATATCCAGATGAGTGGGAGGAAGACGTCTGACAAACAGCGAGGCGGTGGCGAGAGAGAGGGGTGGGGCGAGGGAGGAGGGAGGGGAGAGAAAGAGAGAGGAGGGGGGGGGAGGGAGGGAGGGAGGGAGAGGGGCAGAGAGAGAGAGAGAGAGAGAGAGAGAGAGAGAGAGAGAGAGAGAGAGAGAGAGAGAGAGAGAGAGAGAGAGAGAGAGAGAGAGAGAGAGAGAGAGAGAGAGAGAGAGAGCGAGAGAGAGAGAGAGAATGGGGGGGGGGGGGAAGGGAGAGAGGGGGGGGGTAGGAGCGCCCGGGTGTGCAAGGGGCAGGGATGGCTGGGTGAGGGAGCGATCCAGGACTTCAAACATTGCAAACATGCAATCATGAGTCCGTGCCACACCCTAGGGCTGCGTATTGATTGGCAGGGGAGGAAGGTTCGTGGACGCATAAGGCTGAACAACCCGTAGATGCCCATCAGCGGGCCTATGGCAGCCTTTGAAGCAGCATGAATGCACGACTGCATTTGAGTCCCGCAAAAGTGTGGTACCCTTTGACTTGGCTTGCATTCAACTGCAAACCAAATCGATGGTGTGACCTTCATTTCCTCAACGCACCATCGATCTGGTTTGAAGTCAGGTTTGCCTCCACCCCCCTCCCTTTCTTTTTATTTTTATTTTATTTTTTTTAATTTTGGGGATGCACGCAATCTCCCCCAGATAGGACCTTACAACGAATCCGGTGCAAAACCTTCCTCCTTCTTCATCACCGACGGCTTCGCAGTAGGCTCAGCATGGGTCGCTCCATCGCCAGCATCAGCTTCCGGTGCCCGCAGCTGAATTGTCCGGGCAAACTCTGCTGCCTCAGTGAAAGCCAATGCTCCTGCAGTGCCACCACAGTACAAAGCGTAAAAAGACCAATGTCACCAATGACATGCCTGGCGCCATCGGTACTGTATGCGACAT
Source organism: Botryococcus braunii (assembly GCA_002005505.1). NCBI lineage: Eukaryota > Viridiplantae > Chlorophyta > Trebouxiophyceae > Botryococcus > Botryococcus braunii. The sequence continues at coordinate 408,028 of KV908459.1, forward strand.
GCTTCCACAGACCAAACCCCAAGAGGCTGCACAGCTTCCCAAGCATAGTCCCCTTGACTGGCAAACATGTCATCAGCACACCCGCAATCAGCAACAGAGGTCCAAAACCACGAACACTGGCCTTCCGAACCTCGATTAGAACAGATACTCTCCAACGGTAGCAAGCCCCCTTGTCAGCAAGGCAAACTGGTGCTAGCGCGTCTACGGATACATCCATCCTGAATACGCAACCAGGTATGGGCCCGTAGGTGTGCACACACATATACCCACACCATCAGACTAAAACCACCACACGGAATACATAGTCTTCTTTCTCCCCCCCCTTCTCTCTCTTTCTCTGTCTCTCTGTCTCTCTCTCTCTCTCTCTCTCTCTCTCTTCTCTCTCTCTCCTCTCTCTCTTCTCTCTCTCTCTTCTCTCTCTCTCTTCTCTCTCTCTCTCTCTCTCTCCTCTCTCTCTCTCTCTCCTTCTCTCTCTCTCTCTCTCTCTCTCTCTCTCTCTCCCGCGCGCGCGCGCGCGCTCTCTCTCCCTCCCTGCCTCCCTCTCTCTCTCCCTCCATCCCCCCCCCTCTCTCTCTCTCTCTCTCACACACACACACACACACACACACACACACACACACACACACACACACACAAACAACCACACTCCCCCCCCCCCCACACACACACACACACACGCGCGCGCTCGTGCGTGTGCACTGGAGCACATGAGCATACAGAGGGCAGAAAGACAGGGAAGAAGGACAGAAATGTGCGGGGCAGCAAGGCACCTTCGCGCTCCTGCGCTTCCTGTTCTTGACGGCGGCGAGCTGCAAGGACGGCCACATCGCTGAGCCCCTCTGAGGCTTCAGCTTTGGCTTTGGCTTGCGCTGCTCGCCGAGCCCTTGCTAGAACTTCCTGCAGCTCAGCTTCCTCATCCTCACCTTCTTCTGTGGCTGCTGCAGCAGCATTGTTTTTCAACGCCAATGACCTGTAGTTGGCCTTCTCCAAGGCCCTCTCATACCTGCACCAACAGAAGCAACTTCCCTGAGGCCCTGAACAGAACCCCATGTCCCAAAGCCCTTCTCCTGGTCAAAAATATCTGCTGCAATGGTCATGACTAATGTGGCATTCTTGAGCATTTACCCCCCCCAACCCCCCCCCCCATCTCCTGGTTCACGACAGGATTATCTTTCAGGGATGTGTGACTAAGCCCTTCAGTTGTGTGTCTAAAGCCCCTTCCGTTGGTAACTGCCTTCACAGTACTACCGGTTTATTTGTCAGGGACTCGATGCTTAAAACATGCCCCCCCCCCCCCAAAAAAAATTACTGGCAGCACATCATCAGCAATTTCAATCAAAGATCATCCACAATATGATCCACCAGCGTCCTTTTCCCTCTCGATATGCACAAGGCATAAGCTGCTTCAACACAAAATCCACATTGACGGGGTCTGTGGACGCACCTGGCGTTACGCTCTGCCAGTTTCTCGGCAATACTGGTCGCCTCTTTTGCAGCCAGGGATTCCCTGAGAGCCCGCGAGCCGCGGTCACTCTTCCCTGTGCCGGCTAACTCTGCAGCAGCCTCAAGCTCTGCAGTTGTCTTGGCCAGCTCCGCAAGGTCATCGTCATCTCCACCTTTCTTACGCAGAACCTTCTTCTTCTGCACATGCCATGAACCACATTGGGTTGGACTAAGGTACAACATTCCCAGATGGAAGGTGCACTCTCCCGCTCCCCACCTAAACCCAGATCACACTCTCCGAATACCTCGCCTGCCCAACACACACACGAGACCACAGACCGCCACCACACA
>KV908460.1:2500-12500 GCA_002005505.1 Botryococcus braunii
TGCATCTAAGCTTCTTGTTGAGCCATGCAACTGCCTCTGTGACTGTCCAGGCTGATGGGACGGTGTTGATCACATTGCATTGGATAGGTTGACAGATACTGCGCCTTCCGTCAGACGAAAGACTGTGCAACACTTCGCTGCAATAGCTGAGGTCCTCGCTGACAACCCGCTGGCTCTCAACACCCTCCGACTGGTTTTCATTTCCTGCTTCCCTCAGCTGAAAGCTTTCTTGATGGCCTGCACCACCAATGAGGATATTCATCCAGCAAAGGTAAGAGCGCTGGTTTAATCGCATAATGTTTAAGCGTAGATTCATGTACTACAGTGTATTTCATGCACTATACACAAGTGGTGGTGTCCAGGACATCATAGCCCTTTGTGGACCATTCACAAATGTGCCGTCCAATTGCGTGGAATTGTTACTGCTGGTCAAGACCTTTCCAAAGCTGGCAACGGTCTTCCCTTTTACAAGGTTTGGCGCAGCATTTGAAGGGAACTCCTTTGGGGATTGGATCTCATTCACGGCAGCTCTCACCTTTGATCAGGTGACTTTAACCACGGAAATTTGTTTTATGTGCGTTTGACGTCCCCTATCGAAAATAAAGGCAAACCTGAAGTCAATGTCTATCCTCCAGAAGTTGATGTATTCTGTTACAATAAGATGGAGTGTTCTAGGGCTACACGCGATGTACGTTCAGTGCTACTGGGCCAAACACTCTTTAGGGAGGGGGGGCGGGGGAGGCGGGCGGTTCGAATAATATATAGATATCAGATCTGAGCCGTGCAGGTTCCATCAGATGTCGCTGAGTACATGTATGTTCCAGCACAAACACAGACCTTGCAAGTTCCGGGGATATAAGAGGAGTCTTTTTGATTCCAGGTTTCTTTCTTAGCTCGCCATGTGGATATTCCAGCCGAAATTGCTGAAGGAGCTTTCAGACTGTTGCGCAAATGGCTGGAATCTGAACGTATGACAGTGACTCGTGGTGTCCTTGAAGGACTCCCTGAATTGAAGGGTGCCCTTAACGGTAAGAAAAGACAGGGTGGAAGTTTATGTAGCCAGAAAGACAGAAATTTGCATGATGGAATTGTATTGTGCGCAGTTGCGATCCTTTCAAAAACCTGGAGTGGCAGACCCGATAGTACAAGCGGGGAGGTGGCAATATTGTTGCATATCTTGGCGGTACTTATTTCAGGATATATTGGACCGTCCAAAAGCAGCCTTGGTCGAGGGCATGGTCTGTCTCCTCGAGAAGATCAGTATTGTTTCGAGATTTCTCTTGACGACATTAAGGCAGATGTTCTTCCAGAAACCGAAGCAGTGTCTACTGGAGACAAACCAGACCCATGTGCGAAGACGTTTGAGGAGGTTCAACAGTGTGTTTGTGGAGTTCTGCATTGTCTTTTGGTTGCCTTGCAAAATGGGCTAGAAAATAAGCTATGCCCATCGCTTCTGTCAACAGTCGATTGCTTCTTTGCAAAGCGGTATATGGCCATCAATGCCATAGGGGAAGAACCTTCAGATCTCTTGCTTCAGGTTTGGTCTCCTGCTTGTCAAGTAAAACCTGTATTGCCTGTTCACTCTTAGAAATATAGGTATCCAATGAGGACTGGGCTGTCTCACAACGATCTCAATTGACATGGTAACCAGTGGTGGCACGATGTCATTGTTTCTGCTAAGCTTTGGATTGGTAGGAAGCATGACAAGCCGGAGAGGGGTGGGTACGGTCAGTCACACACACACACACACACACACACACACACACACACACACACACACACACACACACACACACACACACACACACACACACACACACACACACACATCTCGCAGGAAGATAGGGAGAGGGAGCAGGTACTAGGGAGAGTCTGGAAGGAAGGAAGAAAGTACTGCGCAGGGTATCACATCAGCAAGCGCAAGCGTTCCCGAAATAACTCATCAACTTAGCCTCTCGGATTGCTCTAAGCTGCTGATGGACTTGAGCAAGTACATTGAGCTCAAGCTGAACTTCTGCAGGTTGTCATTACAAGATCCACATGCGAAGAAGCTTTGAACTCGATATTTAGCAGACATTTGATAGCTATAAGAAGTGCTGGTCCTGAGCTACCTCTGTTCATGCTGTTGGGATTTCTACGCCTCTTTCAGGCGCTGGCAATATGCCTCCGTAAGAAATATGATGCGTTCAAGGAAACCCTCCAGAAACAGAGGCAGGAAGATACACCAAAAGCTGGCGACCTCAGTGGCGAAGGTATCGATTGGCCTCTTTCTGGGTCCGCATTGTTGCAATACTTACATTCTTCCATTGAGTCTGTTTGAAAGTACATGTACTGTTTGGAAGGTGTGTGAACCTTCCCCAAGGTTCCCCACAACACAGAAGGTGTGTGAACGTGCTTCGTGTTGCCTACACGAAACTATTTGAAGGGCTCAAAGTCGCTTAGGATGTACTGCCTTGGTGCATAACAGGCACCAGCACTCAGCCTTTTGACTACATGGAGGGAGAGGATCAGGGCCATGAGGACGATGTGCTGGCCTATCAATACCTTACAGAGTTGGTTTGTACCAGTTGTGCTGCACCTTACTATACTATGCTTCTGGAGCTTGCCCTGGCTGACACTCTCCAGCTGCAACTGAGGGTAAGGGTCATCCACCCCTTCCCCCTGGCGGTGTTGCATACTGATGTTGCGTTCTGTTTGCAACTACACATACAACAATGCATATGTAGGTGTCTTCCAAATCAACGCAGGGCAGCTGGTTTCGACCATAGGTTGCCCACACTGGCATAGGTATGTGCAGAACAGTGGGGTCGACATCTGTTAATTGTTGGGTGTGTAGGAAATCTGTGAGATGTATGGGTTAAGTCTTCTATACCTGTCTGAGCACGCATGGGAGTGATTGAGGACGAGTGGGGTCGCCAGTCTGCCGGCTATGAAGGACATGGGTGTAGGATTTGCTTTGACCATGGTTGTGGTGGTTGTAATGGCTAGGGATGTGTGTGTATGTATGCATGTGTGTGTGTGTGTGTGTGTGTGTGTGTGTGTGTGTGTGTGTGTGTGTGTGTGTGTGTTTGTCTGTGTGTGTGCGTGAGAGAGAGAGAGAGAGATAGAGAGAGAGAGAGAGAGAGAGAGAGAGAGAGAGAGAGAGAGGGAGAGAGAGAGAGAGAGAGAGTGTGTGTGTGTGTGTGTGTGTGTGTGTGTGTGTGTGTGTGTGTGTGTGTGTGTCTGTGTCTGTGTCTGTGTGTGTGTGTGTCTGTGTGTCTGTGTGTGTGTGTGTGTGTGTGTGTGTGTTTGCCTGCCTGCCTGCCTGCCTGCCTGCCTGTGTGTGTGTGTGTGTGTGTGTGTGTGTGTGTGTGTGTGTGTGTGTCTGTGTGTGTCTGTGTGTGTGTGTGTGTGTGTGTGTGTGTGTGTGTGTGTGTGTGTGTGTGTGTGTGTGTTTTCGCGTGCGCGCATTCTGATGCTGTACTTTTTAAAAGATGCCCTGCTGCAAACTCTCCTGGGGGTGACAGGTGATGGCCTTGAGGGGAATGGGCAGCATGGCCGTGTTGACTGAGGGACTTGCCGCTGACTTTTTGCCTGCACTCTTAAAATTGTTGAGCTCAAATGCCACTCCAGATAGCGTCAAGCAGCAAGCCTTTGCTTCTGCATCCGCATTGGTGGCTAAGTGGCCAACGCTGGATTTGTCTGAGAGGATTCTGCATGAAGTCGGTTCTGGGGCAAGTACAGGTAGGATTATACCGTCGACCTGCCAGCAACTCTGATGATGCTTAATGTCCGTCGGTTGTGCATGAATGGCCATAACCACTTTTCATGTGTTCTCTTCCGTCACAATTCCCTGACAAACCTGAACAATGCAGATGATGTTCCAAGCAATCGTGAGGCAGCTGCACTCGCTTTCAAAGATGCTCTTCTTCAGGGCACTGTAAAGGTCGATGCTTTCCTGAGCCATATATCGATGGGGTTGATAAATGAGGACCTGCTGGTATGTCACTAGTGTGTTTCCCCAGCTAACCATATCTTCATGGAAGTGACAAATGAAGACCTGCTGGTATGTGACCAGTGCATTGCCCTAGCGAGCATATTTCGATGGGGTTGACAATTGAAGACCTGCTGGATTGTTACTAGTGTGTTGCCCTAGAACAGCTCGAGGGGCCTATCACTATTTAGTGACAGGCTCCTCAAGCACTTCTTTTGGGCTATTCCTTGAACTTTGACTGCACGACTGAATGTCACTTGTCAGAACCCAGCTGGCAGATGCAATGCCTTTCCCTGCCAATTTAATGTTCTTCTGGGAGTGGGATGACTTAAAACAATAAATGCTTATAGGGCACACCACGAAAAAACTTTGCATTGGCGATGTACATGTATAACTGCTGTAAAGATGACGAGGAAGTGACCGAGCGCAGGACTATTGAAAGTTTTTTCATGTGAACATACACAGGTCAAAACTATATTTGTGGATCTTTTACAGAGAATGTTGGACGGAAAGGGGCGTTCCCGTCCGCAGCTGTTGGTCGACCTCTTTTCTTGTTGCCCCATGGAATGCCGTTCTGGCTTCTTACAGGTAGGCATGGCACTATCATTGATCATCTATCAATGCCTTTAAAAGTGTCGAGTGGTTGCAGATGACCAAGGACAAAATGAGGGGATGTCAATGTGGCAGGTTGGATGCCAGTCGCAATATTATGTTTGAATGGAATTGTGATGTCAAAGTTATTGGCCATTGTGGTGGTTTGTCACGGATGGCTGCGTAAAGTAACCATAAACAATGCAGGTTCTGCAGCAAAGGGTGTTTACAAAAGAAGACACAGTTTCTGAGCAAACTGCATCACCCATACTGCAATCCTTCATGAAAAGCAGGGTGCTAGCAGAGCAGGCTTCGTTTGCTGCGTTTTTATCGTTATTAACCCCGTCTGCTCGTCTTTTGGGCAACCTCTTGAGATATCTCCAGGTAAGCAGGACTTTGCTGCATCTCTTGATCCCAAGTATAAGCAACTTTTCAGTTGGGCATTTGGTCTGGTCCAAAGCTGTGATAGAATGACGGTGCTAAACCTGTTCACATAAAGCTCTACAAGTGGAGCTAGCTGGATGCTTACACCATACGAATCCTTTCATGTAGCATTAGGATTTGGGGACGAGAAGATGCTCGACGGCTCTGTGCACTGCACAAGAATGCACATGAGTCTTAATGCATGGATAGGGTTTCAGGCCGTAGCTTGTCCTAAAGAAGTCAGATCTCTTCAGGTCGCTACCGAGAATTGCTCAAGCGCAAGACTCGCATCATGCATTTAAGTCATGAAATAAATAAAGGCAGGCTTTGTTGAACTGAACTTGCTCGTGAATAGACAAAGCATGGCTGTACATAAGATTTGTGTACCGTGTATCAACTGTGTTGCGGCTATCTCAGTGAACTTGAAATGTTTAGCTTTTGGCGGTCCTAGTGCTTTCCACTGCCTGACATTCTGGCATGCAACACAAAAAGTGGCAAGTGCTGGTCAGAGCTTTGGTATGTCCTGAAAGTTACCATCTGCACGCGCGGTATCTTGTTGGATGTCACCTTCAACCACAAGCAAACAGTGGTCTTGGCAAGTCCCGTGGGTCTGATGTCTTCCAATTCGAAGAAGTCTGAAATCCTCAAAGAGTTGCGAGGGCATTCTTTTGTTGCAAGGGGGCCCTCATATGATAACAGCCATGTGTGACTGGGTTGGGTAACTGTCAGGGAGTCTGAGGGTGCTTGGTGTTGGTACTGTTTGCAAATGTGCCAAATGCAGTAGACCAAGCTAAACGTGGCATACCATTCCAAATGTAATATACCATGCCAATTGTGGTGTACCAAGCCAAGTGTGGTATACCATGCCAATTGTGGTATACCTTGCCAAGTGTGGTTGCCAAGCCAAGTGTGCTATACCAACCCAAATTGGAAAGCCAAATGTGGTGTGCCTGTTCAGGACCGTGAGAGCGCAGGGACCAATGAGCCACTATCACGCAGCATTGCAGAGCACCTGAGAGTATTTGTTCAGAACTTTAAAGTGAAAGCAACCAATGGTGAGACCCTTCAGCCTTTCAAATGATTCTTATTTGTCTGTGCCAGACCACTACATCATTTTTGTTGCAAACGAAACTGACAAAGGGGTCGATGTTGCATTCGATACCCTGTAAACCCCGCATGGTTGCGCCCATACCCTCGTCCGACATTTTGTCAGATGCAGAGCTACTTTCGGGTGGCACATATGTGTGTGTGTGTGTGTGTGTGTGTGTGTGTGTGTGTGTGTGTGTGTGTGTGTGTGTGTGTGTGTGTGTGTGTGTGTGTGTGTGTGTGTGTTTGTGTGTGTGTGTGTTTGTGTGTGTGTGTGTGTGTGTGTGTGTGTGTGTGTGTGTGTGTGTGTGTGTGCGTGTGTGCGTGCGTGGGTGCGTGTGTGTGGGGTGGGGGTCAGGGGCTATGTGTGCCCCCCGCTTAACTCACACCCAAAGCCACGCGCACGCGCACACACACCGACACACAGACAGAGAGGGGGGGGGCGGTGAGAAGGGGGTAGGAGAAAGGGTTGAGAGAGGGGGAGGGAGAGTGGGACGGAGCGTGCGGGGGTGGGGGGCGGGGGCGGTGGGATAAAAGGGAGGATGTGTGTGGGTTGAATCTCTGTATTCTTCTTTGTGCGGCAGTTTGCGACGATTAAACAAACTCGGCACACTATGCGCATCTCACTTTGTTTTTAAAAGGCCCGAAACCTGCTTCAAGCGACCGCTTTTATGCAACGGCTTGCAAGCTAATTGACCCGGCATGCAGGGGAGGTGGAGGGGCAGGGCATGAAGGCAAACATGAAAAGTAAGACGGTCATGGAGGGAGTACTGAACTTGCTTCAACATCAGAGTCAACCTCGGGTAATCATAAGCTCCTCTTACCTGTTCTTGGTAGAATGGCAACGTCAGGCCTACATGTGGGGTGCAGTACTGGATGCCACTTTGGTCAAATAGCTACAAGGGCCGAGCTCTTTATCGACAGTTGTGGCCTGATTCTGCATGGTATATTTTCCTGGCATGCCTGGAATTGGTCACAAAACGTTTTATGCACATTGTTTGGAGCTCTGAACTATGATCGTCTCTGCAACATGATGTAGAGCTTGACTTTTGGACGCCGCAATTTTCTGATCCTTAGGATGTATTGCTGATACAAATTTGCAGCTTAGCTTAGTAAGTCTGCTAAAGACAACGCAAGGGGATTTACTTTGGAAAGTGATATCCTTTTTCCACCATGAAACTCTAGTAGTGAGGAGAACTGCATTGTGTTTCAAATAGTGTCAGAAGAGAGAAGAGACACAAGGGGCTTGTGTGTGTGTGTGTGTGTGTGTGTGTGTGTGTGTGTGTGTGTGTGTGTGTGTGTCTGTGTGTGTGTGTGTGTGTGTGTGTGTGTGTGTGTGTGTGTGTGTGTGTGTGTGTGTGTGTGTGTGTGTGTGTGTGTGTGTGGTGTGGGTGGGTGGGTGGGTGGGGAGGGGGTTTGCATCAATACTGCATAAAGGGACAAGTTGCGGATGGTGGCAGGGATGGGGATGGCATGGGATGTGCTGGGATTGGAGGTGGAATTGATTGCATTTGCATGGGATGAGATTGGATAGGGTTGGTGGATTGGGGTGAAGATGGAGTAGTATAATCGATTGCTTATCCAAATGTGGACTGTTGACAGATGTTGGGGTGGGATGCATCCCATATGGGACTGCAAGTAGGATACATGACTGTAAAGGGGTGGTCTATGGCCTTTCTAAGGATGGTACGATCACTACCGGTTGGATCGGGTGTAGATATCTTTTAGATGAGAGAAGTGTAGAGGTGGCGTGTGAGTTGCTTGATCACTGCTGTTACTTTGGATTGTAGGAGTTACTTTGGATTGTAGGAGGATCTTGGACTCTAAGACTCTAGTATGACAACACTGTATGCTTGGCCTTTGAACTCAAAACGTCAAGGTGCTGGACAATGTGCAGGTGAGAAAAAGGAAGTGCACCCTCCTCAGCAGTCCGCAGCAGGAAGGCCTGGACAAATACAGGGCAGAGATTGACTCATTTCGCATACTACAGGAAATACCAATGGTTGCGCCCACGGGCACAACGTTGGGATTGATGGATATCTTTGCAGGAATCGAGAGCTAGGGGAGCCACCATTGACAAACTACGGGTCCGCTGATACTTGCAGACCGCTCATGTCTCGAGAGCTCTGACAAGCTTATTTGTGGCGTATACCACGTCTACTTGGGGGTCCCGTGGCTTAGAAGTAATGTTTTACAACCAGTAAGGTCGTCATTCCTGCATGCTAGACCACATTTGAGTTGTAGCTTCTCCAAGCTCGCAATTGTCGTGATATGGATTACTGCCCGCACCTGGTCAATGTGCTTAACCTTGGAGGCTCGCTGGTGTTCTCACCTTCTCCAGTACAACCATGCATGCCACGTATGTCTTAGCCAAGGGCAAAGAAGCTCGTGACGCTATGGTGTCGCTTGCCGCAGGCACAAATCCAGCCGGCGTGCGCTTGGTTGTGCTTTAGTAGTCACTACTTGCTAGTAGTGTTGTGAGATACATGTGATTTGTGACATGTATGTGCCTAACGACATTGTGCTCAAAATGTAGGTGTAGATCTGAACCCATGTCCAGACTATGACGGTTCCTCCTACTTGGGCTAATTTATAAAGATTGCATCCCGCAAATGTATCTCAGCGTGAAATTCATGGCAACAAGAATATCGAGATGTGGCTTTCGGACATCGTGCAGTGATCTCCCATCGCATGCCAGCAGATCATGGCATACATGGTATATACCAGCTATGTTTCACTGAGCATTGACATATGTCCAGCTGACTAGGAGTTTAATGCGCAGTAGGTCACATATGTGATGAGATCGTGTAAGTACCAAATCCAGGTTTCCGAAAGCTTGGTACATAAAGTTTTTAGCTGCCTCTGGCTGTAAAGCTATGTCCTATGAAAGCAAATACCGTGGTACTTTCTCCGTGCTGCATGTGCATCCTGCATCATTTTAAACATTACATACAACTTGGTCCAAGTTCAGCTGAAAAGACTTTGAAGCGTACTACATGAAAGAATATCTATATTATTGCACTGCGGCTAGGCGGTATGCAGGGAAGAACACTTGATAAGGGTATTCCTACCAGTACTGATTGTAACTACGTTCTTGCCATGAGCAGTGGAATTTTACAGGCAGTCAGAGTGACATAAATAGCCCACGCATTTAGGAAATGAAACAATAAATCGATGTAAACCAACGATTGGCTTACGCTTACGGTCACTCATGTGATCAATTGCAAGCATGACACATGCTCTTCTGGAAGGCTGGAGTCTTCTGGGAGCTCCCGAGGAGTCCTGAAGTCGTTGCCATGTATATAATTCTTCGCTCAGTTTTTAAATATCTTTGTGCCACAGTAATGGCGTACCTGTCAAAAGCTGGATGGTCCTTTGGGAACCGTGAACCTTATTTTTATAATGTCGGGCAGCATCAGCAAGCAGAAATTGATGTGATCTACATACGTATACCGCAGATTTCTCTCCTTTCAAACTGGCTAGATCTCGAATCTAGAAGATCTTGGTAATCTTGATACTATCATGTGATTCATGTGACATCCAGAGCCGACCTGACTGCTGTGCCCGTTTCCAAATTCCAGTACTGCAGCTGCACTGGAAGAGTTTGCGATTTGAAAAGGCATACTAATAGCGTTAGGATTGCGCTTGAGCGTCATTTTTCTCTTTGCTCTGTAAGACATACACAGACTGGAATCTAGACGACCAAAGTCAGGGTCCGTTGCTCATTTTTCACGGTTGTTGCAACCATGAACCTATTGATGGGAGTTGTGGGCCCGGGTTTGATAGGAAAGACTCTGCTGAGTCAAATTTATCAAGAGGTAGGGTGCGATTGCGGATGCTTCCAAGCCTTTCATGTCGATAGGGAGGATTTTCAACACAAATACGTCCACAATGTGGGCAAATTTAAACTCATTCTCAAATGTAGGC
>KV908460.1:15000-40000 GCA_002005505.1 Botryococcus braunii
GCGCACACACACACACACACACACACACACACACACACACACACACACACACACACACACACACACACACACACACACACACACACACACACATCACACCATGGGCCTTCTCTCCCCAACTTCATCCCCTCTGTCTTGCGAAAGGGGAAGGCACTCATTGGAGGACAGTGATAAAGCAGAGTAGGACAAGGGGAGGACGGTGATAAAGCAGAGTAAGACAAGGTGAAGAGCCATGCTTTTACAAGGAGAAGAAGAAGAATAAGAAGTCCACATCTTGACAGGAAGAAGTTCTCTTCTCTACAGAAGAAGAAGAATACGAAGTTCACATCTCACATCTGTAGGGCATGATAAGATGTCCACAAACACGCTCACTAGCCTGAGCAACTGTTAGACCTTGAGAGGGCAGCCAAACCATGTTCTACGGAATTTAGTCACAGCCTACTGGCCTGTGACTAACTGGCACTTTACCTGGCTTTCCAGGTTATGTGACATTTATCGTTACTGTTGCTTCATAACACTGCACGGAGTTGTTTGTCAAGGAACATCCCTTGTAGAACCACTGCCTTTGGCTCTCAACTACCAATACCAGTTTCAAGGCTGGTAAAGGTGGTCAATATGTTGCGGAAGAGGTCAATACCAGTTTCAAGGCTGGTAAAAGTGGTCAATATTGATGCGAAAGCCTACGGGCCTGCTCAGAGGGATGGCAAACGGCTGGAGGTGGTGGAACACTGCGTCAAAAAGAATAACCCCCTTCCCCCGGCCCCCAGGGCCCCCATGGGCACCCCGTACAGAGCTGCTTGGTTTTTTTTTATAGAAACCCTGCTTGACATGATAGAACGACGGAGGGGAAGCTAGCATCAGCTAAGGGCCCAACAAAGCAATCTGTCCACGCTCACGGACAGGGCTTAAGTACCTTCAAACGCCCTGTGGAGAATAGAGGTATTGCTCGGAAATGTGTGATCACATGTGACCCAAATACCACTGGAGGTGGGTTCAAATCCTGACCAGAAATTCTGAGTAACTTAGAATTTTGTTTTCCCACACCGGTGCGCTTAGCGCTCTTCGCCGAAACACTCCATGGGAAGGGGACCTCTTGCCTGAGTACTCAATGAAGCAGTCTCTGGGGACTGGGGCAATCCAGTTCCAGACATCAGGTGGCCCGTCTGATCCTGTCACACCGACCCCTTGGCTTACGCAGGGGCATGCAAACGCGCTGCCAAGACTGGCAAAGGCTGCGAGGATGGACAAGGCTCTGGTGGTTTCTACCAGCAGGGAGCAAGATGGGGGGTGGGCTGGGCCTGTATGCAGGGACCGATGTGGCCAGGAAAGTGGTGATCCTGGCGCGAATGTGTGGAGTTCAAGCCTCGGAGTGCGTGGAGTTAGGTGATGTTGCTGTTGACAGCTTGGTGCCGGCTGCCTTGCGCTCTGCTGCCACTGCAGAAGCCTTTCTTTCCGGCCTCCAGCAGGTGGGAAGCTGCTGGCCAATCTTGTGTCCACCCTTGCCTGCTGCCATGTGATCTGCCCCTCACTGGCATGAGGCTCTCGTCTGCTGATCCTGAGGCTCTTATCTGCCGATCTTGTGTCCATCCTTGCCTGCTGCCATGTGATCTGCCCTTACTGCCTTTGAGGCTCTTCTCTGCCGATCTTGTGTCCACCCTTGCCTGCTGCCATGTGATCTGCCCTCACTGGTTGGATCCACGACAACACCTATTGAAGTATTTGGTTTGGCATTAGTTGGGGCTGGTTTATAGGGTGGGTGTCGTGAACAGTTGCAAGTGAATCTCTTCAATTATTTGGACCTACGAGATATCAATGGGTTTTAGGCTTTCTTCCGACACGAGATTGACAAGCGAGTTGAAACTAGTTTGGCCAAAGGAAAATCACTTCCTCTCAAGCATGAGACTCTTGTGGAGGCCTCCGGTGGGAAGGGGGCGTGCTTCTGCTGCTTAAATAATTTTATTTTCCGCAACAGCATTGGGTTCAGAGTAGACGCTCAGAGATAGAAAGAGTGTGAGGTGTTCTGGGTCATGCACACCCTATGTTTCTTCCAACGCCTGAGGCACACCGGACCCCAATGCTGTTTCTTGTATGTGCCAACCCGGTGCCAATGGCACATTGGCGTGGCCGCACTGGCTGTTGACATTGCCTGGCTGACGTTTGAAGTTATGAAGTACCCTTGGACAGGCCCCCCGCTTTCTATGCGGCAAGGCTTACTGAAGCGATGGCACAGCCAATCCCTTTCTCAGAAATGCAGGAGCTCGGTCTCCAGGTGGGCAATCGTCCGGGGGGGGGGGGAGGGAGAGAGAGAGAGAGAGAGAGAGAGAGAGAGAGAGAGAGAGAGAGAGAGAGAGAGAGAGAGAGAGAGAGAGAGAGAGAGAGAGAGAGGGGGGGGGGGGGGGGGGAGAGAGAGGGGGGGGGAGGAGAAGGAAAAGGGATCGAAAAGATGTTTCTCTTCCTTTATGTGGTGAAAGGATTCCTCCAGAGATAAAAAAAAGAGCTGTCTTCCTTATGTGCTTGAAGGGATCCCTCTAAGAGATAAAAGACATCTCTTCCCTTCTGTGCTCGAGGGAGTCCCCCCATAGTTGAAGGAAGATATCTCTTCCTTTTCTGTGCCTGCAGGGATCCCTCTACATATAATGGAAGACATGAGGGAACATGTGCTAGAAGGCATCCCTCTAGAGATGACAGAAGATGATTCTTTCCTTCTGTTCTTGAAGGGATCAATCTAAAGATAAAGAGATATCTTCGCTTACTGTGCTTGAAGGGACCCCTCTACAGATAATGGAAGAGGTCTCTTCCTCCATGTGCTAAAAGGAAGAAAATCTCTTTACAAGTGAAGGAAGATATCTCTCCATGTGCTCCATGCGCTCTCCATGTGCTGAAAAGAAGAGAATCCCCTTACATGTGCTGAGTGGAAGAGATCCCTTGCTTATACTTGCGGGTATGACAGCTCACATGCAGCTGTCGCAGAAAACTCAGTTTCTCTTGTTGGGGGAAGTTTTGCAGTTTGATGGGGATATGGCTCAGCAAGCCAAGGATGCTGCCGCCAATGGAGCGGCTTTGAGGTACATAGGATGCTATGACGCATCTACGGGGGCCTGCTCCGTTGGCTTGAAGGTTCGCAGACCCTAGGTGCTGGTTATAGATGATTGCGCTACGACATGTTCCATTAGCGGTACTACATGTCCCCTTTGTCTTCCGCATTGTTCGTTGACACGGTCCATCCTCATCCCCGACTCGTGATAACAAACCTGACTATGATGGAGTGTTTGCAAGCACATGGCAGTTGCCATGACTTGGAAAGCGGGTATGGTGACAATGCGTGTGTTACTTAGATCGGAACATAATGAACTTTTCTTTCACTGGTCTGATTTCTTATGGGACGAGAAGCCAAATTCATTACAACCAAGTCTCCTGCTCTCTGTTTGACAATACGTCTAGCTTTGTTTAGGACAGTTTAACCCAATTCTAGTTTTGAGTGTCGCAGATGGGGTAATAAGCAACCGTGTCCATCAACAGTACATTCTGCCTATTATCATCGGGTCCAAAACGTGGCTATCCATGCTATATCAGCAAAGACCTCCCTGTATTGCATCACAATGTTGTATTTGCACCACTGGGTTGGTCGACACTGTTTGTCTGCGTGCACAGGCATTTCCCAAGAGCCACCCTTTTTGCCAGCTGTCAGGATCTGACAACATCATTTCCTTCACAACTGATCGATACCAGGAGCAGCCGCTGATAGTGAGAGGGCCAGGTGCCGGAGCTCAAGTGACAGCTGCAGGAGTCTTTAGCGATATCCTGCAGATAGCAAGGTATCATGGGGCACATATTTGACGCAGGCCACCGACATGCAGAGAGGGGGTTGGGGGGGCGGAGGGAGGGAAGGAGAGGGAGAGAGGGGGAAGAGGGAGGGGGCGGAGGGAGGGAGGGAGGGAAGGGGGGGGGGCAGAGAGGGAAAGAGAGGGAGGAGGGCGGGGGGGGGAGGAGGGGAAGGCAGGGAGGGAGGGGAGGAGGGAGGAGAGAGGAAAGGGGGAACAACCATGTAAAAGTAATATTAGTCTTGTAGCAACCGATGGACTCTGCTGGTCTTTTGCAATGACCTAGTGCACCTAAGACATGAGTACACACACACACACACACACACACACACACACACACGCATTTGCACGCACACACGCATGCACACATTCGCGCGCGCACGCCTATGTGTGTGCGCGCGCGCATGCAATCACGTTTGACAATATTCACAAAAGCATTTTGTCACTTTGCAAAACTTAACACTTTATGGCAAAGAGCATATGTTTTTCACCACAATTCTTCACTTTACCTTAGCAGCTAGCTAGCTGCTAAGGTATCTATATAGAGTTTGGCCTTGCATAGAATATGCATATTCTATGCAAGGCCAGACTCTTGCTGCTATGGGGAAGTGAAGAATTGTGGTGAAAAACATGGTTTTCCATCGTGATGAGTAGACTACACTTCAGCTCGTTACAAGGCGGATCAAAGCAGAGCAGATGCCCATAGGTAGCTTGCATAGCAAGGTAATTTACCACAAAACATCACAGCTAGGTAATTTACCACAACGCATCCCAGCTGCAAAAGGAAATTGGAAATGCTAGCTCCCTTGAATAAATACAAAACATTAGGTGTGGTTTACTTATGAAGTGTGCTTACCAAGTTGCAAGTGGACTAATGTGCATCAACCATGACAACGTGCAACAACATAACCTGGTTGGCCTGGTGCCACTGATTCTTCTAACCTGCGCTTGAAGCTGCACGCCTATGCGGCTTTCGAGACATATGCCGAGACGTAGAACTTTACGTCAATATCAGTATTCAAAGCTTACTGTTGATATTAGTTCAAAATCCAAAGACCGAGTCGAGTTCATCGGTCAGCTTCCTCGAAAGAAATCTTGGCCCCTGCTGAATCTTTCCCCATAACAGCTTTGAGGTTGCACTTGCCTCAGAGTCGCCGCGGCCTTGTCATCCCTTTTACCTTTGAGGTAAGTACGTACAGTGCATGTGTCATGGCCAGCAAATATATTTGTACTGAATCTTTGAAAGAAAACGCAGGCACAGTTGGTATGTAAGTTGAATGTGGGAGTTAATGAAGATGAGACGGATGCACCACATGGCACCATCGTGCAATCCTCCCAATTGGATTTGCAAACAGCACTGATGCATTACCAGTGATGATTCACCTCATGGTGCCAGTATGCGCCGCCGTTGCCGCCAAACAGGCTTGCAAGAAGTCACATTGTGCACAGCTGCAGATTTGGGGAATGCAAGCGGCCTGAGGAGACACATCGCGGCAGATATTCTGCCAGAAAAATACTACAGAACCACGGATATCATCGATGATGTTGGGGATGCAAGTCCTTGTGGCGGTGGTTCACGGGTACGTAAATCACAAAAAGGAATCGTGATCACTTGCTGCTGGCCTCTGTCTCCACTTTTTCCGAAGTGGGGACCTGGCAGCACCACATAAAGCCACCCTTACGGACTTTTAATGTCGATAAGACCAGCATGTCCTCCCACCAGAAAAGGAGGAAGATATTTCTTAATTTAGAAGAAAAGGGGATTACGTTCTCGTCATCATCCAGTTTGTGCAGCTCTGTCCGTTTCTTCAACACCGGGTTCCCAGATCCCTGCCCATGTCGCTCGACATAGTATGCCGGATTATCCTCGGTGGCATTGCGGCTAATCTGCTTTCCCTTACTCTCAATTGTCGCGTGATCAGTGTAAACTTCAGCTACCTGAGCAGTAAATAACATGTTGAGGAAGTATTTTCTAGAGACATACACTGGCACCAAGACAAGGGCAGGACTACCTCCCCCTCGGCGTGGCCTCTGCCCCAGTTCCAGCCAACTTTGTCACCAACATTGATGTCCTGACTGCTCCCCATGTGGTTCGGGAAACGAGTTACGGCGACTCCACGGCACGCTTGATCAACACACTTTGGACCCCGGAACACACGGGGTTGCAATTAATGCGTATCAAATTCCTGTAATAGCCGAGAACGTAGATGTCCCCACTTTTGACAGCCTTTAAAGCGACCCTGGGAACTACATGCAACCTGCATGATGCACCTGTCAGAAAGATTTTGGACACCGATGGCGTGTCTGGCCCAACAAACAAAATTGCCTCGAATTTGGGCCAGACACGCCATCGAGTATATTCCGGGCCCAAATTGCAGGCCACTCGAGGGGTACAACTTGTACAGTACAAGGCACTGGTATGAAATGACGAGTTCACGTTTAACAGGCTGTAACAGCGCATATGCCAGATCACCTGACAATTATTTGATGGTTTTCTTAACCACTCAGATCGTTTAGAATTAAGAGTGAAGCTTATCCTAACCGCACACCAGAAGTCGTGCATGCGGGAACGCGGGATCTAGGGGCCGAAAACAGGTGGTGTAGTCAAAAACACGAGAGGGAGGGGGAGGGGGGGAAGGAAGGGTAGGGAAGAGAGAGAGAGAGGGAGAGAGAGAGAGAGAGAGAGAGAGAGAGAGAGAGGAGAGAGAGAGAGAGAGAGAGAGAGAGAGAGAGAGAGAGAGAGAGAGAGAGAGAGAGAGAGAGAGAGAGAGGAGGAGAGAGAGAGAGAGAGAGAGGAGGAGAGAGAGAGAGAGAGGGGAGAGGGGGGAGGGGGGGGGAGAGAGGGGGGGGGGGGAGAGAGAGGGGGATGTGGGAAGAGAGAGAGAGAGAGAGAGAGAGAGAGAGAGAGAGAGAGAGAGAGAGAGAGAGAGAGAGAGAGAGAGAGAGAGAGAGAGAGAGAGAGAGAGAGAGAGAGAGAGAGGAGGGGGGGAGAGAGAGAGGGGGGGGGAGAGGAGAGAGAGAGAGAGAGAGAGAGAGAGAGAGAGAGAGAGAGAGAGAGAGAGAGAGGAGAGAGAGAGAGAGAGAGGGGGGGGGGGAGAGAGAGAGATCGTTTGCAATTGTTGTTTGGTTAGGATGTGCTTCAATTTGAAGTGTAAGTATTATTGAACACTAGCCCCCCTTTCACAGGTGCACTGCACTTACAATTCCTGGTGCACGTTATTGAGCTGCTATACCAAGGCAGTCGGCACTGAACCGCTCCGTCAGATTAAGATGAAGACCGTCTCTTGAGACCGTCCCTTTATCTTCATACATGCATATCCATACGTCGGGCGTGCATATATGGATACATACATATGTACATATATGTATATATGCCACCCGTCCTTCAGTAGACCATGGGCAAGGTTTAGACTCTTCCAAGAATTTTATTGTCACTCAAGAGTTTGCATCGTCACTCACACTACGCTGCAGGAATGTCAGCTCCTTAAAAGGAAAGTCAGATCCTTTAAGGAATTTCCCTGTCTGGTAGTGCTGGTCTTCTAGCGCCACAGGAAGCAGCGGACCCCCTTGAAGTTCCCAGGATCTTTTAGAAGTATCAGATTGTCACTGTGCCAGCATCAAATACCTCACTGTGCCACTGTCAAACCGTCTCTTCAGGTGTTGTTCTCAAGCTCCACTACAAGACCTAGGCAGATTTGATACTGGCTAGTATGCGAAACCCGAGCTTTTCGTACCGAATTGTGCCAGGCATATGCAATGCATTGCATCCAGCCATTTTGTGCGGGACAGCAATCCTCCGTCATTGTTACTATCCACATAGGAAAGAGAACTCAGGCGGGTATACCTGCGTTCTCTTCAAGCGGTCGCCGAATTCACCTGGCTTTTGGCTTCTGCTGCACTCGTTGTTGTTGCTTCTCCACCTGCGTTCTCTTCCTGTTGTGGCCGAGATCACGTGGCTTTCTGGTGTTCTCTGTCGCAATCGTCATGCCAACTGTCGCTAATGGCGAACTCTATTAATTATTACAATATTGAACCCGGTTGGAGGTGCCCGTCTCTTGCCCTAGTGACGCATATGCATGTTTGTTCCATTCCCCTCGGGCACTTACAGACCGATACCTATACTGATCCTGTTCAAATCTTGCCCTATTGGAGAATAATTGTAAATGCCCTTCCTTGGGCGTTTATCCTCTTCAGCCATTTCTCAGTTTTCCACTCTTCATATAGATTACCAGCAGGAGAAAACAGATAATGGCAGTTACGGTGATTGGAACATATATTGTTAGTGACAGTGATTGGAACAGATATTAACAGCTACAGTGATTGTTACAGATGTTGACAGTGACAGTGATTGGAACACATATTGACAGTGATTGTGAATGGAACAGATACTGACAGCGGCATTGACTGGGACAGATATCGCAATATGTAATTTGAAGACGTCTTCGGACCGTGACTGGTTTTGGAAGTGAGTGATTTATATTGGAATTGATTGAACTGTGACTGGGCAACACTGTTCTTATCTAATCAAACTTTGTCATCCTCTCCAAATGCTTTACAACTTCACTTGTACTTTGTACTTTTCAAGTTGGCTGTACTTTCCAATCTGACCGCATCTGTAAGTAATTTTCCTCCTCCTTTAAGGAAGGGGCCTATCTTTTGTGGTGAAGAAGTCTCTTTGTGTACTGTGGACATCTTATCATGCCCTCGTGGCTGGACAGATTTCACTTTTCTTTAACAAGAGTGGATTAAAAAAGACCAGCCCAATGTTCAAGGGCTTGAACTCAAATATTTCAACCTATGAGTCAAACACGGCGAGCGGCCAGCTGGCAAACTTTTCTTCTTCTGCTCAAAGGATGTTTTTTGGGGCATGGTGTGGGATTTTCTAGGGGGGGGGGGGGGGGGATTTTTTGATGAGCGCGCTGGTGCGCTGTGTTTTGTGCCTCAAAATTTTACAGAAGCATCATTGTCGACATGATCCGTGAAAAGCTAGCTGGATGCCCTACTGCTGGTGCAGATTGCTTCTTGTGCCAGCAGGGATTGGCTCTCACCAGATAATCCACGAGACAGTGCCACGTTGTACTCACAAAACCGGTTCATTTTGCAACGAGACGCCAGAAATTGCTCTTTGGCCAGGGCCATTCAGCAACTCTTGTACAGACTTGATACCCTCTCCGAAACTTTACTAGTGGTGTCGACTCTGCCGAGCCCTCTATTTCCGACCTTTGCCCTTTCGGCAAACGTGTAAGGGGCAAGAACCATCCGAGAAGGCATTTTTTCGTTCAGGTTGGCCTGTCGTGAGCTTCAGTTGCGAAAGTTGTGGTGGGGAAAATCCCTTCCTGCAAACTTCTACCAGCAGCTTCAATGAGATAATCGCAGAAAATAGATGTGATGGCGGTAGCAGCCTCTTAAAGATGTGCATAGGAGTCCCATACATTGAGAGGAACGGCTTCGACGGTTTCGAGACCTCCTGGTCTGGCCTTGCTGTCCAGCCTTTCCATGCCATGGACAGGCTCGCTCTGGTCGAAACTGAGGTATCTTCACATATAAATGGACAAGCATCGGCCGTATGGATGCTCTTATGCTCTCCCCCAGAGCAAACGGATCGAGGTTTTGCAACACGTTCGTTTCACGAGGTTCGTGGCCATATATCAATAGTATTATCCCTGCCCCATGAAATAAGCATGATGTTTCCGGGTATATCCAAGTAATTGGCTGCGGATATATGTTCTTTGCTTGTCGCTCGGGTTGGAAAGGTTTCGGGAAGGCCGCTTCGTGCGCAAAACCCGGTTGCACCTGTTGTGATCATTCTCAATCTCCTTTGCAAAAGAACCATTTTCTGGTTGCGGACTACTTGGGGAACATAGCATTTGGCAATGTCTGGTTCGAAAGACGGCGGCGGTTTTAATTCGCAGCAGCAAGTTTGTCGCTGTAGACAGGTCGGAATACTGGAATTAACTAACAATGGGAAAATTCTGTAATTAACACTTCGAAGGACACCAGATGAGTTACTGCGGCCGGAATGATTCCTGGTCGGCTTGGTCTTTGCAGGCTATAGTCGGATCGAAGAGAAGGACTGTCATTGGGGCTGGAGTGTTGCATGAAGAAGTGACAGCCGTGGACAGTGAAAACTATTCACTGTGAGTCTCCCAGGATAAGCAGCTCCCTGGCTTAGTCTTTCACGTCCGCCATGTTCATGAGTTGCAAAGAACGGAGTTCGCCAGCCCTTGTGCTAATTGTGAGGGTCAGCATATACTCTCAAGAATCCAGACATCTTGAAGTAGATCTTCACATTTTAATTGTATTAAAGTCGCTAAAACTGTCATAAAATTGACTTGTTACAAAGAAAAGCGTGCTTGTACTGTCCATTTGGCCTGGCATATCCATGGGGAAGGTACTGATTGTTTGGGGATTTTATTTGTTTGATTGCAGGAAGTACCACCTCATAAGCCACCCCGAGAATGTCAATCCATTCCCTGCAAGCCTGCTTAACGTCAGCACCTACATTCGCTGCTTTCCTGTGACTGTGTCAGGAACGACCTTCGTTCGAATTCGCTCGCACTTTCACACAACTGTTGGTTGCTGCGATCTTATGGAAGATTTATGGACACAGTATCTGAAGGAGCGCCTTGATGAAGCGCAGTTTCTGCTACCCCAATTTCAAGAGCAGGCCTTCATGCCAGTGAGAAGCCCCCTCTATCCCCCCTTATTAGTGATATCTTCCAATTTTGGGAAACGAAACGAAACGAACCAAAACAAAACAACAAAACAAAACAAAACAAAACAAAACACTATATATGTTTTCTACTTCCTTGCCACATGTTTTGCAGAATATACCTACACAGCATTCAGATAGGGGAAAATGTCTGCACCATCATACCATTATAGAAGCAAATGAAATGTTGAAAAATAAGTGTCGTTGAGTTCTCTTCTGCTTTCCCAATGGTGGCGGAAGACTTGTAATACGCAGAAAGAGCGCATATCCTCCTTCCCCGCTCTCAAGTTGTCCAGTATTCCTGTTAACAGAGGACCCAAATGATGCATTGAATCTCTCTTTTATATATTTATATATATGTAGGGGCCAGCTTATTATTGATTCCGCTAAGTGTTAGATCTAGACATGACTGGGGGCCGACATCTTTACATGAGCTACTGCTGGGACACTTAAGAGGGCAGACAATTCACCTTCATTGCCTGTTAGGCACGTGCGTATGTGCATTTGCGTGCGCGCACGCCTGTTAGGTGTGTGTGTGTGTGTGTGTGTGTGTGTGTGTGTGTGTGTGTGTGTGTGTGTGTGTGTGTGTGTGTGTGTGTGTGTGTGTGT
Source organism: Botryococcus braunii (assembly GCA_002005505.1). Classification (NCBI taxonomy): domain Eukaryota; kingdom Viridiplantae; phylum Chlorophyta; class Trebouxiophyceae; genus Botryococcus; species Botryococcus braunii. The sequence goes on from KV908460.1 coordinate 26,143, forward strand.
GTGTGTGTGTGTGTGTGTGTGTGGTGCCCGTGTTGCATGATCCAAACCATTGCCCGCTTTAGGTGTTGACATATCATTCTCGTTGTTACTGTTTTTTTTTGTTCCAAATCACATTTGATATTGCACCCTAGCACTGGTTTGACTCAAGCATGGTCCTCGTCGCAACCCCCCGAAAGAGCTTCATTGCAGTTGTATCCTGCATGTACAAGCATTTTGCCACATTTCCCGTGTGTGCCCATTACAGTACACGCTTTCGCTTTTGTCATATGCCCATGTCTATGACTGTGGGCCAACAAGCTCTTGGGCGCTCTCTGACTAGTCAGCTGTTGCGCGCTTATCTGGTCATGTGTTGATGTATGTACGGTCTACAGTACGTACGGTCCTAGCTAATAGCGGGAGCGGTTGAGGCTGTGCAGAATCTGGCGCTGATGAGCCCAGGAGGCCATCAACCAGCGCTGCCCAGCAGGCAGCAGCAGAGAGACTGGGCTCCCTTTGCAGCTCAGCGACAAGCCTCGCAAAGCACAGCGGTCTCTCCAGAGAGGCCTGACAGTCCAATGTCAGTGAAGCCGATGTCCTGGAAGTCCAATTGCTCTCCGACTGAGGGCCCAGTTTTGCCCTATATCCAATCGCCGTCCTTGCCCAATATGGCGTATATGAAGAATTGGGCCTCAAATGGACTTCAAGTTGCCGACCCCATCTCTTTTTCGCGGTCTCAAACCAAGCAGTTCTTTCCTTGAGGAAGGAGCTGCTTGCTTAGAGATTCTATCAAACAGGGTGTTCAGTGTGCTTTTCAGCAGCCCCGATATCGAACAGGGACGGTTGTTGACCCCGATATATATATATATATATATATATATGGAAAAGGGATTTTGCAGTGGTGTGCGAGTCGAGCCGAGGTCAACGCTTTTTGCACTTACAGTATTGCCACCATACAATATTTGTTATGGTGATCAGGTCGTTCGAGTGAGGGGACGATAAAACCAAACCCATGAGTGCTTTCCTGATATGTATGCGCTCATGGCAGTGCAGATGAAGGCTAAGAAGAATGGAATAAGATGTACCAGGGGTAGCTGTGACCGCGTTCTTGCGAATTGATGGGTTCGAATGCCATTTCTGTAGTACCATAGTACCTCAGATTGAGAGCTCACGTTGACACCCAATCAAGAACATTTGCTCAGAGGGGTGTCTGAAGCCTAGCGGTCGCGCTTCAGTTCGATATGCCACTGCTTCTACACAACGACCATGTTCCGAAGAGTCGACACTTTGCGACTGTTCCGAAGCGTCGACATTTTGCGACTGGGGGCAAAAGGCGCAATGCCATTTGCCTCGCAATGGGACAGCAGTGTGGGTTGTCAGTAGTTTACATTGTATAGTACTACAGGATCAACCAAGGAAGGGCCACCCAACACAGCCATTTGGCCTGACTTAGCTGGACAATCTGACGAGCTTGCTTGTTTTGAGGTACAAAATCTAGGAGTTCGACATGTACTTCCAGTCGTATTTCAGGATCCGGGAAACAATGTGGGCCAGTTCTGGCTTGGGGCTGATACTTCTAGGTTGTCTAATCCACTGACCTGCCGTGGTGGTGCTCCGCTCTCTTACCGGGCAAGACTGTTTCTAGCTCACCCGAAGGAAGGAAGGAAGGAAATATCACCGGACTGACATGGTAGTCCTCCTGAAATATCTTGCCGGTCCGCAAGAAAGGAAGGAATATGCGATTAGGGCAACAACTGAATTATGCATATACACGCTATAAACCCCGCGTGCGTTATGATGGTGCACTTGAACCGTACCTCCAATCCTACATCCAGGATCAGCAGGAATACTACATCCGGGAAATTTGGAGTGCAAAATGTTGTGCACGCGCGCACCGCTTCAGCTTGCTAGGTGCGCTTGAGGGGGCGAGGGAAGCATGCAAGCACCACCGCGCTGTGGTGGCCGGCTTAAATCCAACATACATTACACACCCTCGCACTTTATATGACGCACACCCTTCAAGACGCCTGGGCGAGGCATACGGTGTGGATGGGGTCCATTATGAACTAGGTTCTGGTCAAAGTGCGTTTTTTTTTGTCTTGTTTTTTTGTTTTTTTTTTGGGGTTTTTTTTTTTTTTTTTTTTTTTTTTTTTTTTTTTTTGTTTTGGGGTCTTTTTTTTGTTTTGGGGTCTTTTTTTTTTTTTTTTTTTTTTTTTTTTATTTTTTTATTTTTTTAGATCTCAGGAGGCTTTGTCTGAGAAGATTCAAAAGAAGAGGCGCGCTGTACAGCGTGCCTCTTCTATGAAACATGTTGCGTTGCTCCGCCTGGTCCTGTTTCATCTACGCTTGTGAGATGGAGAGGATCACATCTGCCCCTGGAGCCACCAGATCTGTCTCTAGAGGTTGACTTGGGTTATAATGATGGCGCCTTGGTAATGAAGTCAGTAATCTATATAGTGGTCTAGACTACTGCAGTAGTCTATTCTGGACTACCGCAGTAGCATAATGATCTATACAGCTGCAGATATATACAGCTGTATATATTATTATAGTAATCTATCTACCATATGATACCTTCTCGTAAGCCTTCTATAAACTTGAAATTACAAATTTAAGTCATGGCTGTGACTGCGTCTTAAGAAAGCTTTGTGCAAGAATCACGTGGTCCTAGCTATTATGATAGCTCAGGATCAGACTGCCTGCCTTGGCCCCATCTTGGCTTTTGCGAGCAAGTCCAAACTGGTTCGCCTCCGGTCACGTTATCTACATCCCCGACCTTGGATTATTTAGTTAGGCATGCCGCACATGGAGGTCCATGTGCTTGGTGGGATCCCTTGCCAATTGGTCCAGTACTGGCCACGAAAGATATGTGATCTCTGGGGTTGATCATCACATGACCTAGGTCCTTGACCTTCAAGGGCCTACCTAGGCCATGTGATGATCAAGCCAAGCGTACAGGGGACTGCCTAACCCCTAGCTATGACCTCTACATATAGAGGCCTGATCAGGCTCCATCACGTCACCCATCACCTCTCCCCAGCCCCAGGGCGTGGCCGGGCTTTAAACCTATGCTTGAATTATCTTTTATGGCCATGGCTCGGTTATACTTTGGTAGTTCTTGGAGAGTTGAAGGCAACCCCATGGGTTTGTTCCGCGGCCGATATTGGACACAATGTAGGGGGAATTGGCAACTCCGCTCCCCTCCCCCTCCGGGCCCCCCCCCCCACGGCCCGACACACATTGGTCAAGGCATTGAGTTGCGTGTTAACCTTCTCTAAGTCTTGTCAATCCAAGGTTTACTATTCTTTTCCTAGTCTTGACAGTTCTAGAGTCACTGGCTCTAAAGAGGCAGCGCATATATACTGTCCATATCTTCTAAAACCACCCCAGGATCGGTGAGCGGCTCACGTTTGGACTGAATTCTGTCCTAAAATAACACATCTTTTGTTCTATTTGCTTTTATCTTATGGCAACAGTAGCGCTAGCGTGCTTGTCATTGCTATGATAGATATACGTGTACGGCAGCGCTTGCAGGCATGTTGAAACAAATTTGTTCTGTGTTGGTGACCAATTGGCAGCAATTGCATACTCACGCAGCATCTGGGTAGACGGGAGCGATTACTCTCGGAAATGACCTGGTGTTGTTGCTGCTGCTTTTGCTGTGATCACAGCAGACACATGTACAGACTTGCACATTTTGATGTGAGATCACGTTGCATCCATTCCGGAAGATACTTTATATGATACTTTTAAGTATCATATAACAAGACGTGCAACTGTCTGCATTGTGCCAATTGTGCCTGCGCACACACACACACACACACACACACACACACACACACACACACACACACACACATGCACATGTACGTACAATGAAAACTTGATCACACAAACACATATGTACGTACAATGAACAACAATACTATCAGCCTGAGGAGAGCCGGCCAGCCATATATGGGCACGTGCCTCAAACGGTACTCAGGTTTCCTCGGGGCTCATCACACAAACGCGTGCGTCCGCAGACACACACACACACACACACACACACACACACACACACACGCGCGCGCGCGCTCACGCACGTATGTATGTGTATACACGCACGCAGATGCGCACAGGCGCAGGGCGCCGCACACACATGATTTCAGCCCAACCTGTCAAAATGAATCGCTAGCATGTGTCACTCCGATGGAGACCTGATAAACAAACCCAACTTTCCTCTTGCATCCATGTTAATAAGTATGCCTGAACAGGGGAGAGGGCCGAATCCCCAGCTAGTCAGCTAGGGATATGTCCAGCCTGTATATGACAGATTAAAAATTTAGTGCTACCAGCAACAGAACATGGCCACAGTCATAACATATTCAATTGAGTACCGCAAATGCCGCTGCTCTTCTTAAAAATTTAACAATTGCATGCTATACAATGCGGCAATCTTTAAAGTCGTACATGGACTGGTACTAGTGCTGCTTCTTCGACCAGGAATACGTTGCCGCACCACCACTAGTGATGGTGCAGCAATGTTCTGCTGGTCGGTTTTGCCTCCCACTAGTTACATCTACTTCAGGTCGCAGCATCCTGCGACGTGAAAGTATGTCATTAGTTGGAGATACACACTGCAGCACGCCGTAGCACAGCATGCATCTCCAGACTCAGATGTTCTAAAATTGAAGCATATCTGCCCTCCAGCCCTGTCGGGGAGGCCACATAAGCAATTTTGGTACAAACGCAACTTTGGTACAAAAGAGCAATTTTGGTACAAACGCAACATTGGTACAAAAGCAATTTTGGTACAAACGCAACTTTGGTACAAACGCAACTTTGGTACAAACGCAACTTTGGAACAAAAGCAACTTTGGCACAAAGCGACATTGGATGTGTACTGACATCTCAGCCATGGCACACCGATCCTTAAATGTGAACTAACAGCCACTAATGAGTGTACAATAAGCAGCCAGTAAGAACATTCGTGTCTGTCACAGCAAGGCTCCCAGAGAAAAGGTTGCCCCTGGATATAATGCCGATCACATATACAAATTCAGAAATCCAAGACTAAAAATCCAAGATACCAACGCCTTGGATGTACATTGCAACGTTGCAATGCAACTTGGGCTCTGTCAAGAACCATATTTTCCACAGGGCGGCGTAATTGCCACCACCCTTGCAATATGGGTCGAGAACTTGGGTGGGAGTCCCACTAGGCACTTCAGGATGCCTGTAATCAGTGGACTTCCCCGATTGCCATGCTCTATCATTGAAATTCAATGAGTACACTTTTGCAAGTCAACCTGCAGAACAACAGCTTGCTTGTACAATGTGCACAGCCTTTAATAACCGTAACCTGGCTTTAACGAGCCACCCATGCGTTAACAATCGGCGGACTGGTAAGCTTTCAGCGTGTATCGACTGCAAAAGCTCGTGCATGGCACCCTACAAAAAGAGCACAACATTAAGTTCGGCAACATGGAGGGAGATGGCCCCCGTTCCAACTGATACAGTTCTTCGGTTGTCACCATCTATGGCGTATTGCGCTGTTGGAGTGGGGAGCTGAGCCGCTCCACAGACCTATCCCACGTCAGGAAAACAAACATTCAGCTACAACTTAGAAAAGACCATCACAAGTGCTTAAGCTTAGAAAAACTTGGGGGTATTATGCAAGTATTTACAATACAGCAGAATGAAACCTAGGAAAAAGGCAGCATAACTCTGCAGGACGGCTAAATTAAACATCAAAAGAACTTGCAAACAAAACAACCAAAATAGCAGAGGTTGCCTCTTTGAGTGAGTGTGAGTGTGAGTGTGTGTGTGTGTGTGTGTGTGTGTGTGTGTGTGTGTGTGTGTGTGTGTGTGTGTGTGTGTGTGTGTGTGTGTGTGTGTGCGCGCGCGCGCGCGCGCTCTCTTGCGTGTGTGTGCATGCCTTTGTGTGTGCCCGTCCGAACAAAGTGCACGTGCCTACATGCACGTTGTGAGCGAGCGCCTCTTTTACAGGTATGGGCTTGTGTGCGTGTGTAAGCATGTTTGTCAAGTACACCCTGATGCATGCACCTGCTGATAAGCAGTTCCTGACCACGCTCTTTTGGAGGTCCCATATACGTCACATTTTGCCTTTCTGTCACGTGGAGTCCATCAAAAAACACGGAGAGCTTTGCCCCTCTTGCCTTGTGTAGCTGCCTGCCCTGATTGACTGACAAGCAAACCCACCTCCACAGCCAAAGGACGCGACAGTGGTATCTTCTTTTGAATGTCAAAGGCATTTCCCGCCAATACTGCAGTACCCCCTCCCAGCTCATATGTGAACAGAAGCCGGGGACTCAAATAGGCCTGATCGAGCCCATGCCCCTCCATGATACCTGTGATCCCCATACAGGTTGTAAGGGTGATTAACGCCGTAACAAGTTATCGCTTAATGGCCTGTACCCAGTTTGCACCAACCTGTGCCTTGATAATCTTCAGCCCGCTTTGTGGACATCACTGGGTTGCCGGCCCATTGAAGCACCACAACACAACAATAAACATATGCGCATGTGTCTCTGTATGTGTGGCTGCGTGCGTGCCTGTGTGTTCGTGTGCGTGTGTTGCGCCGGGGGGGGGGGGGGGGGGAGGGGTTTGGACATGCCCAACTGTGCGCATGCATGCATGCCGGTTCCATGAGCACGCGCAGACACAAGCAAAGGGCAAGAGCAGGTTGTGAAATACCAAACCAGGATGCGTCAGGAGGGCTACCTCGAAACCCTGCACTCAAATGCACCCCAAGCCTGGCATCTCTTGTTAAAGATAGGCTATTATAGTACTCCACTCTTTGACTTGGAAGATCCAAAGAGACTAGCCCGCCCAGGAGGACGTCCTGTACCCCATCCATGGACCACATCAAATTAATTATAAAAAGTTGGGAACCCACAGTGCACTGTAAAATAGCAGAATGGCAGTAGGCTACCTCGACATGACAAGTGGGTTCTATCAAATCTTTGGTTGGCTGCTTTGGGCATCTTCCACCAGAGTATCGGCTTCTCAAGTTGTCCAATATGGCAAAGTACTGCAATTTGATTGGCTGACTAATCAGACATGATTATTGGGGCCCGGCGACGAAGGCCACTAACTCATCGCATACGTACATGCATGCCGTCATACATGCAGAAATCAAACGCATATGCAGAAGAATGCACGCGTGCACCATCAAAATTGTACATCCAACCGCGCATCTCTCTCTCTCTCTCTCTCTCTCTCTCTCTCTCTCTCTCTCTCTCTCTCTCTCTCTCTCTCTCTCTCTCTCTCTCTCTCTCTCTCTCTCTCTCTCTCTCTCCCCCCCCCCTTTTCCTCCCCTGTGAGGGTCGAACGCAGTAGAAGGAGGCACATACAGAAACAGCAGTAGATTCAAAGAGAGTGTCAAGCAAATGTTCGCAAGAGTAAGGACTTGGGAAGAAAAGTGACGGAGTGAACAATCAATGAGGAAACATAAGTTGTGACGTATGGCTCAATCGCAGCGCATGGAAGGATCACCTTACAAGAGCATCCATAGCTGAATGACCGTGACCGTCGAGAGTAATCAGCACGGAGAATAAACTGCAGTGGCCATAAGTTCAATCTCTTCCGGAACTTCAACTTGTCTGGAAAGCTTGCAGCCCATGAGAGCACCAACTCAGGGTGTTGAAAAACCTGGAAAAACCAAGTACCGTCTGAATTAATTGGAATACAATACTCCAAGTGAACCACTATTGTGACAATTTTGACAATAATGTTATGTCTAGAATACACTCCTATCGCTGAAGTTGGCTATTGCTGAACCATACGCACCAAAATGGTGCCACCAGTAATTGAGATTTCATCTGATTTTCAGATCTCTACAAGCATATGAAACCTATGTTATGCATACCGTAAAGATGGCAGGAGCTCTTCTCGCAGGGGACTGTGGCGCCCTCAAGACAACTTCAGGTTCGTTGGTCAGCCCTTCAAGGGCTGAAAAGGAGGCCGATGGCCGACCAAGACGGTCAAGTCCCAATCGGGACTCCACAATACCTTCTTCAATGTCCATCCTGAGAGCAGGCTTGTACCCCTTTGAAAGTCAGCCCGCCGCGAAGTCTGCAGTCGCCACAGCACGATGATAGCTTGGGGGGTAAAAAAGATTGCCTTTATCAAACTTCTTCAGTTTTAAGCAACAATTCCATATCTTGTTTTGCGATATATAGCTATTTATCAAAATGACATGAGCGACGTGTCCACAACTGCTACCACGGGTTCACTGTTCTTTCGGTCCCAAACAAATTTATATGCCAGCAACACACACAAGCTTTAATCTTCCTCAAGAATTAAGCTAGTTATCTTCAAGACAGATCGGCATTGTCGGACACCTTGGTTAGAACCGAAAGCTCCTAGAATTCGGGGAGAACGACTTAATGGGAAAAAAGTTCGATCGTACGAGGAGCAATACAGCGACATCGTAGTCGCCCTGTGTACGAGACAGTAATCTCAACCTAACCTGCAGACACAGGTACGGTGGAGACCACATGGGAATGTCACAATAACAGTTTTAACCATACCCCTTCATTCATTGGCATGTTGTGGAACACCAACCTCACGCGTATACCCCTTCATACACAGAATATTGTATTGCACTACGCATCCACAGGTTGTTGGGGATGCTGTGGATATTGGGGTCGCCAATATACCCACCAGGAACCGATTGTCTACACATTAGTCTCTCTGTGCTGTTCCTCAAGGATTTGGTTATGCTGGGTGGAGAATAAGAGGCTGAGGCGTCACTGCGATGTCAGTATGACGGCAAAAGCTTCGTATATTTACTGGGGCCAGGGCGGAGACTGGTGGTGCTTCCATAATATCTTGTCCGCGTCTGCCGGATCATGCACACTTTAAACATTTTCTAGTCTCCCTCCCCTCCCCCTCTTTTGGGGCATGTGGGTGCTGCCTGGACTGCGGGACTAGGCTCTACAGCTCTGAATATTTTTCTTACTGTGGTGTTTGTCCCGGTCCCCCTGGGATAGGCATCCACACTCACTTTTTCAAGCAGGGCTAGCCCCGCTTCGAAAACAGAATGTGACATGCATGGAACGGTCATGTCACATGCTGTTCGGTTGTTGCCAGGTCCCACGGTAGTGCTCGACCATTCCTTCTGGAGAAGACCTAGGTGTTTGGTCACGTTCTGCATCATCAGGCGCGCCGGGTCTGTCTCAGATCCTCCGGGACGGTTTGCTAGAAGAGGTAGCCGCTGCTTGGGAGACTGCACATTGGCACACAGGGTTGCCGCCGGGGCAGGTTGTGCAAGTACTGGGTGATGCAAACGGTGGAGGGCATGCCCTCGAACACCTGGAAAACACCCTTGTAGGCTCCACTATAGGACCCTTGTAGACTATAGGAGGAAGGAGGCTGCAAGAGACCAGACACATGTATGGCGGTATTGCAATATACTTCCATTACCGCCCTACAGCAGTACAAAGTACCGTATCGCCATATAGCGGTCTGGTACATTTCAACTTAGTATGAACTAGGTCACCCCACTTCTGCTTGCCTACATTATTGCTTTTTCCATGGTATCCTTCCACAATCTACCTTTCTCCGTGTAACTGTTATCCTTCACTATATTTCTTACATAATGTTAACGCTGTTGGGTGCAACCACTGTCGTTCACGCACTTTGTTAACCAACATATGAGTGAGGAAGAATATTAACCCTTATGCTTGTTTGTTCCTAGCGTACCTTTGATCCGTTGAGCGAGACCTCTGGTAGCTCCAGCCCAATCTACAGATTTTCTGTTCATGAATCGGACAGGAAGTACAGATTAGAAGTGTATATGTGTGCACGGCTGAAAACTCGTTTGGCAACGATGCTTGATGAGTTCATTATTTCAGACATTGGATGCAAGGAAGGAAACTGAGCTCTTCAAGCAAGAGCCGATATACTGCGCAAAGCAGCAACATTCTGCATGCAGGTTGCTGCTTACGAGTGCCCATGCACCAACGGCCCGAGAGTTACCTCGGTAACGGTATCCTCCAGCGTTTGTTCATCCGTTTGCAGCTCATCATGCGCTCGCGACAGATGTAACACTTTCTCCCTTTATAAGAGTGGGATCAACAGAGCAGCCCAACGTCGCCCGTTCTTTCTTTCTTTCTTTCTTCTACACAGTAGTATTCTTCATGTATACACTGCACATTGCTGCCAAGTGAACCTAATCCGGCATCTGCTTTTACTACAGTACCAAATTACCTGTACAAACCCTACAAGCCCCAAGTCAGCGGGCTCGGACCCGCATGACTGGCAGTGCAGATGCCCTCTTAGTTCCTCTCTTCTAGGTTCCTCCCTTCACGTGCCCCGCCCCCCCCCCCCCCTTTTCCCAAGACTATCAACTTTCAAAAGTTGCAAAAATATCAAACTTACTCTTAGTTCTGGATCGTCAGGCATGTCATGCGGCTCCGGCAGCTGTGCTGCTCAATCTGAACTCCCCTCCCAACCCCTTGATGCTGTTGATAGCACGACAGAGAATCGTGTGGGACAGTACCCTCCACCTTGCTGGATGCTTACTCACACCCTCTGGCCAACTGGAAAGCTCGTCTTGCAAGACGAGAATCCAAACACCCTTTAGACATGCCCCCTCCCACTTCACAATAGAGCGAGAAGCAAGACATAAATAGGGGATAATAAGACTATATAGGAACTTTGCCACACTGCCCACCCACCTAAAGTTTGGAAGAGTGAGAAAGCTTCTTAGGCTTCAGCATATAAACGCAGAAACTTTTTAGGCTCAAGCCTAAAAACACAGAAACAGACAACAGGTTGCGGGCTGAGGCCATGGCCTCTATTGGCATGATCGCTTTTAGAAAAACTTTATTGTTTTTATTTTATTAATTATAAACTAATGAATGTGATCCAGAGCCATTTCGAAATCACGGCACCCACTCCCGTCATGCACAGCTCGGTCCTTGCACACATGCCTTCCGCCGCATTTAGAACAACAAAAAGTGCCTTGTTAGCTGTCCCGCCCGTAATTAAAAGCCAGTGGGTCAGTCACCTGGTTCAGAATATAGGGAATAACATTTCCACATGTAGGAAGCACACATGTGGATTTGTACAAAGCTAGCGCACATGCACTGGGCTGGTACAATCTAAGTTATGGCACAATTCTTCGGTATCGGCCTGCACTCCCAACAACCCTCAACCCTTTCTCTCCTTGCGTCCCTGGAGGCAGCATTCACACAATCCGGGCCTGCATTTCTCCCCTACTCTGCGCTCTGCCCTGTCTAATCATGCTGCGATTCGCCCCTTCTCATCTGCATACACGAATGCAATCATCCGTAAATTTAAGCCGTGTCCTAAGGGGAAGTCGCACGGAAAGTTGTTGAGGCACCCCCTCTTAAATAGGTCACAAAACTTTGGGGGGTTTTCAGCCTCTTAACACATCATTATCGACATCACCTTATCGCCCAGGATACGAGGTGCAGCAGACTCGTGCCCCTGCAGGACATTTCGATTTCAAAGTGAAAAATACAACAGACATTGGCTGTTGTGCAATCAAGGCCATCGTCCTGCCTGGCCACCATCCAGGGATTCCACAGATTCTATCCACGGATTTTACTGATCCTATCCACGATGTTAAAAGATCCTATCCACGGATTCCATGGTTTCTATCCACGAATTCCATAGATCCTATTCAGGGTTCCATGGATTCTTCGACATAATTTCTGTCCATTGGTTCCGATGTGTGGGGAAAGGCTTCAGGCAGCCGCTCCGGCATCATCTGCTGCATATTTCTTCGCCTGCTCCTTGACAAGCCTGCAAGCCGACAAAGGTGGCTTCCAGTCTTGCATTGCATGTCGCAAATATGCATATTTGCCTCTCAACTTCACCGAAGAGTTGTGACAAGAAATGACATTTGAGGAGCCAACACACACACACACACACACACACACACACACACACACACACACACACACACACACACACACACACACGCAGACCACACACACACACACACACACACACACACACACACACACACACACACACACACACACACCCGCGCGCGCGCGCGTGAGGAGGGTAGAATGAGAGCGACTCAAGCAGGGCTCTTCAGCCTACACGCCCAAGAATCGAGTCAAACGCATCATTCCGCTGAGCCCGCTCCCCAAGAACCATGCAAATGATGATGTCCAATACGGAAACCCCCCTCCCCCTGCTTCTTGCCTCCTAGCCCTACCCCCTCACACCCAGCCTCCCCCTCACGCCCCCCCCCCCCCAAACAAAAAAAAAAAAAAAAAAAAAAAAAAAAAAAAGAGAAACCCAAACATGACCAGAACAAGAACAACAGCAACAACAACCACCACACCCCTCCCCAGCCACGCCCTCTCCGGCAAACTTGCACATCCATCACAATCAAATGTTGCCCTCGCACTAGTGGCATATCAAAATCCAAGTGGTGCCACCACAGCACCGGACGCCACGCGTGCTATTGGTTGGAACGCTTGCAATTGCCTTTGGTCGTGTGTGACATTCCTTTTGTCCCTCCCCTGCAGGCCTAGCCCTTGAGTTAAGGTATAAACCAACCTTTCGTACTTAGTGCGGTTGTTCTTATAAATCCGGTAAGCAAGGTCCTGAGCGGGGTCGGCGTTGTATGGATCATTAAGAAGGTCCTGAATTGCTACTAGTAGCTGCATGAAAGCAAGCTGGTCAGAAGCTGCTACTGAGACAAAATGACTCTGCAAGGAAAGGCCACCTCATCCCTTCTATCATGTGTCCAGGCCTGATCAAAGTGTGTACAATACATTTGCATGATCAAAGATAGTGTATCAGTAAACACACATGACAGCAGGAGCAAGACATAGTCAGATAGTTTGGTTTGACGGTAATGGAGCACAACAAGAATTTAAAACTAACAAGGGCAACCACTGACACCCCCATGACCCCTAATGTCTGTTGCGACCTACGCACTTTCGTTCCGTTTATGGAATGCAGAGGGTGGAGGGGGAGCGCAACGACATGAACTTTGTCTGGATTCGCTAAACCCACATGCGGCAACCTGCCTTGCAACCACAAGACTTGCACCTTCTTCTCTATCCCTTGAACACCACTATTTGCAGTTTTTAAAGCCAGCTAGCCGGTGGAAGCATTTCCAGACCTGCCAATGAATTGCATCACTTTGAAATTTGACATTGTCACTAGATTTCACCCTGACACACTCGTGTAACTAGAATTCCATAAGAAACTTTTAAATCCGCAGTTCGCCCTGATGCCCTGTTCTTGGCTCCCCACCTGTGCTAGGGTGATTGAAGGCCGCCAACAGACAGCAGCAGGACTTGGATGAGATGGCTTTGTAATTGAGATGCATATCGTCCCGCTGTCAAACACTGGAACACAGCAAAGCAAGCCTGTCAGCTAAAGAGAGTGGTATCAAATGAAGCGAGATTAAATGCTTTAGACCTTACCGTTCGGATGGAAAAACCCACTTGGGAACTTGCAATGGGGTGGCGCTGTTGGATAACTTTCCGGGAATGTGAGGGTCACAGGATACAGCCCTCCTTCCCATATAGTGCCTTCCCTGCCTGCAACATCAATATTCAAATTTGATGACTTGATTGAGGTTCTCCAACTTGGTCTACTTCACATGTTCCAGAACTGCCCTCATCTTCCATAAATGTGCTAAGCGGATGACTGTGACAGGGGACAGGCTTGAGCGTAACACCAACATTGATAACAGCTTTCAAATGTCGTAACATGTTCTGTTTTTACAGGTATTCTTGGATATGTATAGTAAGATTCCAAAGGCCAGTGCCTCCTTGAATCCTGTCTGGGTAAAACATATCACAGCTAAATTTCAGACTACAGCATCATTCATCAGATCTTGATCGAGCAAAGAAATGGTGCCCTTGGGCGCATG
>KV908460.1:45000-55000 GCA_002005505.1 Botryococcus braunii
GTTAGCATCTTAACTTCGGCAAGAGCCCCAAATGTAAGCGTGCGGACGCAAATTGGCACACCCGCAAATTTTTTGCTTGGGTTTACGGGCACCCCGCGCAAAAACCGTCATTTTCACTGCCGACATACGGGTGCCACCCGCACGATTCTGGCTGAGATATACGTGCCACCCGCAGGGAATTTTAGGGCCCTGTCGTACCCTGGTCATGACAGTTACCGGGTTGAACAGCCGGTGTTCCGAACAGCTGAGTCGGATGATCCAGCTCAGATGCGCGGATGCCGTGTCGGGGACACCGAGTCGGGACCACACAGTCGGCATAAACCCGCAATTCCGGATATCCGCGGATCCCCTGTGGATTCCCGAGCTGCGTATCCGGGAAATCCAATGTTCCCTGAAAGCTGAAGGACCTTCAACCTTCACTGAAGGTCCTTCGATGGGGCCTTCAGGGGGCAAGGCTGAGGGACCTTCAGGGAAGCCTTTATACGGTTCCGCCTAGGATCCGGGATATCCATATTCCTTGAAGGTTTAAGGGTGAGAATCTTTATGCCGTTCCGTCTAGGATGACATGACCTCCCACTTGACAATAATCAACAGAAAGGGATCCCTGCAATGAGTAGCTACCATAAGTCTGTTCACTCGGGGTGGTGGGCAATGAGGTTCACTTCTTGTACATTTGTCCATTCCTAGAACACATTTTTCATTTATTATCAAGAGTGAAGCCTATCCTAACCGCATACCGTAGATTCGTCAATTCCTAGAACATTTTCAATATGACTTCAGCCACCTTTTTCCACCCGCGTGATCGATCAGTGGATTGCTCCATGTAGCAACCAGACGGTGAAGGGGTTGTGGTGGAAGCTTTTGAAGGCGAACATGCATGCTTCAGGGGCAGCACTAACTTGGGAATATGGGTTCTAGCTTTTCCATTGTCATCCCTTCAGCCATAATGGTACGTTCTAGATGTAATATTTCCTTCCATCCTGTGTGGAGGGCGAGCACGTGTGCGTGCATTGTGTGTGTGCGCGCGCGCGCGCGCGCGCGCGCGTGTGTGTGTGTGTGTGTGTGTGTGTGTGTGCGTGCGTGCGTGCGTGCGTGCGTGTGCGTGCGTGCGTGCGTGCGTGCGTGCGTGCGTGCGTGCGTGCGTGCGTGCGTGTGTGTGTGTGTGTGTGTGTGTGTGTGTGTGTGTGTGTGTGTGTGTGTGTGTGTGTGTTCCTGCGCTGGCTTTTCCTGCAGGCATGAGCTTTCGCGGTTTGGACATTTGGTTTCCCTGTGGGGAAGATGCCAGACAAGGACTTCGGCCACATCCATACCTCACAACAACACGGCCACGCCCTCTTTATGTGCTTCAGCTGCAACCAATATTTGGCATGGGGTCCAGTTCGTTTTCCAAAATGGCGAAATAGATGCGGACCAGCCCAACACTAAGGAAAAACGGCAGGGACCAACTTTACACCTACCCAGCTCTGCAGTGGCTACTTCTGCTCAACGGGCTGAAACCAACAGAGGGACGTCAAGTGGTCAAATCTACGCAACAGAGGCAGCTATCTCTGCCTTTCACAGCACCCTCCATCAAGTCACAAAACTGATCCCAAACCGGCTGGCCGAGGACGGCCTAACATAGAACGATGTAAGAGGGGTCTCGCTGGCCGGGGGCGGCCAGCCAGCCCCCTCTCACATCGAATGTAAGGCCGGGTTTACACCTATGATGTTAGGGGAGCGAGCCCCCTCGCTGGCCGGGGGCGGCCAACGAGCCCCCTCCTTTTTAAGGTCCACTCGGATGCTGGGGAAAAAGGACTCAGCTCCTTCCCTGGGAACAGCTGAAAACGGGTTGGGGAAACCCAACTCCTTCTCAGTAATGCTCAAACACTCATCGCTCACGTGAAAACCCCTCGCAGTTAAAAGAAAAGAGCTGAAACCCTCTCTTTCTGTGCCATTAGCTGAACCGGTGGAAATCCCCCATCTTCCACAATGCTGAACTCTCCACTTCCTCACGAGTCTCCATTGTCCCACAAGAAATCTGAACTTCTCCAATGGTCCTCTCCTGCAGCCCCAGGATCCCGGCCGTTCTCTGCATCAGCGTGGGGCCCAGTCTCCCCGTAGAAACCCCGAGGATGCAACTGGTGCTCTTCGTTCCGAAGCCCTCTGCCCGCCAAACTCTGACCCTCTGTGGGCGCTCCAGCGCTTCCGCTGCCCCCATGCCTCTGCTCCGGAACAGAGGGGAGCCGTGCTCCCGGGGCCCCGTTTGTCCCCGGTCCCCCAGGCAAGGGCTCAGCCCCACCGCCACCGCCCCGCTCGTCCCTCCCCCACACCGCAGGACCGGCGGGACTGGGAGAGGGCCCCTCCACAGGGCCTGATTCTCGAACCCAAAGGACGCCGTCGTTCGACCCGGGCGTGCCCGAGCCCGCTCGGGCCTCTTCCGCCCCGCTCTCACGGGCTCCAAAGAGGCGCCCCAGGGCCCCAAAACGTGACGACGGCTCCCTCCCATTCTCGCTGCTTCCTGTCTTTCCCCAGCCCGCGCGGTTTGGCCCCAGCCCATCGGGGTTTGGCCCCAGCCCGCGTCCTGGAGCAGGGAGCCCCTCTCCCACGAGAACCTCCACGCCCTCGAGAGGCGCCTCCTCCCTCACCCACAAGACCCCGCCCGAGTTACCTCCCGCCGTGCCCCCTTCATTTCCCATGTTCCGCGCACGACCTCCACCGACCGGGCCAGTTGCCTGATCAGGATCCACTGGGGGCGGCCGAGAGCGCTCCTGGGCTGTGCCCGCCTCACGGGAACCCCCCGAAGAACCGCTCCGACGAATCTTGATCATCCGAGGCTTTGCTCCTGCCGCGCCATTACCACTTCTTTCAGTTGTACCCTCTCCCGAGCGCCCACCGTCACCCCGCGGTGACATTTCCGCAAGCCCGCCCCAAATTTCTGGCCCAGGCCCTGGCCAGGGCCTTTGTCCCGCAGTCTTGAACAGGTCGCCCTCCCAAGCATCCCGCTCGTCAGCCCACGCGCCCACTTGTGAAGCCGGACGGCGGTACATCTGTCCTGCTCCTTCGCCTGCATCTGCCGCAGGGGCGCCCCGCCCGTCGAGTTGGGGCAGCGAGTCGGGAGCGGGACGCCGGTACGCCGGTCCTGTCCCTTGGGCCCCGCCCTGCGGAAGGGACCCTTGGGGCACGGCCGGGGGGCCCGAGCGGATCCCCCACGGGACCCGCCTCGCGGACGGGTCCAACTGGACGGCGCTTGACAGGGTTGGCTCGGCGTTACTGCTGCGACGACTTGCAGGGGGCTGAGGCCCAGCAAAATATGACGACGTTTGCTGCGCGGATGAAGTTGCTCCGAAGGGCCGAGGAGGGGCGCCAGGCAGTGGTACCGGAGGTGGGGGAGGCGGTACCCTGGATCTTGCTGAGGCAGGCTGCACGCGACCTCCAGGACCCTCCTGGAGACCGAGCCCCGCACTCGTCTGCTTGCTGGACCCCTGCTTCTTGCTACCGCTCGCCAGCGCTGATACTCCAATTAGGCCCGCCCCTGCAGACGCCCACGATAGCAGCATTCAGGCCTTCGCATCTGACAGTTCTGCCTGCCCGGGGGATAAGGACGACCCTTCTCTTGGTCTCCCTAATAATTACCACTCCCTCCCCATTCCCCCCCCCCTCTCTCTCTCTCTCTCTCTCTCTCATGCCCACACACACACACACAGACACACACACACACACACACACACACACACACACACACACACACACACACACACACACACAGGCCAAACCAGTTCTGGACAGGTAAAAGCTTACAGCGATGGAATCATATCCATTCTTCCCTTGCACGGGAGCCGAAGTCCCAAACCACTACGTAACTGGAGAAGAGGCCGTCCAAGCATACGTCAAGCGAGTGGCCATCATCACCCACTAATGATGATGGGGATGCAAAAGATGAGTGGTCAGGATGCCCGCTCAAAACCTCCAAACAAGGCTCACAAGTAAAACCAAAATGTTGTGATATGCTGGACGCCCAATCCGAACAGAAAAGCGCACGGTCAAGCTGCTTTACGTTGATAACACCTGCACTTCGACTCTCTAAAATCAAAGGAACACAAGAAAAATTCGACTTTACTGTGACTCACCATGCACACAGAGTGGATTAGAGTGACTGAGCACCCACAGCAACTTGGGGGCATGCCATGTACTCCAATTAGGGTTTCGTCAGTCCTGAGGAAACCCTAACCGTCAGGACTGTCAGTGGCTGTGTGCTTCGTCAGGACTGTCACGTCAGAACTGTCAGTGATAAGGGTGAGGGTAATCACAGCAGCGGGGAGATCACCTGAGCCCAAAAATATGTTTCTTGTAGTGTCTGGGAGAGCTTCCCACACAGGTTCTAGGCGCCCGAGGACCCCTTCAAGTGCCTGGCGGGCTAAGGAGAGGGGACCCTCCTGCTCATTTCCCGCTTCTCCCTGTCCCGGCCACCACATAACAGTAACCTTGCGACATTCATCACATAGCCACATAATCATCAGATTTAAAATACACAGCACCACATAGTCACATAATCCCTGCATGATTAATCAGAAGGCTTTTGGAACAGACACGCAATAGCTCACCATAACCACTCCATAATCACCCAGAAGGTTTTTGAAACAAACAAGCCATACCTCACCAAAAAGTTAATTAAAAGAGAGAGAGAGGGACAAGAAGTGTGTGGAAATGGCTAAGAGTCCGTTTGGTCAAACATGGCCAAGTAATGGGCAGTGGTGGAGCCCCAACACTGAATACATATTACCACTTTCACAGCCACTCTTCATGCAACTGCATTCGCAATCACATTCTATCCAACACCATTCAGGATCACATTTCTTCTAGCAACCATTCACAAATAACGTTTTATCCGGCAGGCGTCAGAAACGCGAATGGCGCAATCAGACGTTCCGCCTGCCAATCCTCGACCATGGCAGAGGGGAGGGGAGAAAAGACAACGCTTTGCTGGCGAAAAATCTCCCCTATCTTCCTCAAAAGGATATCTCCAGGATATCCACATGGGGCGGGGGGGAGTTTCAAGGAGTGCACACAAGGCACGTGCAGCTCTACCTGATCATCGAGAGGGGGAAGAGATGGAGCCAAATCCTGCAGTCGAGCCTCTAAAGCTGCCAGAGTGGACGCCCAAGATTCCGCGGGGTCCATTTCTGCATCCTCCAACCCACTCGCTTCCATTTCCAGTTCCCGGCCCTCTTCCGATCGCCCGTCCTTCCGCATTGCCACATCAGGCGCAGCGGTACCCTCCCGCTCTGCCCCACGTACCGCCGCGTCCAGGCCGCCTGATCCCGTTGCCTGATCAGGCTCTCCAAACGCCTTTCGCCCCTTGCGGCTCACCTCCGCCCCGGGGGTGCTGGTGTCCCGCCCACCACCGCTCTGCATTGCCTGATCAGGCTCTGGCCCCAATTTCTGCTCGTTCGAGACCCCTGGTGCCTTTGGATCCGTCTCCTTGACTTGGCCAGGCCTCCAAACTCCCTGGGCAGGCCAGGAAAACACACTCCGTCCTTCCTCGGACAAATCAGGCATCAGTCCGTCCCTCGCCCTCTGGCCAGGCCATAGAGGGGTGTTGGCACCCCGACTCTGCTGGAGCGTGTCTCCCAGGGGGTCCAGCTTGTCTTTCTCGGCAGGCCACAAACTGCTCCCCTGCTCTTGCTGAGGCACATCTCGATCAGCGCCTGCCTTGCGGTTTTCATCAGACTGTACAGAGGCATCTTGGGCCCGCTCATCAGGCTGTACAGATGCACCTTGGGCCCGCCCATCAGGCTGTACAGATGCATCTCGGTCCCGCTGAAACACGCCGGGCGGCGCGTCGAGCCTTGCCCTTCTGTTTGGCTGCTGGGCAGGCAGCGGGTCTTCTTTCTGCGGGCTCCGGGAGGGTCCCGCGAGGGAAGGAGTGACGGCAGGGGCAGGCAGCCCAGGTATCTCGGGTGCCTGTACAGGCAAGCCAGGCATCTCAGGTGCTTGGATAGGCAAGCCAGGCATTTCGGGTGCCTGTACAGGCAAGCCAGGCATCTCGGGTGCCTGGATATGCAAGCCAGGCATCTCGGGTGCCTGGATAGGCAAGCCCGGCATCCTAGGGTGCCTACAGGTTAGCGGACCTTAGGAAGCCAGGCACCTAAGGAACCTGGACAGGCAAGCTAGGCACCTTAGGTGCCTGGATAGGCAAGCCAGGCATCCTCGGGTGCCTGGATAGGCAAGCCAGGCATCTCAGGAACCTAGATAGGCAAGCCAGGCATCTCAGGAACCTAGATAGGCAAGCCAGGCATCTCAGGAACCTGGATAGGCAAGCCAGGCATCTCAGGCGCCTGGATAGGCAAGCCAGGCATCTCACAACCTGGATAGGCAAGCCAAGCATCTCAGGTGCCTGGATAGGCAAGCCA
The DNA here is from genome assembly GCA_002005505.1 of Botryococcus braunii. Classification (NCBI taxonomy): domain Eukaryota; kingdom Viridiplantae; phylum Chlorophyta; class Trebouxiophyceae; genus Botryococcus; species Botryococcus braunii. The sequence continues at coordinate 51,390 of KV908460.1, forward strand.
GGCATCTCAGGTGCCTGGATAGGCAAGCCAGACATGTCAAGAACAGATAGGGAAGCGAGGCATCTCAGGCCCCAATACTGGACCTGAGAAGGGCACAGTCGCCTCACCCTCCCCCAAACACCCTATCCACCTACCCCACATGGCACGCGCACGGGCACGCACGCACGCAGACACACACACACACACACACACACACACACACACACACACACACACACACACACACGCACACACACACAGACACACACACACACACACACACATGCACGCAGCCATGCTAACACAGAGAGAACACCGAAGGCGGTTGGGGGGAGGGCGCCAACCTCCGAGGGGGGTCCTAATATAGAGTCCGGCGCGCCCGAGGCTTGAGGAAAAGGATCCCGTCTCTCCCTACTTCCCCAGAGCTGCCCTAGGGACCAGGGTCTGTAAGCATTTCTTTCCTGCTGCGGCGAGCGGGACCCCTCATCACTGATGGGAGGAGCGGCCTGGTTAGGCAAACCCTTGAAAGTGCGAGAGGTGGATGCTTTGTTGGCCTCTCCCACAGGGTTGGGGATGGCCGCTACACCATGGCTGTGCCTCATCATTTCGTCGAACTCTGCCAGCAGTTCTGTGTCTGACATTTGGCGTATTCTGCAGCCAAGGCCTGCGTAAGAAACTGGGGAGAAAAGGTTTAACGGTTTTGGGTTGTACCGGTATTGCCCGGTCTTGCTGTAGCCGCTTCACCCAAAGGATTTCCCTGGGGGAAAGCTCAGAAAGACAAGGAACACAGAAGCACACACATGGGCACATGTACGCCTGCATGCAGGCACACACACTTGAAAGAGGGATAAGCAATTGCAGGACACTCAGAACCACGTCCGTCCCTCTTCTCGTTGCTTGCCCTTGGTCCAACCTACTCCTGTCTGGCAGCCCCTCCCTCCTCCCTCCCTCCTTCCCTCGCTGTCATCACCCTGTCCCTCCCTCTTTCTCTTCCCCCACCTCCTCCTTCCCTCACCCCCCTCCCCTCCTTCCTCCCTCCCCCGCACCCCCCCCCTCTCTCTCTCTCTCTCTCTCTCTCTCTCTCTCTCACACACACACACACACACACACACACACACACACACACACACACACACACACACACACACACACACACACACACACACACACACATCCGCACTCCCATGCATGTGCGCACATGCGTGCGTGCGCGTGCGTGTGTGTGGTATGTGTGTGTGCACACATACATGCATGAACTCCGGGCCTCTCATGCCTTACTTTACATCCTTTCCCGGACTCCCCATGAATCTGGCTCCACACCCTTCTCCGTACCTTCCATACTCCAGAGCCAACCTTTCTGTTCCAACCTCTAATATACCCGCCTCATCCTTCCACTCCCAACCCCTTCCACAGAGGCATACTGTCACACAAAGGCCTTGTGATTTTTACTCCCAGGTATTCCTCTGCTATGACATTATCCTGCCATGCCCCCTACAGCAACACCTCCTAGTGTAATTCTATGTCACACACACAGACGGAGCTGCAGTAACTATGTTCTCCACTGCCGCCTATAAAGAAAAATATACACAAAACTACCAGCTAGCACCATGTAACGCCCGGGCACCGCAACCATTGCAAAAAGCTCAAGCTCGCACCTTAACGAAGCCTCCTCCATCAGCAAGCCTTCCAACCATTCTCGATCTACTGTGAGGGTTCGACCACTGCTCAGGCATGTAGACTGTCAGCCTCCCATAGCAAGCGCCAAGGCACAAGCGTAAGAAGAGTCAGGAATATGCTCAATACATAAACCCATGTCACCCCAGGGTGCAAGGCTATTACCTGCTGTAATTTGGAGGAGCTGTTGCCGCCAGGCAATGCACAGGGCATGCGAGAGTGCTCATGAATAAGCAAGTCCCAACGATGCTCCTCAGGAGGTGGCGATGGTGCCAAAACCCCTCATCTTCCACAACTCCGACATTGGCACTCTTTAAGTTTTGGTAGAAATGAGCATCATCTCCGAGATTCCCTCGTGAACTGGCGGCAGACACGTGTGCATGGCGCAAACGAGCGAATACCCCCGACTTTGGCCCGCAAGTACCGAAGTCTGGAAAATCCAAACACCTTTTATGGATGTGTAATGGTAAATTGCACTGTCTAATCCCGGTTGAGGAGCCCAAATGCTGCCAAGAGCTCATGTTGGTCCGTTGACGTTGCGATCACATCGTAGAAGACGTCGATCGAAAGATAAGAAATGAATCCTGAGAAACGGAGCAAAATCTAGATTGTAAGGTTTCATTGATGAAAGATATGAATGGTCTGAACGTAAAGGCGTTTCATTTGCAGCTCGTGCACGCTCGCCAATACACGATACACTTCTTCTCACGACTTGTCAGTCACGACGATACACTATGACAAATATTGCAAGGAAACAGTCGTGAGCTCTAGCCACTGATAAGCGATGTTGATTCCCCCCTTTACAACAGTGCTACGCCCTGGATCTGCAGCACCGAGTCGGTGTCACCGACTCGGTAGATATGTAGCTCGCTACGCGAAGGTACCGTCGGTACGGGACCATGCTCGAACTTCAGGGCCTGAACGGGACTCTAATCGTATTCCAAGCGTGTCCGGCTCGCATGGTTTAACAGGTCCGCGCTTCTTCGCTTTTGCGAGTCAATGCTAGCAAGGACGTCAATGCAGTGGGGGATGCTTACATACATGACCATCTACAGCATACAGGAAGAGAAGCCTTCCCATGAGCGTCTACTGTAGGAAGTTGCATTCTGCGAGTCTGGACAGGCGAAGTCACAGTGCAGAGTGGTACAGTTTTGGGTATTGCGATCTTCGTTAGATGGTGAGTTCTGTGCAATGTCGGCAGCTTTGATAGTTCTAGCTTCAGCTGCGTTCGCTTGGAATTCCTCCTTTTGTCCTTTGTGTTTCCGTGTGCCAGTTGTACGGGCAGGTTGGGGGTCGAAGTCACCTTTCGAAGGCTTGGGCGTTCTGCATGGGTTCTTGGACCGTTAACCATTTTGCTATCTGTATTAAGAGGATTGAAGGTTGAGGTGACGGTGACACTCGACTTTTTGTGGGAAGTCTGCAGTCCGCCCTGGCTTGTTAAAGGGTCAATCATGGAGAATGTGATTGGTCCAGTAACTAGGGCCTCTGGGATTGCCTTTGTCACTAATGCTTAGCAGATAAAGAGTGGGATGGGCCGATTTACCATGAGATTCTGGGGGCCGAAGGGTGCGAAAGTTGGAGGAAGCGGTACCGATCTCTGCGTCCGCTGCTCGAAATAGATCAGCACAGGTGCTGCCTCGGCCATGCTAGCATCTCATATATATGTAAATGGGGAGTTGGCGATACTTTTAAAAGGACTTATAGACTTCACAGGCGCCGTGATGCTGCCACTTTCTTTGTTTCGTCTGTTTTAACTGCAGAATTAAGGATTTGCATCCAGGACCAGCCGCCAAGGCTATGTTTTGCAGAGAAATAGATCTTGTACATCAACGATCGTTATGTCATTGTTTTATACCGTGCAGGCTTGATAGATACATGGCTATGCCAGTACATACTCCTCCTCGTCCCCGAGCCCCTGGCGCGCCACGTCTACCTGGTGGAGGACCTCCTCGTGCACA
>KV908460.1:60000-72500 GCA_002005505.1 Botryococcus braunii
ACGGTTCCGGTTAGTTTGCTTTAAAGGGCCCTCAAGGGCGTCATCAGCCATGACAAACCCCTCGCTGGCGCAGGGGCCTTTGGCTGTTGATGCAAAACCTGTGGCCAAGGCAGTCAAGGACATTGTCCTTGTGGTGCCGTCAGCGTCAGCGGGGGATCGGTCACCCATGTAAGGCCGGGGAATAGTTCTGTTGAGCTGAGGGCCTTGTTGACCGCTGTGGAGCAGAAGAGTATCGTCTGGCCCTGGGATGTGCGGGTCGGTCCCGCTGGTCCCTTGGTCTCTGGTCTCCCGGGATCGGGTCCCTGGTCGGATGCCATTGTTTCTTAAAAGACAGCCCAGAACTTCAATCGTGATGTCTGTCGCACAGCACTACACATCACACCTCTGCGGGACTTGAATCTGCAAGCCCTTGAGACTGGAGACTGGGAAGCCGACGTGCCAAGCCACTACTCTGCATGCGGGACTCATTATTTCGGGCGGATCCATACGGTCCAACTGACTCAAGCCCTGGTGCAGGAACTCCCATGGTGCAGAAACCAAACTTCTGTTTCCGCTGTACCCTCCTTCTGGTATTCAGGGTTGGCGGTGGTTGGGAACGTCTCCCCTACATGCACATGGGTTTACCCAAACTCTCCAATCACTTTGGGGTTTTTTGGTAGATTAAGTTGCGCTGGAAGTGTACAGGAGACGGGTGAGCAAGGGTCTTGAGCAGCCCGCGGTTCATGACCTAGCGTTTCGTTGCGTTGAAGCCGTTCATTTTGGTCCAAGGGGTCAGCATACCACTTGGAACTCCAGCGAGGGTTAATTTGTGTGGCTTTTTGGCGCAATTTTCTTTCCTTTCGGGTCGGGATAGGTCCCGATCGTGGCAAATTTCAGACTGAAAATGTGACCTCGCCGGAGTTCCCAATTCCACGCCTCTCCCGGAGCGGTGGAGGTGGGTATGCCCCGCTTTTAAGCCGGAATAGGAGAGAGTGAGTACTATTGTGTGATCTCTGCATACGTCATCCGTGGCATATCGTGTGGGATGGAAGACTTGTTTGAAGGGCCAGCGGTTCCATGGGAAAAATTATGGTTACCAAGGCCACATAGTGGCTGTATCTGCAAGTGGGAAGCAATGTGAACCATAGCACTGTGTACATTTGGCCCGCAGCACGCTAGCCCACACCCGGGTAGGACACGAACATGGGAAGAGTGGATGAAGATAAGGTTCACGAACAGCTGCAGGCCGTGGAGGCTTGATGAATTGCAGGGTATGTGATTGACTGGGGTTTTGCAGCGGAAGGCCCGATGAAGGCTGTACCTCACTGGGCAGTACATGTGGAGTTTGAAGTGAGTCCTTTGCTTGCAAGTGGGGGCAGAGGACTGTGTTGAGCTAGGCTGTGGAATCAAAGGTATATGGCTTTCTTAGCCAGCACACATCATCTTGGTGCTGTTGTTTAGGTGCTTAGCATAGAGAAGTTGGGTGCATATCGCTATGGGCCTCTGTATATTGTGTAGGGTGAGGTACTGAGCTTTGAAGGTGCTTGCAGACAAAGGGGATGGTGATGGTCACCACTTGTGATGGATTAGTTATGTGACATTTGTGCACCAGTCCATCTGTTGAATACCAATGTAGATTTCTTCATCTGTAATGCATTGTCCCTTGGATTGGTTTTCCCTGAAGTTCTATTAAGAACGAGAGCTTCATAGACAAGCGCTTTTCGCTGTTGCTAACCATGTGTGGTGAAATCAGCAGCTCCTCCCTTGCGAAGGGACCTTCGGGTGTTTCAGGTTGTTTGACTGCATTACTTTTTGCCTTTTTGTGTATATCCACAACACGAGTGTTACTTTTAAAGCAATGGTGAGGCACCGACCTTTCACGAGATGTACAGAGCCCCTACAAATTGCAAGACGCTGAGGTGCATTTGTTTTGAACGCTGCATCGCCCTTTGATGGCCTTCTCATGACAGTTCACGAATTTTATAACAATCACATAGCCGTCACCTCATCCGACAGTCCTGGATGGTCTTCTACAAGCTCGGAAGATGTAGAGGCAACTACACCCCCTTTTTTTGGGTCGAAGTTGTTGAGGTAGTGAACGCTGCCTTGCAGTGATGCCTTGTTGAGGTTAAATTGAAGGAGCAAAAGGGCGTTCGACCAGAAGTTCTCAACATGGACACCGGCAAGGGCCCTCCTCCTTCCTGCCCCACGGATAGGGTGCGGGCGGAGTGCCGAGCAAACGCACTCTCCAATCATTAAATCATAGCTCCTCTTGGCTTATCCCTCATATTTTGGTCAAGTAGAAGCGTGTGCTATCCTCATTTCCATTGATGGGATCCTGGGAATTTGTTGAAGCCACTGGTCCACAGTCTTCAGGACCCGTTTTCTTTTCCACAACCTAGGATCGAAGACACGACCGAGGAAGCCATGAGACAAAGGCAGATCTATCCTTCGCAAAGACATCCTAGAGAAATGTGCGTTCCAGATACACCGTTCTTAATAGGCCCCGTTCGCTCCCTATTTACTCAATACGCCACGATAGTGTGGTTAGCAGAAGAAGAAACCGACTTAATTTTCTGTTGATGGTCTGAACCCAAATCAACGGAGAGCGGGGCATGCGGTCCACACAAGTGTAACGCAACGCCTTGATGTGCGAGTGGGTGTCCACTGATATCTATGGGAGGGCATGTGGAGCACGTGGCCACTTTTTTGTTGCATATTCCATTGCCACGGGAGGGCTAGTAAACCCCCAAAAGGATTGACTAATGGCGAACAAGCACGTGACTCCAGATCACGAATGGACAATCAAGGATATTTCAGGTGAAACAACGGGGGAACAGGCTAGGTGATATAGAAAACCAAAGGATAGGATTCAAACAAGCAACTGAGGAAACCATTAGGTGGGTCCCTCCCTCTTGACTGATATACCCGGGGGACGGGTGGCTCTACGCACCTTCATTGGTGTTAGTGGCCGTCGCCACTGGTTTTGGTAATATAAGACGATATTGCGAGTTTCGAAGCATGGAGTTTGGTGCCAGAGCACCTGGGAGGTTTTCAGGGCAGTTCGAAGCCTGGGCAGCGAACTTAGAGGCCCCAGACGAGCTTGGGGTGCAAGCCCCGCCGAGTAAGACGTTATGTAGCGTGCTGTTAAGCAGGGAGGGAACCCCACATAAGCTTTACGAGGTGGCAGCGGTTCATTTCGGCGACATTGATGCTCTGACGCAAAACCAGTTTGTAAAGTTAGTCTGTAAGACGGCGGTTCGGTCCCCAGGGGACGCTCCGCACACTGTGGTTGTGGTGCATACTAGTCTGGTCAGCGCAGGTCGCGAATACTCTGAAGCTGTGCTTAAAAACCCAGATGCAGTAGCACAGTTTGATCCTGAGAGGGTACTATTGACTCCTCCATCAATATTCGATAGGCTAGACCGGGTTTTTGTGACGAAGATAGAACCGCCGGCAGTGTGGGTGGGATACAGCGCACAGATTGCCAGGCAAAGTCTTGGTTCGCCGCCAGCGAAGATAGCAAAAAAGATAAAATCCAAAGAGAAAATCGAAGGCCCAAGCAAGAGATCAAGAAGCCGCTCAAGCAGTGCGTCTTCGTCACAGTCCGAAGAGGACAGAAAGAAACCTCGAACTGAAGCAGAGAAAGTGGCCCAAGCCAACAAGGTAAGTTATTGTTAAACACGGCAATTTCGGTTGGCTGAGGATTGTGTTATTTTGGCCCAAGGGCATGATTGATTGTGCAGCTGCAAGAAGTTAAACCTGTGTGGCATGCTAACGCTGTGAGACCTATCCAGGGGAGCAAGGGACCTGAAGTGTGCAAAAGTAAGGATAGAATTAGTGGTCGTGAGCGGTGAGTGTTGAGAGAGAGAGGTAAACCAGGTTAGCTAAGTAAGGGAGGCATATCCCTTGGAGAGGGGGGAGGAAAAACGGTGCTGCGAGGGCAGGGCAGCAGCGTGTGCCAAAAGGGGAGTGGAGTAGCTTACAGAAAGGATGGGGCTGGAGGGCAAAGACCAGCCAGGGGACTTGAGCTGGGAAGGGTGGGCTGTGACCCTGGAGGTAAAGGTATAAGACGGTGCTGCCAGGTAGGGGCAGCGGGAGATGCCCAAGGGGGCTGGATCCTCGTGGAGAGAGGATGGAACTGGATAATAAGGTGCCCAAGGGGGCTGGATCCTCGTGGAGAGGGGATGGAACTGGATGGTAAGGTGCCCAAGGGGGCTGGATCCTCGTGGAGAGAGGATGGAACTGGATGGTAAGGTGCCCAAAGGGGCTGGATCCTCGTGGAGAGAGGTTGGAGCTGGATGGGATTGGACCAGCAAGGCAAACGGAAGCAGGGAGGTTGATTAAGACAGAGCAGCCCTTGTGAACTAGGTAGGCTTAGCACACAACTGTACAGCAAATTTAAGGCCCAGTGACGTTGGTTATTGAACACACATAGATGTACTTGCAGTCACATAACCACATAAAGAATGTAGGTGTTGATACGTGGTTGAAAAATCCTGGCGTTTAACCAGCAAGACAGCCAGTACAAGGTCTTGACATAAGGTACAAAAAAAAAAAAAAAAAAAAAAAATAAGGTACAGTGAAGGTAAGTGATACTGCTATGCTGGATTACAAACAGGCGCGCTGTACAGAAATACACATAGAGGTGGTTGAAGATCACAGTCACCAACTCCTCAATAAAGCTAGTGAGGAGGGGTGCCAGGGGTTGGGCAGGTTAGATGGTAACAAGGCAAGGAATAGCAGAAGGGACCAGCTAGGTGCTGGTATCTGCTATGGCAGTGCAATGGAGGCTGAGGTAAGCCAGGGGCGCAGGGCAGCGCCAGGGACAAAATCAAGGCCTTGGAGGAGAGAGTGGCACCAGCTACTAAGAACGAGAATAGAGAGAGATGGCGGGAGCTGGCCAGGAGGGCAGCAGAACTGCGACAGGACTGCAGTAAGGCTTACAGGAAGACGGAAAGGGGCGCGACGGACCTGTACAAGAAGGCGCTGGTACTGGCTGCAGATGAGCTCAAGCAGGGCAAGAACCTGGTCAATGGAGAATATGCAGACTTGTCGATAGAGGCCTGGTTTTCAGATATGAAGAAGCTTGAAGCCAAGGAAAAGGTAAGTGATTAGCCAGCCACGGGATAGTGCGCAAGTTTCAGAAGTCTGCTAGGTTAAGAGCAGAGAGAGAGAGAGAGAGAGAGAGAGAGAGAGAGAGAGAGAGAGAGAGAGAGAGAGAGAGAGAAGGGGGGGGGGGTTGCAGAACTATGCAGGCCAGAACAACGTTTCCACAAATTCATGCACGTTTATATCCGTGTGATTAATTTTTAAATGAAGCCAGTGGTGAGGCTGGAGGGATGACTCTCTACGTTGGGCGTCGCACTTAGACAAAAGGTTGCATCTGCAGGCGGTATAGAAGGTGGTAGCTCAGGTAGTAGAGAGCTGCAAGGAAGCAACCTCATACAATTTTCTCTATGGTAGCAAGCGTCCACAGACACTTAGGAATTATGGGAGTGCAGATACAACAGCAATGCCAGAGTTGCAGGTTAATAGGCTGGATGGGCTAAGAGGGCAAGCAGTAGGAAGGTCAGGAGCACATGAGGGGGTATAACTGGGAAAGTCACACCGGTTGGTGCAGGGTAAAAAATGACATTTAGCATGCAGGGGTGAGAAAAACCTTGGCTGCAAAGGCTGGGATGAGGAGGTTGGCTGGCTGGTGCAAGGCAGGTGACTGGAGCCCCTAGGGGCTAAGGGAAGGGCGCGCTAAACATGACTGCTTGCGACCAGAGGGACACTTGGGTTTATTGTATTTGAAAAACATAGTTAGTTGTAGGGGAAGTGGGCACAGAGGCAAGCGAGTGGGGTCCGGACGGTGGACGATCGTGAGAGAGAGTCGGTGGGGAGACCTCTCGGATTCCCACGGATAAGGAAGGTTGGCAATGGGCGCAAGGATGCAAGGCTAAGGAAAGAAATATGGTACAAGAATGGCGCGGGATGCAGGCTGGAGAGATAATTGGCTTGCTGGACTACTTGTTCGCCGAACACTGGGAGCTGCACTGCGCCCAGTTAAGGAAGCTGGCCTCAGAAGCTGGGAAGGAACAATTTGCAGCTCAACTGCTGGCGGTAAACGTTCAACGTACCGCATCCGTGCCAAGCTACATACCCAACTACAGGCCACCGGCAGGGAGAGGCCGTGGATTCCCGGCGGGTGGGAGAGCACGCAAGGAATTGTTTAAAGGAGGGTACGACCTTACCCATTATCCCAATGCCAAGCCAGAGCCCACACACTGCTGCAGGGGCTGGTGGCTGGATGGAGAATGTAATGCCACTGCAGGGATAGAGGGTTGCAAATTTCAGCATGCCCCTGCCCACAGAGGTCAGGGGATGGCATCTACGAGTGCCCAGCCAAGGTTATAAAAGGTGAGCGAGTGTCAATGGGAGATTGTGAGGTTGGAGAACCTGGCTGGAGGGAGGCAGGTTGGGCAGAAGCAGCAGGGCAGCATGCTGGGACTGGCAGTGAGCAGGGGCAAACGCCACAAGTTGCCAGATGCGCAACAGGGCTTGCCAGGGGCCTACCAAAGATAGATGTTGAATGGGAAGAGGTGCAGCATGCGTTAAGAGCGTGGCAGGAGGAAGGCGTGTCTGCAGGTGAAGGGCCTGAGCTAAGATCTCCACGCCTACTAGCGCAGGAGTGGGACAGGGCTTTAAAAGACGAAGAGTTTGTGGCAGGGGTACCCAATAGTCGGCTAAAAGCCTGGGAGAGGTATTTCGTGTGGGCACAAGGGCAGGCGCCTTTGACTGCTGAACAGCAGAAAGTGCTGAACTGGCTAAGGCACGGGATCAAGCTGGAATGGGTAGGGGCAGATTCCAAGACACAGTCGGAACATCCTAGGTATCAAGATAGGAAACAGCAAGTGGTAGAATTACTAAAGACCACACTGCCAGGGCAAGGGCAAAGGGTCCGAGAGCTGCTGCAGGGAGACAGGCCTGGGAAGGTACAGTTTGCTAATAGAAATTCGGTTGAGCTGCATGCAGAGTTTGTCAAGGCGTCTTTAGAAGACTTACTGCACACAGGGGCATTAATGGAAGTCACAGGCGACAAAGTACAGGTGTGCAGTGGGCTGGGGGTGGTGGCAAATAGAAAGGGCAAGTTGCGTCTGATTCTGGACGCTAGGTATATTAACCTGTTTGATAAATATGTCAGTTTCACGTATGAAAAACTGACTGACGTGCCACAGTATGCCAGGCCAGGAGACTGGCTGTGTCTCACAGACTTCAAAGCAGGTTACCATCATTTCAGGGTGCACAAGGAGGATCAAAAGTACCTGGGTTTGAGTTTTCAAGGAAAATTTTTTGTGTTTACTGTGTTACCATTTGGTTTGTCTTCTGCATGCAGAACCTACACAAGGTTCATGCTACAGGTGTATGCTCCTCTCAGGGAGAGAGGCCTCAGGATGACCACGTTTGTGGATGATGCAATTTTCCTGGCTGCTAGTCACATACAGGGGTGGATGGGCATGAGGGCACTGCTGTTGCTGTTAACGTATTTGGGTTTTTGCTTGTCCAGGAGCAAGTGTGTGTCAGAACCAGCCAAGAAAGGGCAGTATCTTGGCTTGATAGTGGACTTAGAGGAACAAGCTTTCAAGGTGCCCCAAGACAAAGCAGAGTTCATTTTGGAGGAAATAGGCAAGGTTAGGACAGCTGGGGGTACCAAGAGGGACATGGCAAGGTTGGCAGGCATGTTAGTGAGTGTGGCCCCTGCAGTACGGCTAGCCCCCTTATACATCAGGAGGTTGTTTCAAGCCATGGGGGAGCTCCGGGAATGGGGAGAGAGCTTGACAGAGGAGTTAGCAACGTTAACGGAAGAAGATTTGCTGTATTGGGTGGAGGCTTTAGAAAGGCAGAAGGGCAAGCCATGGAGACAGGAGGGACCAGTCTTCGTGTGCTATGGGGATGCATCTGCTAGGGGTTATGGGGGTTTCTCAGAAGAGTTGCTGCTGCAACCCATGCAGGAGAGTTTCACAGCAGAGGAACAGGAGCTCATGAGCAAGGGGGCACTGTCTTCTTGTCACAGGGAGGTGAAGAATATATGCCTATTGGTCAGGACATGCATTAGAGCCAACACGGACAAGCTGCGGGGGGCGGTGCTGTTGGTATTCTGCGACAATCAGGGTGCAGTGTCTAATGTTAATAGCATGAATGGTAAGACTCACACCCTCAAAGAGCTAAGGCTGATGTTTGAGGCTGCAGCTGAGGTAGGTGTGGAAGTGAGGGCCCAGTGGGTACCAAGAGACACTCCTGAAATCCAGGTGGCTGACCTGCTGTCTAGGTGTGATGATGCAAGTGACTTTGCAGTAGATAGGGGTATATATACACAGATATGTAAGACAGGTCTGCCAGAAGGAGGCATATGGGGTTTTCCCACAGGGGATTGCTTTGCAGGAACAGTAGACAAGTTCCACCAAGTGAAAAGGTATTTTACAAGGTACCCTGCTGCAGAGGGTATGGGGGCAGATGCACTGGTCATGCCCTGGAGTTTACTAGACCCCACAGATGGCACACCTCTGCTGTGGGTATTCCCACCCAGAGAGTGCCTCAGGGAGGTAATAGCCAAAGTAGCACAAGAAAGAAAAAACTGCATACTGGTGGTATGCAATAGACCAGCCAAGTGGAAGACTTGGCTGCTCCATTTGCCAGTCAGGGCAGAAACGACGGTTCCCCCCAGAAAGCACATGTTTGTGTTAGGTTCTCGTTTCCCACCTCACATGCTGCAGGATGGAGACTATCAGTGTCACCTGACTTGCAGCTTGATATTGTTTGAGAAGCCCAGAAGGCCAGCCTCTGTCACAGGGGCCAAGCGTAAAAGGGCAGGCACAGGCTGAGCACGTCAGGTTAGGCGAACCTTTTTGTTAGGACGTTTCCCCTTAGGCAGCTTAGGGGGCAAGTGACGGGTTGGGTCGATGTAGCGTTTGGTCACGCTGGGAGTTTTGATTTGAGCGAGGCGGCCCAAAGCCTCCAGAGTCTGACCTTGCTGGTCGTGATGCTGGAGGGAGCCTCGCCTGCTCCCATGCAAGGTGGCGTGGTAGGGGATGTTGGCAGCTGTAAAATGGAAGTCGATGTCTTCTTCGAAAGCAGCCACGCTGAGGCTGCGTTCTATGAAATGGTCCTTATTGGAGGACAAGGGGCGGCAAAGAAACTGGGTGATGGGGTGACCCAGTGCGGCAGACTGGACCAGCAAGGCATGGAGACGCTGGATTGGGCAGAGGGGGTCATCTTTGCGAGTGATGATCATCACCTCAGGGTGCAGGTTGTGCTTGATTTCTAGGGCCTTAAATAAGACTACCCCGCCGAGAGGAATCAGCAGGGAGGGGTACAAGCTGGGCCCAGCAGGCGTCCCTGCACAGGCCGACAGAATGTGAGCATAAATAAAAAAAAAAAAAAAAAAAAAGGGGGCATGAAGAGAGAGAGAGGACATGAAGCAGAGACCCAAGGGGGGAATGGAGGAGTAGCTGACAAAGTGGGGGGGGGACATACCAGAAGTCAGCCACAGGTCATCCAAGCACCAGGAGACAGCAGTAGCCCCACGCGAGCATGTTTCCCACAAAATTGTCATGGTGAAGGCATCTCGGTGCAGGCGGAGCAAGGGGACGCCGGTGGTGTTGCTGATGCGAATATCCAAGCGTGCCATGACTTGCTGCAGGTCTGACAAGCTCCAGGGGTGAGCTGACTGGGGATTATAACCCAAGTGGGCCAGCCAGCGGGTGTAGCCAGTGGCCCACTCTGCCACGTCTAAAGAACGCACAGGATTGCCTGCAACATATAATTTGTACATCACTTACACGTTTACAAAACGGTTACACGTTTAGTCAAACCCATGCACACAGTTTCCATCAGGTAGCAAGGCTTCATGCTAGTATTGGGGACATTGACAGCCTACCTCGACCACGGAGAGGGTCCCAGTTGCCATGGGTGGTGGCATAGCGGTCAAACTCAGTGGCCAGGAAAGACAATAGGCAGCGCATGCTAACCGGCGCAGCAAGGTCCAAGCCTTGATGTTTATATCTACCGCAGGTGGTGGCCCACAAGGTCATGTAGACTTTGATGTCTTGAGGGGTCCCTTGGAGGGCATGGCGGCCAGTGTCACTCATGAACTCACAGAATTTATCGAAGGCACTGATCTTCTTCTGCATGGTGGCCCCCTTGACTGCTAGCAGCTGGATGGAGTTGGCCCTGGTGAGCCACTGGAAGTACTGGTCAGCAGCTGTAGCACTCAGGGGAGGGCCAGTGTGGCAGGGGATTTGGCGGCCCAGGAGCAAGGTGTCAGCCATGCCTAGGAGTCCTGGGGACCCTATGATGGCTGCCAAGGGGGATCCTGCATGCTGCAGGACAGCCAGCTAGTCAGCAGGCTGCCAGTTGGGGGAACTGGGAAGGTGGATGGTCTGGTGGAAAATTACTCACCAGCTTAGGGTTCCCAAGCCCTAATACCACCATATAAAGGTCAGTCAACCGGGAGTAAACCCAAATGGTGTAAGCGGATTGGCACGCAAAAGGTTCGTGGGAAATTCCATTGCCACGGGAGGGCTAGTAAACCCCCAAAAGGATTGACTAATGGCGAACAAGCACGTGACTCCAGATCACGAATGGACAATCAAGGATATTTCAGGTGAAACAACGGGGGAACAGGCTAGGTGATATAGAAAACCAAAGGATAGGATTCAAACAAGCAACTGAGGAAACCATTAGGTGGGTCCCTCCCTCTTGACTGATATACCCGGGGGACGGGTGGCTCTACGCACCTTCATTGGTCCCGCCCGCCCACCCGGATGGTCTGGTGGAAAATTACTCACCAGCTTAGGGTTCCCAAGCCCTAATACCACCATATAAAGGTCAGTCAACCGGGAGTAAACCCAAATGGTGTAAGCGGATTGGCACGCAAAAGGTTCGTGGGAACTTGCAAGTGTCGGAGATTCCTGTGGTTTGTACTTGCACGTCGGAGGATCAACAATTGTGCACTGCACATAATTGCGTCCTAGGACTTGATTCAAATTTGGGTGAGTTTGATTTTGCATTTCAAACGATCGGAGAATTTGCAACAGTAATATTCTCTGCTTGGGATATACCGGCGGGGTACGGTATCTTTGGGGCATCGGTCGTCTCCTGCACACAATTGGTGGGTGCAGCTACAGCCTCAATTAGATACAACATCGTGGAAGCGCTGCATAGTTCCTCGCCTTCTGTGCCGTCCTAATTTGCTTGAGGATCCAGTCCCGTCTGTCCGGGAGCGAACGGTTCAGAACCACGAAACATTCAAAGTCCCTTTCCGCGTGTTCAAGTCCAAAGTAAAATGTCTCGGTGAGCTCTTTCATGGTGCAAGCTTCTGGAATTGACGTTACATTCTTCGGCATTTTAGGGCGTTGGACCGGACACACCAGGTCAGGAAGTCACGTCGTGGGGATTCCTCCATTGAACCAAAAGAATCCCTTTCTCAGGAACGAAGTTTAATATCATAGCCTGATGAGCTGTCCCCTCGTCGTCAAGGAATGGTGGAGAGCAGTTACTGGCCCTGTTGATTCGTTAGTTCGGAGTCGCTGCACGATTCTCTTTTGGCTTCCCTTGTAACAATTAGTTTCCCCCAGCTTACGCATTTGGCATACTGTGCCCAAGAAGGATGGAGTGTCCAAAGGAACCTTAACTAAATATCTGGCTGTGAAGCTTGGTTACTGGTGTCGCACAGAAGCTGGATACTTGGGGGACACACAGACTGGGGAGTGCGGGGTTATGGCCTTCCCCGACTGTCTATGAAAGCTTTGCTGGGCCGGCCACTGAACGACCCTCAAGCATGGGGGCATCTAGCTGGAGCCATCGCGCTGGAATTCATGGGATATCAGTAGCCTTTACAAGCTTTGGCCAGCACGTGAGAAGCAAGTCCTCTAAAGCTGACATTTTGTGGGCGGGGGGTCTTGCAGGATCATGAGAATACAGGAAATGCATCCAGCCCGACATCAGAGCCTTATTGGATCTCATGGCTTGGAACCTCCAGGTTTAAGCACCTGCAGGTACAGCTCCTGCCCTACGCCAATCCTGTGCTACTTCAAACCAGCAACCAGGACTCACCAAGTTTCCTGCCGCACCCCTATTCTCATAACAACTTGGGCCCTGAGGGTTTGGGTTTGGTTCAACCTGGGGGGATTGAGGTAGATCCTCCTGCAAGGTGTGCAGGAGTAATGTACACTTTAGGGATTCTTAGAAATCTTGGGGATTTTTGGAATTTGAGTTCGAATGAGGCCACCTGAATATGAAGGGGTGGGGTGGATTTAGGATCGTTTGCCTCAAGGGGTGGTGGCCTCCTTTTCGTCGTACCCAATGTTTTTTTTTTTTTTTTTTTTTTTTTTTTTTTTAAATTTAATTTGTATTGTGCCTAATGTTTTATTTAATGTGATTTTGCTTTGTGTGTGTGCGTGTGCGTATGTGTCTCCCCCGCCCCGGGGGGGGGGGGGGATGGGTGGGCTCGGGCCGCTAGCAACTGCAAGACAATT
>KV908460.1:77500-87500 GCA_002005505.1 Botryococcus braunii
GACGCCGAGAATGTCATTGGGTCCATTGAGACTCTGGACGAGGGTGAATGCCAATTGCATGTCCTGCGGGAGCTTTAGCCACGAAGGATGACTGCCTGCGATGGGAGGCGCAAGATTGGTGGCTCTAGGCTATGGTGAGGATGAGGCGAACAGATGCTGGAGCAAGGCGGAGCGGTGGAGGAGGTGAGACCGCCCAATGGGTGATGACGAGAAGAAAGAAGAGGGAAAATGTTACCCCACTGCAGGTCTTTCGGATAAGGCGGATGGTGGCTGGAGAGGTTCGGAAAGCTTGCTGTAAAAGTCTAAGTTTGTCGTGTATGGTGTACAGAAGCGAGTGCGGTCTCCCCTATGCTGGGTGACTTGTGGGTAGACTGCCCACCCTGCCTAGTGTCGTTTGGAAAACACGTTGATCATTGGCACGAGACTGGAACATTGCATTGAGGGTTTGCTATATAAGTATGGCCCCCTTTCCAGGTGGGCCTGCTGCTTGTTCTGCTCCAAATTCCAGCCAGATTGAGGGTTGGTGCATTTAATGTTGTTTCTCATCCATGACTCTTCAACGCTCCGCTGAAGTCTGGAGCGGTGCAGTGGAGCTCTCAGATGATCCTTGTGCATTTTTTGCGAATGGTCTGTTTCTGGTTTGTTTATTTAATCTATAGAAAGAAGGGCTTTTGTGCTTCTGACAACAACATATTCCAAACACTACTTGGGGAGGGGGGCCCTGGGGGGGGGGGGGCGCATTTTGGTGAGGCTTCTTGGCTCAGCTCATGACATCTCCTGTACAAACCCATCAACAACAGCAGGGGTGGTCTAGGAGAGTGCAACACATCAAACATAACACCTGGCAAAGTACATGCTCCTTACAAATCCAGGGCCTAGGAGAGAACCACACAACCGACCATCCAGTCTTTGCAATCCAGTTGGTCTACCACAAGGTGCTGTCCATGAAATACATCGTTTCTAAATATAACAATGTACAGAAGCCTGTGAACGTCAGGCTGATACTTCCAAAACAGACAGACGCCTGCGCGTCGGTTCTCCGGGGCTACGCGCCATCACGGTCAAAATACTATGTAGTCAACCAACTTGTAATTGTGTTCTGTGGACAGTTCACTGCTTCTGACCAGGACCTGCTGCTGTTCCAGCCGGTAACATGCCAGCAAACATTGCATTCAAAACTTCAAAGAAAATTCGAGTTTTCCCTTGCTACCTGATGTCACCACACCATTTTGTGCAGTGTAACGACCCGTTCTATTGGCCTAAAAGGCCTTCACAATACTTTAAGATGGACGCTGAGCAAGACTCCTTGCCATTCCCCCATCATCAGACACTGGAAAGGGATATCTTGACCGGTGCACTAAAAGCCAGGAACAATCTCCAACAGGATCTGTAGTGCGCAAACATCCATACTGCCCATCCTCTGTGAGCCCTCCTGCAAAGACATGACAACAGCTACTAGGCTTCTAACTGCCCATATCTCCGCCATCTTTGGCAAAGTCATCTCCTGCACTTTCAGCCCGTCTCTCAGATTTCATAAACAGACTACATGCCATCATCCCTGTGCAACCCCCGTAAACAGAAGCAATTGCACAAGCCTCATAAACCCCTTGCCCCTTGCTATTTACACATTGGTGTCAGCAATAGCAACCATGTCCAAACGTATCACATTTGTACAATGTCGGAGTTCAAACATGTATCAAGCCGCTAACCTTACTGAGCGCGGATGGACATGATTCAAGATGTCTACAGAAGCCGACAGAGGCTTCTCCGGGCCATCAGCATCTATGTACACAACATCTGTGCACCAAAGCTCATAGCATTTTGCAGAGCACCCCCCCCCCCCCTCCCTTTCCCCGGGGGGCTACCCAAACCCACCCCCCTCCCCCTCCTCCAAAAAGAGGAAAACAAAAGGTTTACATATCGCAGAGTGCAAAGACCATTTCCCCGAATTCGTACTTGCATATGCGAGCCATGTGCCTTCATAGTGCCTTGGCAATCTGGAAAGGTTGAGATTAGCATATAAAGCCCCGGCTGAAAAAATGACTTCGTCCTCTTATGCACCACCTGCCTTAGTGTGAAAGCAAAGGAGTCCCAACATTCTTAAGGTACCTCCAACCTGCATTGAAGGACTCCCCCCCCTCCTTCCCGGGAAAAAGATGAAAACAAAACCCCTATCCCAACCCTGTCCGTGCCAAATTATGCATTCGTTTGAAAACCCTGCCCCAGATTATGCACCTCAAGACGAGTGTCTTCAACTCCATGAAGGGATCAGACCACTCACAGACTATCGACAGGTCCACATCTATTGATAGCTCAATTGATTCAGTCCCTGTTCTCTCCACCATCTATGAAATTCAGCATACATAGCGCTGGGGCAAACCATCGACTGCACAGCTCGTCGTTCATGCACATTGTTCATGCCTCTGTTGGAAATAGGCACGAGCCATGTCCAGCAATGACATGAACTGCCAACCACGACCAGGCAGCTGAAACTTACTCATAACTCCCCAGCTTGCTTTACACTGTTCCATTGGAGACTGGTGGGGTGGTGTGATTGTCTGGGAGGTCCTGAGACTCTAAAGGCATGTACTGGGCCATAATGGCCCGGATTTCTTGGTGCATGGCACTCCGGATGCGGAGCCTGTACACGACATATCCAGCAGCTCCGACAATAGCGAGGCATGAAAGCACCACGCCGATGACCAACCAGATGGATGTCCCTGCAGTAATGCCAAAACCAACAGCTTTCAGCGGAGGCGGAGATCCCTGCAAAGAAGTAGCTCCTTTGACACTGACAAGATATATTGCCCCTAGTGTCTGAAAGTACAAATATGTAAATCTTAGCATTTCCAAAGGCAAATTCCGGAGATGCACAACTTGTGGGGGCTTCACTGCCTGCACCACACACACCGCCACACGAATGCACGCAAGGCACCCGCATGACCACAGCGCAAGCGCATGCAA
This sequence comes from Botryococcus braunii, assembly GCA_002005505.1. Lineage (NCBI taxonomy): Eukaryota > Viridiplantae > Chlorophyta > Trebouxiophyceae > Botryococcus > Botryococcus braunii. The sequence goes on from KV908460.1 coordinate 80,465, forward strand.
GCACGCACGCGGGCCTGCGCTCATCAGAGGCCAAGGAGACACCTCAGAAGACAGCATCAATGCCAGGGATGCCTTATGCCAGAGACGATTTTTGGGTGAGGGTCTTTAGAGGTACTAAACTTGCTCTCGGACTGTTCGTACATACTACTGAATGGTGGAAAACCAGATAATGCAAGAAAACATTCCGAGAGGACAGAAACCACACCTGTGCCTGGAATGGCCGCATTGCAAATTCCAGTGGCTTCCTCACATTGGTCCAAATTACACTTGGGTACACACTCCACACGGCCATTGTTCTCGAAAGCAGTAAAGCATGCAGGGCACTCGCAAGAGTGTAATTTCATTGCATTAAGGACGTCCATAGTCTTTCCTGCTTCGGAAGCTTCCTGCAGCATTAGCCCAAATAGCGCTTGTTACGACCCAACTCTACTCCCCTGATGGTCCTCTCAGTTCTTTCCCTATGCTTATAATGCTAGTCGCACTTGCCACGTCATCACCACCTGAGTCATCTACAAAACACTATGCATAATCAATGCGGTGGGAACCGTTTGATGATAGGACTAAGACTCCATAGCCATCAAGGTGTAGTCCCACGTTCTGATGTCGTCCAGCCTCCCAGTTTGTCAGTTCAAGGGATTTGGGTCTGTAAGCATGAAAAACAAGCAAAAACCTGGGGCACCAGGCTGGATGTGCACCTCTTAACTATTTCCGCCAGAGCATGCTCTGCATTGAAGAAGGCATCTGCTGAAATCCCAATCTTTGATCCTTAATTCGGGCATGAAATGCCAGCAGCGACGGCTAACTAACTCAACTGCAATCAACCACAGACATGGACACCATACAATGACATCACCTAATCACAACAAATCCCCGAATACCTTATAGGCTGGGAACAAATCCTTGCATGCGCTGAACATTTTCTTTTCACCCCTTACAGTGAATTCCTTGTGCCAGCAGCCACCATAATTATATTTGCACTCATCCTTAATGTCTTGTAGGCACCTGCAGTTGGACAGTGCACTTCAGTCTCAACTTTATGGGCGATTAAGGCTACACACACACACACACACACACACACACACACACACACACACACACACACACACACACACACACACACACACACACACACACACACACACACACCCCATTGCACCCCACAAAGGACCGTGCAGAATACTTGACAGCACATCAAATCACAAGCAAAGCGCAATGTACTGCAAATATAATTTGGCTCATGCACATAAGCTGTGCTCCCAATGAGCCAATAGAAGACAAATCCAGAACATATACACCAGATCTTGCATTTCCTTGTACGTCATGATTTTTACATGAAGCATGAGATGGCGGATTGCGACATTGAACCAGGATCAAAGCAATTGACAGCGAAAGAATCCCACCCACATAACAACACCTTCTACAATTGAAACTGTCACCTTACTAGCAAAGAGGAAAAATAATAGGTCAATGTGTGCCGTGCCGAAAAGAGCAGAGCAACATCTCAGTGCACTGAGCAATGAAGGTGACATACTCGTAGCCTCCAAACGTGTCGTGACAAGCGCAGCGTTCACATTGACAACTTGGATCCATGTCGGACTTTGCAATTGACACACACTCGTTGATATTCAAGCAGCTGTCATGCCCATCTTGAAGATGGCTGATGAATCCACTACCGCAAACGCACTCGTAACCACTGAATGTTGTCCGGCACGCTGTTTTGCCAGTTGACACCCTACATAGCAAAGCAAGATCAGCAAAATTCTGGATACGAACCAATCAACATCGTCACAGGAGCAACCATGATTTCTTAAAACCAGACCATTCATCTTGATCAGGAATACATTATGGCTCACAAATGTCTTCAACAAAAAGCAAGAATGTTGCACATTCGGTCGCTTACACATGGCTGCGAGCAGAGCCATCACCAACCCAACACTGAATTACCATATTTGGCAATGTGGAAGAATCCACAAAGGTCCCTTCCAGCCAGTCCAAGTGGTCTGAACAGGAGGCGCCATGCTTGAAGGCCCAACTCATCCTGTAGGGAGGTCATCAATGTTGTTCCTGACATATCCATAACTCACGAATAACCCATTGCTGATGCCAGATGCGCAACTCAAACTCCCAATGCCCCTCGCTTACTTAAATCCTGTTGTAATGTGTGTCAGGGCCCCCTTGCACTTACCTCATCACCCTCTCGATCCCCTCAACTTCCTTATCGCCAAAGCCCCCCCCCCCCCCCCCTCCCCAAGACCTCCAAGTGAGCATCGAACTATTGTCACTCCACGCTTAATTTACCTGACTGTGACTTCACTCATATGTTTCACTTCTACTGTTCCGACAAGCTTCTTAGCGTGCTCTGCTCGTGTAGTCCCAACTGGCAAATTGCAGAGTCAACACAGGGTCCTGATTCTCAAGGGATCCTGAGAGTCTCCCTTGCTTTCCTTATCAAGATGTCATGTGTCCCAATATAAATAGGTCCTGAAACACTGCTTACGGTGATAGAACAGCCAGACGCCCACCTGGAAGCGCAATCTTCATATCCGCGTGATCCCTTCCGGCAGTTGTCATCTCCGAGAGCAAAGCACATTGACGGCTCTGATCCTTTGTCAAACGCGGCACAAATTGCCTGCAAAACTTCGTGATATGCTAGCTTCCCACGATACTGTCCCTCATTGATTCGAATCGTCGGTAGAATGTAGACCTGGAGATCACCAAGATCAAAGTCACGGTATACAAATGACCTGTACTGCCAAAAGCATGCAACCCCGCATATACCAACCACATCTCCCATCAAACCCAACAAATACAGAGCCTCCAATAAAACCAAAGCCGCAACACAGGAGTCATGACTGTAACACTTTTGGGCATCTTACCTCCCCCGTTGACCCTCCTCCTCTTTGTCTTTTCATCTCTTCTTCCATAAGAGGGTTTTCATGGTCTTCAGTGGGATCGCCCATGCAGTCCCTCCACGCTTGTAAGCTTGACCACTCGTCACCACTTACCTCCCGGAAGACCTACGGGCCAAAGCCCAATCAGCCAGCACTCTTGCATGGGTCGAACTTGATTGATACAAAACTGCAAGTCTGCTTGATTTTTCAGTAACTGAGCAGATAGACATGTCACTTTCGTATGTGAGTCATGTACAAAGCTTGAGAAACCATCCAATCATTGTTAAGCACCCATTTAAGACCCTGAATCATACCTGCTCTGCACACTCCTCAGTGTACTTGTTGTCCTTCATTTTGCATTCTTCTCCAAATTTGGTGACATAGTCCCACCAGACCCATGGCTTATTGCTGTCGTTAGCCAACTTGAAGATGCAGAGCTGTCGAATGTTTTCCTGTAAAGAAATTTCATTGTCAATCAAGAGACTGTTAATATAACAGTTGCGTTAACAGCAATAACTCGCCTAAACCTCAACCACACCTCAGGCCTCATAGGCAGCCCTGGTGTCCCTCAATCTAGGGATTGTTCCAGCCTTCAAGAAAACATCTTTGATGACAAATGTCTGGGATCATTGCAAAGGTGATGGAAATGACAATGCCGACACCCTATAATAGTTTAAATGAAAACATCGAAGTCAGGAACAAACACTACCAGGATGGCATTGTACACGACAATGGACCAGGGTAGACCAAGCCCGTGAATGTCTGGTTATGGATTCTTGGCTACAACAGCAACATCCCGAAAGGGAGGACCCTCACGGAAACATACTCGCATAGTGGACATGCATTCCACATCATGCACCTGAGATTCCCAGGCATGCCAAGAAGTGAGAAAAGATTGAACAACCCTGAAGTTAGGTTGGATGGGCCACCTGCACTATGTCTTTCCCGCTGTATCCCTCGCCGAGGTCCCCATCAGGGTCCGGCGTACAGTACCGCCCATGATGAATGCATTGACTCTTGCATTCCTCACTGTCTCTGTAAGTGTCCGGACACACCCAAACAATGTAGTGGGGTGTAAAGAGGGTGTGGTTTCCTTCTTCCAGCTGGCGCGCAATGGGCGAAAAGTCCTACAGCAACCAAAGATCCATAATATCGCTGTCAGTGGCCGTCAATATACAACACCTTAGACCGTAGCTCTGGAGCCGCAATACCAAAACATTTTCCTTTTATTATCAGGATAGCAATATGCTGGGTTGCTGGCAATGTGGCTCACAACTAAGTAGAATATTCTAGTAACAATGAACCTTCTTGAATCCCATCAGCAACCCCCGATCTAATGACAACAAAGGTACCATCTCAAAGATGAGGATAAACTTTGACCCAGCCTGATCAACCCTCCCAAATGTACTCGCCAACGGTATTCTTAACTCTGAAACATTCCCAAAACACGGCTCCATAGCTCTCAGTCATGCGCGAGAGGCGCCAGCATGACAGCAGCCTCCTAACCACCCTTAAGGCAGCTCCAATAATTGCCCTTGCATGGTTCTGGCATTTCTTCAGAAGGAACTTGGACTCCATACTTTTTCGAAAGGGAAAAACAAACCGTCAACCGATAGTATATCATCTCATGTGCACCCGTTGGGATTTTCTAATGTATCAAATGATATGAACGTTTGATGCATGGGTACTTTGAGTATGATGTGGTCTATTCAGTGACCAGCACCAGTCATGGCACCCAATGCACTGAACCCCAGCTACACAATAGGCTTCTCAAGCATCAAGGAAAGCACCTTGATGAATTCCTTCTGCACATCACACAACGCTCCGCATTGGTCATTGCTGTTGGTCCAAAATTCCCACTCAACCTGTTCCAAGCACACACAGCATTGTCAGCAGATGTATGCTACCACCCAGCAGCCAAAAACATGTTATGAGAAACAATGTTACAGAAATGACGTGGACACTAACTAAGGTAGTGCGCTTCAACATGAAGACAAACTACGGCAGTGTGCTTCAATCTGGTACCTTGGAGGCACGTGGAAGAACGTCGTGCCAATCCATAACAACATAAACATCAGTTTTTTGATCCAGCAACTCCTTCAGCGTGTCTCCATACTGCTTCTTAATGAAGGCTGCTGGAATTGTGATATTCTTCAGGTACCTGTTAATCCCAACCCCAACGACATGAAATGCAACTCGTGGTATCCTCAGTGTCTCATCAAAAAGGCAGAAATCCGTAAAGGCATACGTTAAGGACTCATCCTGATCTTGGGGGGCTTCCATAGTAGTGTCCTTATCCTCATAATTCACAACGATCACCTGGGGCCCAAAACCAATCCCTTAACAAATTCATGTCCCTCAAGGTGCTGGAACATGATTATCTATAAGTAACATGTGCAAGTTCCAAAGTTTGTGTGAATACAGTAGGCATACCCCTTGAGCACCAGCGTTCTGTGCGTGCCAAACTTTCTCAGCAAATTTGCAAGGCTGCATTCCGTCTTCAACTACGAGGATTGAAAATTAATTTGTTAACAAAGGCATCTCATAATATCCCAATCTCCATCGCAAAACATGCAGCATTGCAAGAAAACTTACTTGGACCACGATCAACTAGCATGATGTAGGTAGTGTCTTGCTCGCCGGGCCGTGATGTCTTGAGGTCATAAGGAGGATCCGCTTGCTGCAAAATAGTGAACGCAGATTAATACGCTAAAGCACATCGACTCTCCAGACCGACCAGGAGTACTAACTTACACCGGAACCTCACCTTAAAATCTTTGCAGGCAAAATTGCAGCCTGGGCTACAAGTATGTCCTTTGCTTGGATACACTAGCTTTCCCCTGTGGCCACATCCCACCACTTCAGTGCAGTGCGATCACTTCTAGAGGAATGAGCGAGAAGCGACCCGGACACGTCTAGTATCCTCATCATCAATAGCCCTAGACACGCACCGCAGCTCTCCTCCATATCGGGGGCTTCCAAAATTGGCTAAACTCATGTCAAAACCATCTCTGTATTCTCTCGCTGCATCAGGGGGAAGCGCAATCTTTAGCCCACCCTGCTCGATAAAGAAAGTGCCGACAGCGCTTCTAACAATACAGAGCGCCAGGCCGGCTAGCAATAGCCCGCCTTGCACCATCTTTTCTTTGAAACTACAATGAGTGTATACAATCGGGGTTTTTTTTCCTCGTGGCGAGACGTCTTGCGGAGTTTCTTCTTATGACGACCCTTTGCTAGGGAGGAATCGAGGGTTTCGACCTCCCACGTGATAGCAGAAACGTGTTGCCTTTCACATCCTGCAGTGCATGGGGGACCTTCATAGGTTGGAATGGCAGTGGCCGAGGGCAGGCGGTTCTCTTTTTTTAAGAGAGTCCACGTCACCGGTAAAATATTATAGCAGAATAGAGCTCTCTATTACATTGCGGACCTTTATGCGATTTAGATTAGGGTGTCATGACCTTCCTATTGATAAAGGTAGACAACAAGGCATCCCTCGAGACCAGAGGATTTGCACGAGGTGCTCCTTAGAGCTCGTTGGTGATGAACATCATCTGTTGTTCACCTGTCCGGCTGTACAACATGTACGGCAACAATTTATGCATCTCTTTCAACAAAGGAGTCGATCTGTACAGACGTTTATGTGGCAAGAAGACCTTGAAGGGGTTGCCAAATTTGTGACTAGAGCATTGGAGAGCTACCTCACTCTCCCAGGTGCTGTGCGACCTTAGTTGGCTAAGATATGGGTCATTCATTGTACTGCCGTCCTCTTCAGCCCTAGTGGCTGGTCTTTGGATGTAATCTTCCTTCCTTCCTATTCTAATATATCATATGCCGGAAAATGGCGTACCCATACAGTAATGCACATCATATTTGACGAAGGCATAAATAGGAGTCTTGCATACAAGGGTATCTTTGGCACTACGTCAGATACTCTGCTGCCCCTCGCAGTTTCTGCCAACAAGTGATTCCTGGCTAATATTTGTACATTGTTGAGTTGAACTGAGGCTGATAAAGCTGAAATTGCAAGGATTGTTTGTGCGGTTACCTCCTCCTTTAGAATAAAGAGTGAACCCGCACACAATAAATCCTGCATTCCAGTTCCTGTTTGTAAGAGGGCATCCGCATTTGTGCTTGCGCGACTCCGA
>KV908460.1:92500-97500 GCA_002005505.1 Botryococcus braunii
TGGGGTGTGCAGAGAGGGGGCAGGGGCGTGACGGTGTTGATTGGGGTGTGCAGAGAGGGGGCAGGGGCGTGACGGTGTTGATTGGGGTGTGCAGAGAGGGGGCAGGGGCGTGACGGTGTTGATTGGGGTGTGCAGAGAGGGGGCAGGGGCGTGACGGTGTTGATTGGGGTGTGCAGAGAGGGGGCAGGGGCGTGACGGTGTTGATTGGGGTGTGCAGAGAGGGGGCAGGGGCGTGACGGTGTTGATTGGGGTGTGCAGAGAGGGGGCAGGGGCGTGACGGTGTTGATTGGGGTGTGCAGAGAGGGGGCAGGGGCGTGACGGTGTTGATTGGGGTGTGCAGAGAGGGGGCAGGGGCGTGACGGTGTTGATTGGGGTGTGCAGAGAGGGGGCAGGGGCGTGACGGTGTTGATTGGGGTGTGCAGAGAAGGGGCAGGGGCGTGACGGTGTTGATTGGGGTGTGCAGAGAGGGAAAAGGGGCGTGACGCTGTTGATGGGGGTGTGCAGAGAGGGGAGAGGGCTGTGACGGTGTTCATGGGGGTGCCAACGATGTACGCCATCCTGATTTCGGTGTACCAGGACATGACGCCGGAGGAGCAGCGGGAGGCGCGCCGGGCGGCCGCCGCCCTCCGTCTCACCATCAGCGGATCCGCGGCCTGCCCCCTTCCCATCATGTCCGCCTGGCGCCACATCTCTGGTGCGCCAAATGGGAGGGATTGCCACGAGTGTGTGTTCACGCGCGCGCGCGCGCGCGCGCGCGTGTGTGTGTGTGTGTGTGTGTGTGTGTGTGTGTGTGTGTGTGTGTGTGGGTGTGTGTTGGGGGCGTGGGTGGGTGGGTGTGTGGGTGGGGGGTGGGTGGGTGTGTGGGTGGGGGGGGGGCATAGAGGGCAGCCATGGGGATGGGGAAGGGCAGAGGGGATGGAGGGTGGGCGGGTGGGTGGGTGTTTGTGTGGGCGTGCGTCCGTGAGAATGAAGGGTGGGCGGGGTTTTATCCCCCCCCCCCCCACACACACACACACACACACACACACACACACACAAACCCACACACACACACACACACACACACACACACACACACACACACACACACACACACACACACACATACCCACACACACACACAGAGACACACAAACACACACACACACACACACACACACACACAGAGACACACAAACACACACACACACACACACACCCACAAACCCCACACACACACACACACACACACACACACACACACACGCATACACACACACGCACGCACACACGCGCGTACACACACACGCACGCACAAACGCACGCCCGCGCGCGCGCACACGAGGGGACTACTTTCAAATCATCCTTCCTTAACACTTTCAAAGGGGACCCTTTGCTCTCTCCTTCATTAACAGTACTTTCGGAGGAGACCCTTTGCCCTCTCCTTCATTGGGCATAGCGAAATTTCAGTAGTACCCCGACAGAGACATACATCCATTGTTTGTTTTGGGCCTCCCGCGGGGGTGTGTGTGTGGGGGGGGGGGGGCAGCTGTTAGAAAATACTAAGGCCGCATGCGGTACATCTGCAGGACAAACGCTGCTGGAGCGGTACGGGATGACAGAGACGGGAATGATCATTAGCAACCCGTACAGAGGAGAGAGGAGGGGGGGTTTTGTCGGCCTGCCGCTGCCCGGGGTCTCCGTCAAATGTGTACCGCCAGTACTGCCTGAGGTTTCGGATGCCGATGGGGACACCAACTCCCCTCCAACCCTGGAAGGTGGGGCCTTCTGATACGTTCCCAAGAGATACAGATTCATGTAGATCTGTGTAGAACAATTTTGTTCTATAGACATTTGGGAAGACAAACGGATAGTGGGAATAGACAGTTGGTGAGATAGACACATGGGAAGATGGACAGATGGTGCAATAGGCTCATGGGAACTGAGACAGATGGTAAGATGGAGAGTTTCGAATTCCGTGTTTGCAAAGAGTATCGAGCTACTAGTGAGTTAGATATCTAATGAGAGGATGTTGTGCGTGCGTGCGTGCGTGCGTGCGTGCGTGTATGTGTGTGTGTGTGTGTGTGTGTGTGTGTGTGTGTGTGTGTGTGTGTGTGTGTGTGTGTGTGTGTGTGTGTGTGTGTGTGTGTGTGTGTGTGTGATTTCGTCGGAATAGGGGGAAAGGTCCGCAACCTGTTCATCTCAAAAGCATGTGGCTGGCGGCAAGAAAGTATCGTGGGGGTAGGGAAGGAGCTAGAGACAAGTCTTACTCGGGGGTTTTGAGGTGGCTGCAGGGTCGGGAGAAATCCGGGTCAAAGGCGCAAATTTGTTTAAGGAATATTGGAATCGGCCTGACGCTACTGCTGAGAGCTTTGATGAGGAGGGCTATTTCATGTAAATCCCTATTCCCCCTTCTGCCCACCCCAGTTTATTTAATCATCATTCGTTCGTTCCTTCTGCTATTCGTCCGTTCATTTCTTCCACCATGTGTTGGTGAGAAAGTGCATTCACTCCAGTGTTTGTTTGTTCATTCATCCATCCAGCCATCCATCCATCCATCAGCCGTTCATCCATTTCTTTGTTTGTTTGTTCAGTCAGTCATTCGTCCGTTCGTTCATAAATTCAGTCACTCAGTCAGTCAGTCAGTCGGTTATTCATTCCCAGGCATTCATTCATTAGTTCACTCTCTCACTCATTCAGTCACTCCCATTCATTCACTTATGCATTTCTTTCAGACGATATTTTAGCGTTTCTTTCCGTCACTCAGTTTGAATGGAAATGTAGACTGTTCAAAAGTCTAACCGCACTTTCGTCCTTTGAGACTTCCACTTGAGGTTGTTTAATCTTTACCCTCGCAAAGCATTGCCAAGATCCCTTTCGGGTTATCCTCTGGATAGGAGGTCTGAAAAGGGTTCTTCAGAACTCTAAGCATCTTTCCTGCCCTACCATGCACTTCCTTTTGTCTTGGATCTTCTCCTCCACCTCCTCTTCCTCCACCTCCTCCTCCTCCACCTCCTAACCTCCTTCCCCCTCCCCCTATACCTCTCTCCTCCTCCTCCTGAACCCCCTTCGAAGCAGTCAGAGGGAGTGTCAGACGAGTGTCAGAGGAATTCCCCTCCTCCTAGGATGGCGGTGGAGGCCTCCACCGCCATCGCCCTCCTCCTCCTCCTCCTCCTTCTCCTCCTCCTTCTTCCCCTCCTCCTCCGCCTCCTCCTCCTCCTTACCCACTTCCTCTCCACTGTCATCGCCATCTTCCTCCTCCTCCTCTCCACCTCCTCCTCCTCCTCCACCTCCTCCTCCTCCTCCTCCTCCTCCTCCTCCTCATCATCATCATCATCATCATCATCATCATCATCATCATCATCATCATCATCATCATCATCATCATCATCATCATCATCATCATCATCATCATCATCATCGTCATCATCATCATCATCATCATCATCATCATCAGGTGAAGGGTCGGCGCGCGCAGGACGGGCGACACCGGAGTGCTGGAGGGGGAGCCGGCCTACTGGAGGATCCTGGGGCGCACCAGCGTGGACATCATAAAGAGCGGCGGCTACAAGATCTCCGCGCTGGGCATCGAGAACGTGCTGCTGGCCATTGAGGGCATCCGGGAGTGCGCCGTCCTGGGCCTCCCTCATCCCGTCATGGGGGAACTGGTTGCTGCTGTCGTCGCCTTCAAAGATCAGCCGGTGTGTGGATTAGTGTGTAGGATTTCTTCTCACTTCTCCGCGAGGCATCGTGCCTGATTCGTGTCCGGTTTCTCATCTCCCTGATCTTTTAGAGGGCATCCGCAGTGAGGCTTGCGCGACTACGAGCACGCTGAATTCACGCTGCTCGTACGAACATTCGCGGTGTTCGTTTTCCGTACTGCGAGTGCCACAATTTGCTCGTACGAGCACAAATGCGGATGCCTTCTTATACCAGCTTGCGAGTTTTCCTTGCTCTAGAACCGCTCAGAAGTCGGGATAAGATCGCCTGGGCCTTCTAATGGTTTTTGTTTCCTTTGTTGCACTGTCCTACTTACCCTCACTCCTAAACTTCAAGAACCTTAGACCCTAAAACCGTAGTCCTGAATGTGAAATCCACTGTCTGGCTGTTTCTTCCAGTCAGTAAGCCCCTGGGCTTATTTCTGGGTCCCCTCACTTCCAGAGCCTGTGCCCTTAACTTCATTTCCCTCGTCTAAATCTTAATGGCCCATGTTGGCAATTAGCTCCCCTCACGTGTGATCAGTGTCAAAGCCAGTGCGTCATTCCCCCATGCAGAATTCTATGGCACATTTCAGTATGCAGTTCTGCTATAGCACACATTGCACAACCCACCACCACCGCCATTATCATTGGCGTGTCGATTGTGTCGACTCGACACGTGTCATTATCACGTTATCAACAATGCGGGATGGACATGTAAACAAAGGCTGTTAAGTTATGTTTTCAGTGAATTGGGGCCCCTAGATGTAACCTCCAAGGTGCAGACACGCCCTGCACCTTCCATAAAGTCGGAAGAAATGAAGAAGGGAAAATTTAGAAAAATGGTGAAAATGCGTTCGCAGTTGACGCTGGAGCAGATACGGAGTGAGGCGACAGCGCATCTGCCCCCTTACCAGCTGCCAAGGGTGCTGAAGGAAGTGGACAGCCTACCCAGAAACGCCATGGGGAAGATTAACAAAAAGAGCCTTCTGAAGGAGCTTTTCGCAGAAGAGCTTGCTAAGGCCTGATCAACTCCCCGGGCGCATCCTGCAGGGTGACACCTCTAGGTGGAACGTCTGACATATACGCGTTCGGCTGTAAATAACGCCAACGTCCCCGCGGGTGCATCGCTTTCAGACCAGATCTGAGGAAATTTGCGTAAGTATCTCCAATGAGGATCGAACTTAAGAGCAGTTTGAGTTTGGCTATACAGGCTTACATGGTCGTCATGCATAACGACTGTGGCTAGTCATTTGTAATAGGATTTATGGCTAGTCATTTGAAAACTCAGAATATTCTTTAGTTCATCTGTTCATCACAAGT
>KV908460.1:102500-120000 GCA_002005505.1 Botryococcus braunii
TAAGTACTGTATGAATATAGACGAGAGACCTCGCGAGGCCTTGACGCGAGGACTAGAATAATGGTTCAGACATATGTTGGAATTGCAATTGAAGCACGTTCATATATGCCATGCACATGCATGCATGTGTCACGTGTAAGCAATGATGCAGCTGTGCAGAATAGTATAATAACGTACAACAAATACGATATAAGATATTGATAATACGATTTACAAGGAATCTCTTTACCCAAAGCCGAGCCTTGTTGCAGAGGCTCCATGGGCTTTTGAACCAAGCCATCATTGCTCAAGAAGATGCGAAGGAATTTTGTCATGCGTCGGGTCATTTTTTTTTGTTTTTTCTTAATTGCGGCTGCTGTGGGTCGCCAGCTGGCCACGCGCTGCGTGTGACTCACAGCTTGAAACATTTGGGTTTGGTTCCTTGAACGTTGGGCTGGTCCTTATCCCACTCTTGTGAAAAAGGAACAACAAGATGCATCTGTCCAGCCACTAGGGCTTGTCTAAACAGGCGTGTTCTAGAAGATGGTAGGGCTCTGAGAGTGCCTGATAAAGGGAGAATGTTCGTGGAAGATACGACGTATTCATTGAAAGACTCAATTACAAGCGTTCACGACACCACCCTATGAATTCATGAACCAGCCCTACCTAATGCGGGACCGAACTCGTCATCCCAGAAAGGCAGCCTCGTAGCAAGCTGCCGACCCACCCCTCGAGCAATAGCAATTTTGCAAAACTCAAACGCCGAATTGTTAAAAATGCCGTATTTATTGCCTTATAATGTCGCTATGGCTGATCCGGGAATCCCCGACCGGGATGCCATGGATTATCGACATGGCCGGAATCTTGCGAATTCCTCTTATCGTAATAAATCAAAAATCTACACGTAGGTAATAACAAGTACAAGGCGCAGAAATGCACCGGCATATAACCAGCTAATTATTTGCCGATAAGAGTCTAGGGACAACGTCCAAACGGTACCGCAGTAATTCGATGCTGCTACTTAAATACGACGCTTGGTTAAGTAAGCACTACTTGGTATACCCATGCAAGGAGTTGTCGCACCGCTGTTCCAAGTTGACAATCTTACGGCCCGATGCTGGGATGCCAAATATGTAGTATCCTTAGACTATGCAGTCATCCTTGTAGGGCTATGCAATAAGCATACGACATAGGATATACACAGGCATACATAAAGAGCCATGACACCAGAGCATATGATATCTCATATAGGACATACGCTGTTTACAGTCTGCGTCAATCCGGATGAGAAATAGGATCCGGATCCGGATCCTATTTCTTAGCTCTATTAACTCCCATGGCCACAGGCAGAATCATGATGGCCAAGGCATAACTGTCTCTATCGATTCGTGCAAGCTTGCGCATCTGCTATTCTGTAATGCAAGCTTGCACTACTATCTTAGCATCTGCTGTCTTAGGATAGCAAGCTTGCACTTGGAGGCAGCGATCCACATCCGTCCACCAAAATTTTGCAAATCCCTGCCTTATAAAAGGCATGGAAACTTCGTATGTTGTCTCCTCAGAAGAAGGATGAAGACGATGAGGATAGGCTTCACACTTTACTCTAAAAATGAAGAACAGTCTTATACAAGACATGTCTTCTCGTTCCCGAGAGGGGGAAGGGGGGGGGTGTGCCTCAAATGCTTGAGATATGCGTCTCTCGTCGCAGACAGTCTCTGCTATAGCTAGCTAGCTAGCTAGCTTTCCTTCGATCCTCGTGCTCGTAGCGTACGTAGTATACTAGTTAACTAGCTGTACCGTACCTTCGACCCTCCTACGTAGTATACTAGCTAGCTAGCTGTACCATATCTTCGATCGATCCTGCTACCTGCCCGTCAAGATCGTCTAGACGGTGCAGGGGTTGAAATTGCAAAGTTTGTGGTGATCGCTTTAAAGGCCTACATGAAGGCTTAAGGGACATCCAGCTCCTAGTAGTGGATCTGGATCGATCCTAGACAATTCTATCGTCATTACTTCGAAGACTGAATTCGGCCGTAATGGCTGCAGCTGGATCCAGAACCATGGCCAGCCATCCGGATGTAATGGTTCCTTCCTAATTAGGAAGGATATAATGGTTCCTTCCTAATTAGGAAGGAACCATTATAACGATAGGAAGGACATCCTTCCTCTGTCTGCCTACACGTGTGGTCGCCAGCCCCACAAAGCTTACGGGGAGACCGTGAAAATGCACTACATATGTCGAACTCCTTAAAATCTTTTACTGCGCGTCCGCGGCCATGTAAGAAATCCCGCCAGGCCATCGTGCCTCCACTCTGTCTTATTATTAATCATCTAAGGAGCTGCGCAGCCTATCCCACCATCTCCCGCCAAGGGGACTTGTGCAACTGATGCAGAACATGCCTAATTTATCAGTACCTTCTGTGCGTCCTTCCTTCCTTCCTTCCTTCTATATTTTGTCGTAACCCCTACGTGCACGCACGTGTTATACGGGTTCTGTACAGAAGACCACTTAAGGCTCCAGTACCGACCCCTTGTTCTGTACAAGCCCCTGTTGGGGACACGTAGGCTACGTCGTTCGCGATCAGGATATGGTATATATTCTTCCCTTATAAGTCTACACCCCTCAAGCTTATATAAGTAATTACAGAAGACCCCTTTGAGCATTCGTCACAGAACCCCAATGGGATCCGCACAGACGCCATGCTTGGCCTCATTCGGTATATACCAGCTGGTGCAACTTACATTTGGGGGCCCATGTCCGCCTGGAAGGGGCCCTGAAGCCACCACTAGCTTCAAAGTTTTTGCGAGCATTTACTAGCTAGTAAATGGGGGCCATGCGCTCCTAATTAGTTTGGCTAAAACCCGCTCTCTTTTACAGTGAAGGCCATACACACGCCATCAAACTCAAAATACAATTACAGCTTCAATTATGATTGTGATTACTAAGCAATTCGTTTCCCAAGACGACTCACGCATAGGGCTCCCATCAGTGTATGCTCATACAA
Source organism: Botryococcus braunii (assembly GCA_002005505.1). Taxonomy (NCBI): domain Eukaryota; kingdom Viridiplantae; phylum Chlorophyta; class Trebouxiophyceae; genus Botryococcus; species Botryococcus braunii. Next base: position 105,485 of record KV908460.1, read on the forward strand.
AGGGCTCCACAGGCCTCCCCGGTGGGAGCTTGGACGAGAGACTCCCATCAGGGGCTCAGTAGGAAGTCCAGGGCCCTCGGAGGGATCCCCTGGGGGCCGGCCCCTCGTGGAACCCTGGCTCTGCCTCAGCGTATGACTCCCACCTGCGTCTCAGAAGAAAACCCAGGGCCCCGGGGCGCAATACTCCCACATGGGCATGCAAAGGGCATGCAAAGGGCTCTCCAGGCCCCATGAGGGGCCCCTGGGCACATTACTCCCACATGCAGAGAGCTCTCCAGGCCCCGCCTAGGGCCCCGGGGCCCCTAGGCAAGGGACTCCTACCAGGACACTGGGACGGCTCCCCGGGCCCCTGCAAGGGGCCCCTGGGCGGATCTGGAGGACTCCGAGCAGGACATGAAGAGGGCTCTTCGGGCCCCCTTGAGGGATCCTATAGGCATAGTACTCACCTGAGGCTAGGCGTAGGGCTCTCAGCAGGGGCTCCGAAGGAAGTTCAGTGCCCCCGTGAGGGATCCTAGGATCCTATCCAGGCGTAGGACTCCCACCAGGGGCTCAGGAGGAAGTCCAGGGCCTCCGTGAGGGATCCTAGGACCCCAGCTAGGCGTAGGACTCCCACCAGGGGCTGAGAAGGAAGTCCAGGGCCCCCGTGAGGCGCCAGCGCCACGCCAGCTCGTGGTGGCCCGCGTCCGCCTCCACCTGGAAGGCAAGGCGGCCGTCCTGGCTGCGCAACCCCTTCTCCTCTAAGATCTGGGCCGCTCTCACGTAGTAGGACAGCAGTAGGTCGTCCACGTCCGCTCTTTCGTGGTCCCGTGTCGCCGAATACTCCTTTGTTCCGCACCTGCCGGCACACAGGCAGTGTGTGTGTCTTTATTTTTATGCCTTTGCTATCGTCATATGCCTGGAACCTTGCTGTTTCTTCTAGGTGCTGTTACCATCACATGCAGCACATGCCCTTTGGGACCCACTAGCGGGACGGGAAGCTCACGCCTTTGGACACATGTGTGACACATGCCTTCGGGACATATGTGCGGCACATGCGCTTGGAGGCACGTGCAGCACATGCCTTTGGGGCTGATGGGTGGCGCATGCCTTTGGACACATGTGCAGCACATGTCTTTGGAACGACTGCCAGGTAGGCTTGTGCCTTGCACACCCGATGAACACTTGCTGTGGAAGGCAGCCAGGGGAAAGCGAGGGATGTGGAGGGATGTCCAACCCAATCAATCACTACACCAACCCAATGCATTGGGAATTACTCCAAGCCAATCGATTGGGTTGGAGTGGAGGAGAGAGATGGGGGGGGGGGGGGAGGGTTGAGGCATGCATACCCGATTCACTTTTGCTGTGGAAGGCGGCCAGGCGAGAGCGAGGGGTGTATAAATGTCCACATGTGAGGTATAGGGGGTGGGGCGAAGAGACGAGATCAATGGGAGGAGGGGAGGGGGTTGGGAGGGGGGCAGGGCTGAGGCATGCATACCCGATAAACATGCGCTCGGGGAGACGGCCCTTGTGAGCGGCCAGATCCTCCAGGAAGCGCCCCTCCGCTATCCACAACGAGGGACTTTCTGCCAGGATGGAACCAAATACCTGCGGGCCTTAGTTTGTAAGACGCACAATTATGACCCTTGTGGTCCTGACACTTGTGACCCTTGAGATTCTGTCAATTATGACCCTTGTGATCCTGGCAATTATGACCCTCGTGATCCTGGCAATAATGACCCTCGTGATCCTGGCAATAATGACCCTTGTGATCCTAACAATAATGACCCTTGTGATTCTGATAAATGTGGCCCTTGCGATCCTGACAGTTATGGCCCTTGTGATGGAGAATGACCATGGCTTTTGGTCCAGCCCACCTGGCTTTGTAGCCCTCCCTTCTGATGCCAACATTGTCTGTGTTGCTGTTCAAGTCGCTGTGGTACGACTTGGCACGTGAACCTGCATGTGTGTGTGTGTGTGTGTGTGTGTGTGTGTGTGTGTGTGTGTGTGTGTGTGTGTGTGTGTGTGTGTGTGTGTGTGTGTGTGTGTGTGTGTGTGTGTTGGGAGTGGTGGTGCGTAGGTGCGTGCGTGCACGCGCCTGTGTGCAGGCTCCTGTCTGTCCTGACGTGTGTATGTGTTCACGAGAGTGTATGTGATTTAGAAGCCACCCTATCTGTGTGAGAGTGTGTGTGTGTGGTGGGGGGGGGGGGGGGTGGGGGGGGGTTGCTTCTTTGTGTTTGATCAAGTGAGTGAGCCTGCATGAGCAGCTATGTGTCTGTCTGCATGTGTGTGATTGTGCCCCTGGCTGCATCAGTATTTGTTTAAATTGGAAGTGTCTGTCTGCATGTGTGTGACTGTGCCCCTGGCTGCATCAGTATTTGTTTACATAGGAAGTGTCTGTGTTTGTGTCGGGTAGCATACTGCAGCAGTGCAGCTTAGGAACATCTTTTGGAAAAGTTCACAGGCAACCTAAATGGCAAAAAGGCTGGTTCTATTTTTTTTTTTGTTTCTTGGTCTTAATGTTTTTGGCCTTCCAGCTCCTGTTCTGGCAATAGTACTAGAGGAGAGCCAAAACAAAGAGTCAAGACTGTGATCACAAACAGGAGCCTCCACATCCATCGCAGGCCAAAAAAAAAAAAAAACAAAAACAAAAAAAAAAAAAAAAAAAAAAAAAAAAAAAAAAAAGAGAAAAGGAAAAACACAATATTTAAGGAGCTTTAACCCATGATGCTCATGGGAGTTGAACCCATGTCCTTACGCACACTGGTTCACAGGTGGTGGAAGTGTCTCCCCATCAACTTTAGGTATCCAGGCATACATGTGGGAAGCGCAGTGCTGCATAGAGAGCTGTCACTCCCGCAAAACTGCCGCCCCCGAACGCGTTTTTGGAATTGTCGCTGGAAATTGCAAACCGCTCCCGCACCAGCGGCATGATCTCCTCGACAATGCGGTGCATGTAGTTGTCCACACCTCCACCTGGCCACCGCTCGCTGTCGACCCGCCCACACACGGCCCCCCTTTGATTCTAAACCACTCCTTTCATTTTCCGATATGTTCTCGACAACTCTTCGATATTCACGCTGAAACTTTCCCGACGTTTCCTCCACGATAGATCTCCCTTGAGGATACTCTGATATGCTGACATTTTCTAGACAGGAGTCTCCACTCCAGAATGTATTTTGGGGAGTCTTTTTGTTGGGTTTTGTGCATAAGATATGATGATTGGCCTGGGGACCGATTTTCTAGTTCCTTGCACACACATTGCCCTCTCCCAGCACCACCCGCAGCCTCCCATCCATGCTCTCAAGTGCCTGACATCACATGATACTGTCTGTTTATCTGTCTGTCTGTCTGTCTGTCTGTACGTCTGTCTGTCTGTTTGTCTGTCTGTCTGTCTGTCCCTCTCTCCCTCTCTCCTCCACCTCCCTCCCTCCCACCCCCCGTCGCCCGCCCTCCCTCCCTCCCTCTCTCCCCCTCCCTCCTTCCCCCCCCCCCCCTCTCTCTCTCTCTCTCTCTCTCTCTCTCTCTCTCTCTCTCTCTCTCTCTCTCTCTCTCTCTCTCTCTCTCTCTTTCACATTGTTCCAGTGATTCCAGGATGCAAGTCGAATGAGAATGTGTGGAAGTCAGACCAGTCGCCGCGGAAGCCGCCCAGCCCGCTGCCCGGCTTGTAGGGCAGCAGGTTCAGAGAGCGGTACGGCCCCGGGCTATCCACCGCCACCACCAGGAAAGGCGGTACACGTCCCTCAAAGATCATCCTGGAAGCGGTCTCCCCCACCCTCCACGACACGCCCTGCGACACCAGAAAAGGGGGTACATGTCCCTCAAAGATCATCCTTGAAGCGGTCTCCCCCACCCTCCACGACACGCCCTGCGACACCCATTTTTTGGTATGTGCACTCCAAAGCTACTTTTGGGAGCAGTGCAGCTATGTAGACTCCAAAGCTTCACTGTTCCATGACCTTGCCTCCTTGACTTGAAACCTCCCGGAACTTAGGCTCCTTACATGCTCCCGGCACTACATAGTGTGGGCACCAAAGCTCAGGCACCAACAATTAGCCACCAACAGCTTAGGCACCAAAAGCTTGGGCATCAATGCTCAGGCACACCAAAAAGCTTGGGCACTATATAGCGTGGGCACCAAAGCTTAGGCACGACAGCTAAGGCACCAAAAAAGCCTGGGCATCAAAACCTTAGGTAACCAAGCTTTGGCCGCATTGCTTAGGACCCATAGCTTACACCCCGTTGTTTAGGTAGCAAAGCTTAGGCAGTATAGCTCGGGCTCGTAAAGTTGAGGACCATAGCTTATAAGCATTGGGACCCAAAACTTGAGGACCATAGCATACGCCCCATTGCGTCACCATACAGCTTGAGCTCCCCAACTTCAGCACCATAGCTTAGCCCTCATAGCTTAGGCTTTGTTCCTCAGGTATCATATCTCTCTGCAGAGTATACATCGGTTCCATTTTTAAGTAACCATTTCACCCCACATGACCCGATGTGCCCCAAGCTGACATACAAATCAACTTTTTGATCTTCTGACTGATGATGTACGAGGGGGGAAGATTCAAAAGAAAGCTTTGGACATACATTCTGGCCCAACCAGTGAGCGACTTCCCCCCTCTAGAAAAGGATTGTGCCCACCCCCCCCCCCCCAAAAAAAGGGGGGGGAAGGAGAAGAATGACAAACAAAAGGGAAAGAGACACCACAAGGCTGGGATGCTCAATTTTCTCCTACATGGGACAATGCAGCACATATGCAAACCTGGAGGAAAGGAGCAAACGCCCCTCGAGGTTTAGCAAACGCGATAGAATCCTTCATGCATAACAATAATTAACATTAAAATCCTTCATGGATAAAATTAACAAACATTTGCCTCCCTTCCATTCAAAGTATGCTTCCTTTCACTCAACTTGCATGAATTTTTGGGTTGATCGATTTTGATTCCTGTGGAGGATGGTGTTCAGAGGGTCCACGCACTTTACGTGGAAAGGGATCAGGGTTTAGGGATTAGGGTTGAGGGTCTGCTGCGACGCACCTGGTGCGCTAACCAGTCCTCAAACATATTGTTGCCTGCAGCCGGACCCACAGCATGCCCGTCAGCGTCCGCTCTCGACCACGGGTGGTTTATTTAGGGTTCCTCTAGGGCAATGTGGGCAAACTATCCTCCTAATGGTATCCACATAGAGTGTTATATATATATATATATATATATATATATATATATATATATATATATATATATATATATATATATATATATATATATATATATATATATATATATATATATATATATATATATATATATATATATATATATATATATATATATATATATATTCCCCATGTTCAGGTAGCCTGGTAACATTCGCCACCTTCCCCTCCAGCTCTCGGGAGGGTGACGCACCATAACTCATCATGCGTGACAGCAAACGGTGCACATTCATCTCAATTCAAGATCAGTGATGTGCGACAGCAAAAGTGGTGCATGCTCAACAAAGGCTCCTAGGGGACGCCGATGCACCATAGATCAGGGTTCGTAATGTGTGACAGCAAAGTAAAAGGAGTGCAGGGAAAAAAGGGTGGGTTGGGGGGGGGGGGGGGGCTAAAGGAAAAAGAAAAAGAGAATGGGGAAGGGAGAGAGGCACCGTCGTTCATCCACAAAGCAGGGTAGCCGTCGCCTGGGGCGTTCCCTGGGTCGTAGCCCGGCGGCGTCCACACGCGGATTATCTTCTCGTCAGCGTGGAAGTCCCGCCTGCAGCCCCCCTTACGTTATGGTGTCACTCTGTCACTCAGAAGAGTACGCACACGCGAACACTTCATCAGAGACTTGAAAGCCTAGTTGGCTCCAAGGCCGCGTTCCTGGACAGCAGAGTGGAGATGCGCATTTGCCTGCAGCGCGGGCGCGGGCGCGCGCGTGCGCACATAGACACTCACACACAAAATGAACATGCAGGCACATACATGTATACGCACGTACACGCACACACGCACACACACACACACACACACACACACAAAATGAACATGCACGCACATACACGTATACGCACATACACGCACACACACACACACACACACACAGACACACACACAGACACACACACACACACACACACACACACACACACACACACACACGCACACACACGTGCACACATACACACATGCGAACCCACGCGCACATCCTCCCCCCCAGACACAGACACAGACAGAAACACAGACACAGACACACACACACACACACACACACAGACACACACACACACACACACACACACACACACACACACACACACACACACACAGACCCATGTAAAAAGGGGGGAGGGGAGGAAATGAGTCTAAGAGCAGAAGAGGGCGGGGTACCCGGCGAGCTCCCTGCGGGGAGTGAGGTGTATGACATGCAGCGTCCCGTGGGCGTGCTCGCTGCTGTCAACAGAGGTGATGGAGCGGGCCGCCCTCCTCTCTCGCGGGGCCTTCACCGGAGCGCTGTAGTTCTCCCCTGCCCCCCTCCTTCCTATGTTTGCTTCATTTCCACGCCAGAGTCTATGAGCAACACACACACACACACACACACACACACACACACACACACACACACACACACACACACGCACACGCACGCACGCACGCACGCACGCACGCACGCACGCACGCACGCACGTACGCACGCACGCACGCACGCACGCACGCACACACACACACACACACAGACACACACACACACACACAGACACACACACACACACACACACACACACACACACACACACACACACACACACACACACACACACACACACACACACACGCGCGCGCGCGCGCGCACGCATGCACAAACTCCAAAACCACTTATCACATCCGTAAATTCATAACTACATACCTGTCTGATCCATAACTCCATAAGTTTTGATCCATAACCCCAGAACCACTTGAAACATAACTCCACAACTTTATAATCCATAACTCCATAAGTACTTGATATACATCTCCACAATTGCATGATCATAACTCCATACGTACTTGATACAGGACTCCGCAACTTTATAATCAATACCTCCATGACTCCGAAACCCACAACTCCATAACTTTATAATCCCCTGATCCCGCCATCCAACATTCCCGCCAACCCGCCAAAGGGGGGGGGGGGAGGGTGGTCAGAAGACAGGAGAAATAGGAGAGGAGGGGGAAAGAGGGAGCGCGCAGGTCCAACCGTCGTTGTTATCCCAGGCGAGGTGGCCATCTGTGAAGGCGAAGTTGATCTGGGTGGCCTCCAGGGGGACCGTGAAGGGAGCGCTGAGCCACCAGTCCGTGTGGTGGTCCCTCCACAGCTGGGAGGGACGCAGGTCCAGCCTCCCCCCCTCCTCCCCTTGTATCTGCTCCCCCCCGTCCCCACCCCGCCCTCGTTACTTTGCTTTGTAGCTTAGTTAAGCCTTGAGTACAGCCTCCCGCCCTCCTCTCCCCCTGCACCTGCTGCCCCTCCCCCACCCCGCTCTTCCTTGTTGATGGCTGAATTAATGAATGCATACAGCCTCCCGCCCTCCTTCCCCCCTTCCCTGCTCTCTCTCTCTCTCTCTCTCTCTCTCTCTCTCTCTCTCTCTCTCTCTCTCTCTCTCTCTCTCTCCCTCTCTCTCTCTCTCTCTTCACCCCTTTTCACACACTTACACTCAGAGGAATAGAGAGAGAGAGAGAGAGAGAGAGAGAGAGAGAGAGAGAGAGAGAGAGAGAGAGAGAGAGAGAGAGAGAGAGAGAGAGAGAGAGAGAGAAAGGAGAGAGAGGGGGGGAACAGGGGGCCGGGGGTGGGGGAGCGGCAGGCAGAGGCGGACACACGAGGCAGAGAGAAAAGGAGGTTGGGCAGGAGAAAGAATGAGGGCGATGTGGGGAAAGGAAGGGCGGACCTCCCAGTCGTTGAAGCCAAAGTGCAATTTGACGTTGGGGCTGTCCCGGAGGGACGGGGAGCGCTTGCGGTTGAAGTAGATGCAGGCGGTCCCGCCGGCCTCCAGTACCTCCGGGGTACTGAACCAGATGCGGGAGCCGTTGCGGGAGGCCACCTGGTCCACCGACTCCAGCTGGCTGCCCAGGGTCGTCAGCTTCACGGGCACGTAGAAATTCCTCCCTGCATTGCTGTGCAACCCCCGCGGCCAACCAGCCAGTGCGTCAGAGCACTTGGGCCCCTTTTCCATAATCCTGCTTCTCCAGAGGAGAGAGCAAGCGGTTCTCCAGACGAGAGGGGCACGGTTCTCCAGTGGAGAGAATAAAGATTCTCCAGAGGGGAGAGAGAAGAGGTTCTCCAGAGGAGAGGGAAAAGGTTCTCCAGAGGGGAGGGAAAAGGTTCTCCAGAGGAGAGAGAACAGATTCTCCAGAGGAGAGAGAACAGATTCTCCAGAGGAGAGGAGAGGGGGAAGGGTTTTCCAGAGGAGAGAGAATAGCTTCTTCAGAGGAGAGGGGAAAAAAGAAAAAAAGCTTTCCCAGGGGGACACGGGATCCAAAGGGGGGTTTTTACAGGAGGTACTATAATGTGGAAATCATGGCTACTGGTTAAGGTGGCGCACTTGTCCCAGACGCTGCCCTCCTTGTTGCAAAAAGCGGTGTTCATCTCGTAGGCATCCAGCGGGACTTGAACCGGCGCGCAGCACCAGTTGGCAGATGCAACCTCCTCTGGGAAGTTGGGAGCCGGCACCAGATCAGCGGTGTGAGATCCTGTTTCCCAGCCATTAAAGCCGTACACGACCTGTACCGCCGGTTCCTCCGCTAGGCTGTCGCTCCGCGCCTTGTTCAGAAACACCACTCCGGGCTGCAAACCCCAATCATTTAGCTTAAGAAAAGCTTAAGTAAGCACTGAGGTCCTTGCTGGACGTGCGTTGGGGGGTAAGGTCTATTTTAATGTTCGCAGCCATGCTCTCTGCATTCGTACAACATTCATTAGCCCTTGGTCTAAAAGCCCGGTTTTTCCAGATCTGCACGACGTGGCAGACAATGTGCTTATCCGGCCTGATAGTCTGACGACCGGTATTCCTTTAAGGATGCTGCAGTGGCGACAACACGATGCTTTTCTCTCTTTCTTTCTCTTTTTTTTTTTTTTTTTTTTTTTTTTTTTTTTTTTTTTTTTTTTTTTTTTTTTTTTTTTTTTTTTTTTTTTTTTTTTTTTTTTTTTTTTTCTTCCCCTCTCTCTCTCTCCCCCCCCCCCCCCCCCCCCCCCCCCCCCCCATGAGAGAGAGAGAGGGAGAGAGAGAGAGGAGGAGAGAGAGAGAGAGAGAGGAGAGAGAGAGAGAGAGAGAGAGAGAGGAGAGGAGAGAGAGGAGAGAGAGAGAGAGAGAGAGAGAGAGAGAGAGAGAGAGAGAGAGAGAGAGAGAGAGAGGAGAGAGAGAGAGAGAGAGAAGGGGGGAAGAATGGAAAGAAGCCTGCTACAGGAGGAGCTCCCCGCGGGGGAGGGGGGAGCACCTGGCCAGCGCGGAGGTGACGGGGGACGGTGAAGTACAGGTTGCCTGCTTTGGCGTCGAGGATGGGCCTCCACCAATCAGCAAGCAGGAAGCGCAGCGCCCGCGGCAGGCGGGCGGCCCACGCCGACTCCGTGTGGGTGGCTTTGGCCTCCACCTCCCACCGCACCCGATCCGGTCCGAGGCCCTGCTCCGCGAACCGCTCTGCCAGCAGCGGCACATATCCCGCCAGCCGCCGATCAAAGTCTAATTGCGGGTCTTTGGGCCGGATTCCGCTGTACTCTTCCGTGCCCATCGCCAGATACATCCGCTGCACACCGGCCCCGCTGGATTTTCAAAAGGCGGGTCTCGCAACCGATTCTCCAACTGAAATAACTCCTCCTCCTCCCCCTCCTCCTCCTCCTGCTCGGTGCGTGCTATTTTTGCATGCAAGATTCCCCAGGTTGGTCACACTGCATGCACCAGTGCTATGGATAAACCTCGGTTACAGCTCAGGGCTATCTTGTGTTGGACCTGCGTTGGGCAGAGGGCGCATCATGGCTCCAACAGTCCAGGGTTCAAGCTCCCTGAAGATACTCCCGTCCAGCCTTGTGTTTTAGTGGTACTGTTCATCTTTCCTCAGTAGTCGAATCAGTAATCGAATCTCAATAGGTTTCCGCTTCCCAGCATTGTTACAACTTACAAAGGGGCCCTCAAATTAGAGTGTTTTTAGACCGTATGCTTAGTAAACAACAGATCGCAGACAGAGTGTCCTCCGCAAGAAAGTGAGAAAAGGTTCCACACCAGCTGTTCACTGCATGTCCACCTTGCTTCATGAGCAACAGGAACAAGCAACTTGCAATATCTGCATATATCTGGTAAATCTGACTGAGGACAGGTCCGAGTTCTTTAACTTCGTTTGTTATGGGAAATGCCTTGTCAATATAGCTGAAACTATGCAGATCCCTCAAAGTCCACCTGGCATGCCTTTGGTATGTGCCGACTCCACCAGTCCCTGGAGAGCTGGGTTCAATCCCCAGTTTATACCTGTATCATTGTTTGCATCTTTTTGATGGAGTGTATGGTTGTGCGTGTGCTTCTGCCATCTGAACATGTGCCGCCAATACAGAAACATAAAAGAAGCAAAGTCTTTTGCACATGTGCTCCCAACGCATACAGATGCAATAAGCGAAGCCTTCTGCACATGTGTCGCCAACGCATCCATAAACAACAAGCGAAGCCTTCTGCACATCTGCCCCCAACGCATACAGATACAACAAGCGAAGCCTTCTGCACATACAGCGCCAACGCATACAGATACAAGCGAAGCATTCTGCACATGTGCCGCCAACGCACCCATAAACAACAAGCGAAGCCTTCTCCACATGTGCCGCCAACGCATACAGATACAACAAGCGAAGCCTTCTGCACATGTGCTGCCGATGCAAACACACACAACAAGCAAGTGTGGAGGCAGCAGGCTGGTGTAAGCATCTGGGACGAGGTACGTGGGACGAGGAAGATGCATAAAGAGCCAACGTCATATACTCCTCATGAAGTTTTGCAAGATTATCAGAAAAAAGTTAGCACAAGTAAGCAGAAGAAGTTAGAGGAATATTCCGGTTCAGTCGTTCATCACAAGCAGGGGACATGCCTGTGGCCAAGCTCCTTCGTGAAGAAGCAACTCCTCCAGAAAAGCCTCTTCTGCAATCCACAGGCTGGGGCTCTCTATCAGCAAGGCCCCAAACACGTGGGGCATGGTTTGAGCCACCCTCAACATGCAGATACCCCCTGCGCGCCCCCACCCCGCCACAAATTTGCAGACCTGCTGAGAGGGAGTTCCGTCATTTTTCGCTCTCTCGAGGACGTTTCTGGGAGTCCCCGTTTATTTTTCTTTTTGTGTGTGTGTGTGTGTCTCTGTGTGTGTGTGTGTGTGTGTGTGTGTGTGTGTGTGTGTGTGTGTGTGTGTGTGTGTGTTTGTGTGTGTGTGTGTGTGTGTGTGTGTGTGTGTGTGTGTGTGTGTGTGTGTGTGTGTGTGTGTTTTTCGCACGCCCTGTGAACACAGTACACGGGAGCGCGTACTTGGGGACTCGGGTCTCTCCATCTGACCCGAGCAAAGTTGAGGAGGGGTGTGCCACAGCAGCTGCCTACCCATTAGTGAGCTTGCTCCTTCGTACGGTCATGACAAAAGCAAATGAAATATGAGAAAGATAACTCAGGTATAGATCAAACTTGCGTTAGATTGCAAATCGCAGTTAAGCTTCACTGAGCTTGCTTCATACTTTCCTGACATACAATTATGATTGAAACGTAAGAAAAATAGACATGTACCTTTGGAATAAACGTGAAATTTGCAGAGTTCACAGGAAAAAGGCATCAGACTTTTGTCATCAACCATTTCCCGTGGAGGACCCGCTTTTTTCCATCCAACGCAAACAACAAAATCTTAAGGTGTGCCTCTATCAAAGAAGAGGTAGAGGCTCCCTGTGGGACCGCACCAAAAGAGGAGCCACCAAAGGCCATGCGCTCCGGAATTGTACTGCATGCGTACTGCCTGGCCACATACGGTACAATTTCCTGTACAATGGCCTGCAAGTAGTCGTCCACCCCGCCCCCCGGGAGGTCCTTGGCGTCCTTCCGCACTCCCCCCGGTCCCGTCCCTGCAGCAGCTCGCAAGAGGGTCCTTGGGAAAGTGAAGAAGAGTAAAATTTAACAGAAAATGATTTAAAAGAAGATTAGAATGAAAAGAAGAATAGAATGCAAAAGAACTAAAAGGAAGCAGGTTGAGGAGAGGCAGGAAAGCCAAGGAAAGAAAAGCAGAGAGGGGATGGAAGGCGTCAGGAAGAGAGGAAGGGATGGAGAGAGTGGGAAAGGCATGAAGGGAGGGAGGGAAGGAGAGAGGGAGACAGGGGGGAAAACGGGAGAGAGGGAGTGAGGGAGTGAACGAGAGGAGATAGGGAGTGAGGGAGGGAAGGAGAAAGGGTGGGAGCATGGAGGGGAAAACAGAAGGAAGGAAAAAGGAAACGGAGGGGTGAGGAGGGAGGGAGGTTGGGAGGAGGGAGGGGGGACGGGGGAGGGAGGAAGGGAGGGAGGGAGGGAGGGAGGAGATGAGGAAGGGACGGAAGGAGGGGGGACTCCCTCCCCTTCCAAAGAAGGGAGAAGGTAGCAAAGAGTGAGGGGAAGGAGGAAGGAAGAAAGAAAGGAGAGGGAGGGAGGGAGGGAAGGGGGGGAGGGGCGGGAAAGGGAAGAGACCCCAAGGAGATAGGAGAAATAGTGGAAACTCCCACAAGATCGCATTTTGACCCGAAATTTGCCACGTGGGACTGTCCCCACTCGAAAGGAAGAAATCTGCGCTGGAAATCCACACAAATTCGACCTCGAGGATGACAAGGAATCAGAGATGCGAAGGGACACGCTACAAAGGATAGCAGTGCATTTACGGAGTATGGGTACCCAGGGTACCGGGGATCAGGTTACCTGGGGGATAGGGGTTGTAATCCCAGGAGCGGAGGGACCCCGCATGATCGATCCCCACAACCACAAATGTGGGAAGCTGCCCGGAGGTAATGAGGTGGGCGCATGTCTCGGCCACCCGCCAGGAGTTGCCTGACAAGGACATGCTGTCGTCAAATAGATTCTGCCCGTCGTTCAGGAACAGGACCGGGAAACCCGAACCCCCGGCATCCGCCTTGCTATAGCCTGCCCTCCCCGCTCACCCGCCTCATCAGACAAACCCTTGAGCACGCGTTGTAGAAGAAGAACGAAAGAATTCTCTCATGCATCCAATTAGACATACTCCTGAGCCTGCTTTTTGGAACAAAGAATACATACATCTCTCAAGCACTCCATCAGACAAACCCGTGAGCCTGCTTTTCATGGAGATTAAATGAAATGAAATAATTAACTCTCTCTCTCTCTCTCTCTCTCTCTCTCTCTCTCTCTCTCTCTCTCTCTCTCTCTCTCTCCCTCCCTCCCTCCCTCCCTCCCTCCCTCCCTCCCTCCCTCCCTCCCTCCCTCCCTCCCTCCCTCCCTCCCTCCCTCCCTCCCTCCCACCCACCCACCCACCCACCCCCCACCCACCCACCCACCCACCCACCCACCCACCCACCCTCCCTCCCTCCCTCCCTCCCTCCCTCCCTCCCTCCCTCCCTCCCTCCCACCCTCCCACCCTCCCACCCTCCCACCCTCCCTCCCTCCCTCCCTCCCTCCCTCCCTCCCTCCCTCCCTCTCTCTCTCTCTCTCTCTCTCTCTCTCTCTCTCTCTCTCTCTCTCTCTCTCTCTCACGCATTCCATCAGTCATACTCCTGTGAGTCTGCTTTTTAGATGCAAACTTCAACTATATCTCTCTCACGATCCCATCAGACAAACTCCACAGCCTGCCTGCATTGCAGTGAGGAGATGGAGATTGGAGATGGGGCTCTTTCCACCCAACACCCCAAGCCCCATAGTCTCCTCCTGCCATATCTCCAATGCATCCCAACAGACAAGATCTCCTCGTCGGTATGCTTCACTTTTATGTATATGCTTCACTTTTATGCATATGCTTCACTTTTATGTATGTTTATGTATATGTTTCACCTTTATGTATATGTATGTTTGTGTATATGCTTCAGTTTTATGCATTTGTATGTTTATGTATATGCTTCACTTTTATGTATATGTATGTTTATGTATATGCTTCACTTTTATGCATATGTATGTTTATGTGTATGCTTCACTTTTATGTATGTTTATGTATATACTTCACTTTTGTGTATATGTATGTTTATGTACATGCTTCATTTTTATGTATATGTATGTTTATGTATATGCTTCACTTTTATGTATATGTACGTTTACCTATGTGCTTCACTTGTACAATTAAGATCTCCTCAGCATACATTAATAAGGAAAAACCTGATTAGATTCTCCAACACGTCCCATTCATACAAACCTCTCGAGCTTGCCTTTTAAACAAAAAGTGTAAGTGCTCATCTCTGGAACCCGACTAGACAAAGACACCACTGTCCTCTCAAATCCTTATGAGCCAAGATCTCCTTAACTTACCTTTCACAAGATATTGCACACACTCTCACACACGCGTTTTGTTTTAGGTTGGGGGGGGGGGTGAGTGACAAGGC
>KV908460.1:122500-140000 GCA_002005505.1 Botryococcus braunii
CAGGACCCTCCTCCTCTTCCTGGCAGCTGGAGCCTGGGGTTGCCCCATCAGAATGTGGCAACATGTCCTGATGCACAACCCCATGTGACACAAGGATTCAGCCCCTGCGGGGAGAAAGAGAGAGAGAGAGAGAGAGAAGAGAGAGAGAGAGAGAGAGAGAGAGAGAGAGAGAGAGAGAGAGAGAGAGAGAGAGAGAGAGAGAGAGAGAGGAGAGAGAGAGAGAGAGAGGAGGGGTGGTGCAGTAAAGATTAGTTTGGAATTCATTATCCCAACATATCCTTAGTTCTAAAACAAGTAAGCCGGAAGGAGTGGGGCAGAAGGGCACCGACGGACGCAAGTATTGGGCATGTGGGCTTCGAAATCCAGTTGCGGGCTGAGGCCTTCGTTTGTGGCGGGGATCCCCTGTCTGCACGCATTGTAAAGGTCTAACTTTTTTGGGACGGTGTCCACATGGCTCCTCCACCGGCTATCGCAAGCATCTTACAAGCAATGCCTGATGTAGGACACACGAGGCAAATACCCTAAACCTCCCTGGATTGTGTGGGTTGTTCGACATCGGATTTAACAGAACCATCATGGGATTCTGGTATCAGGCTTACGTAGGAATTATGGAGATAGAAGTCCAATTGTTGGTGACTGTGAGAGGCACATGCACTGTAACCCTGGTTCGAAACACTCTCACTCAGCTCTTCCCTTGAAAAGGATGCTGCGACTAGTTCGACTTTAAAAAAACATTCATTCACCCCGACAAGGCCTGCGGCTCTGCGCTTGCACGCCCAGGGGTGGTAACCGCAACTTGCTATCGACTTACCACGACGCCGTTCGATTACAGCGCAGAGCCATTCCCATTGGAACATCATAGACTTACTAATTTAATCTTTGTTACAGAAGTATGCCTCGATCATGTCGATTACAGGCAATTGATTGGGTCGTTGCGTCCGGATTGTTAACCACTTGTACCAAGCGCCTTGTCAATACCGGCTTTTGCACTTCCCTAAGAACATTCCCAATACCTTTGAGGTTTTTTTAATAAATCATCAACTAGTTTCCTTCGCTTACCGTGAATATAGTTCGACCACTGTTCCCTGCATGGCACAGGGCGTTGACATGGCCGGAAGATTCCCACAAACAGAGCCTCTTGGATGGCTGTGGTTCCTCTGTGTTGATCAAATACGAAAACAACGGTGGCAATTGACAAGGATGTTGTCGCAAGGACAGAGTGAGGTTCGTAGCAGATAGTGGCCCCATGTTCGAAATATTCCCGAGCATATTCAATTCAAGTTTACGCGGTGAAACTCTGTACATCAAGCGTACCGCCCGACACTCTTGGAGCACGTGCTACTCAACCAGTTCCTACCTGCATTTCTTGCCTTCAGCAGGCACCCTTCTTTCATTACCTCCTCCTCCTCCTCCTCCTCACCTCCTTCTTCTTCTTCTTCTTCTTCTTCTTCTTCTTCTTCTTCTTCTTCTTCTTCTTCTTCTTCTTCTTCTTCTTCTTCTTCTTCTGCTGCTGCTGCTGCTGCTGCTGCTGCTGCTTCCTTTTCGTGTTCTTCCTCCTTCAAATTGGCCTGCTGTTGGACCCTTGTGTTAAATTTGTCGCGCATCAACACCGCAATGCCACTTCCGTCATGACGGAAGAACTGATCAATTCTTCCGATATGCAAACTAATTCTCTTTGAGTCCCGCAACCCCCCTCCAAATCTCTCTCTCTCTCTCTCTCTCTCTCTCTCTCTCTTCTCTCTCTCTCTTCTCTCTCTCTCTCTCTCTCTCTCTCTCTCTCTCTCTCTCTCTCTGTGTGTGTGTGTGTGTGTGTGTGTGTGTGTGTGTGTGTGTGTGTGTGTGTGTGTGTGTGTGTGTGTGTCTCGGTACACCCCTCTCTCTCGCTCTCTCTCGAGAGCTCTATCT
Organism: Botryococcus braunii; assembly: GCA_002005505.1. Classification (NCBI taxonomy): domain Eukaryota; kingdom Viridiplantae; phylum Chlorophyta; class Trebouxiophyceae; genus Botryococcus; species Botryococcus braunii. Next base: position 124,406 of record KV908460.1, read on the forward strand.
TTCCCTCTCATTATTACCTTTAATATTTGGCCTCTAGATTCCGCGCCCCTACATGATGGATTTATGGTATGCGGTTAGGATAGGCTTCACTCTTTAAGAAAAAAAAAAAAAACAAAAAAAAAACAAAAGAAAAAAACAAAAGAAACAAAATCAAAAACAAAAACTGGTCCACCCTCAAGGTAGCGTTCCGCAACGCTTTGCGTCAATCCTCCTCCACCAACAATACGCATACCCTGCTATCTTTCCCATGTTTTTGCGTGCACGTGAATAGCCCTCCACCCTCAACACGCATGCGCATTGCTCTGCTGCCTTCTCCATCGATCTATATGATGTAGTAGTTAATCATAGTAGTTAATGTAATGTAGTAGTTAATTAGTAGTTAATAATGTAGTAGTTAATTAGTTAGATCGATGTAGAGATATCGTTTTGCGTTGCTTACTTCCCAACTCCCAACACACATGTACATACCATGCTGGGCTCCCATGTGATTTGTCATGACCATGTGATCATCGTGCTGATATGCTGCGCTCGGCACACTCCTTGTGACACGTCCTGCACCTTTAAGGACCATGTCTGTACTGCTGTCAACGACTTGATCAAGCTCATGAGCTGTCCTAATTGGAACACCTATCACTCAGCAATCGGTATAACAATGTTAACACCCCTACAGCTGTCCATCTGCAGATGGCCATCATTAGTTAAGACCACAGTTGGCGCTTCAAACATCAATGGGACCTCCCGCGAGGTCGAATTCATGTGGATTTGCAGCGCGAATTTCTTTCTTTCCAGTATCGACAGCCCCGATCGTGCCAAATTTCGGGCTGAAATGTGATCTTGGAGGAGCTCACAATAACACCATCATGCTCGCCCACGCATGCTTGCAAATAAGTCTAGTCAAATGTGAGTAAAATGAGTCGATGAGTAAAACGAGTCGAATATGAACATGCGCATGCTAAAGATACATTCTATGAATACTCTGTAGGTTGTTGAACAATGCAACAACAACTCACACATCATTGTCCATGCCAAGTTAGAAAAGCGATGGCGACAAGTTTGCCAACCATAGCACGTCAACCCCACGAGCCATTCTCTGACTCTAGGGCACCCACGTGGGTCCCCCCACGTGCGTTTTCAGAATAAAATATAAAATGTGTTTTTGCTTGCGGCACTTCCCATTATTTGGAAAATTTCAATTCAGACATCCTTGAATATACCAGATTAAAAAAAAAAAAAAAAAAAAAAACAAAAAAAAAAGAAGAAAAAAAAAGCAAACTCCTTCAATCATGAATATCGATATCATCGATATCAATATGTCGAAACTCGATATGATACCATCTGTAACAGTGACAAGGATCGGGTTCGAATCGGCCAAGTGCTGGGGTCGGATCCCTGTTATCGTGGTCCTTCTGGATGGGGCCTCGTGTCAAGTGTACTACGGCAGGTGTACCGGTATACCAGGTTGTAGCGTAGCTCAAGGGCGTGTCCCTATAGGGAGTGTACCTAGCTAGTCAGCAGCAACAAGGATACATATTGTAAGAGATTTCATTGCAAGCATCATGAATTCTCTCCGTCTCAAGAATCCTACCCTTCTGAACATTTAATTGCTCTGCTCTTACACCATCAATCAAAGCTCAGGCCTGTACAGTATGACATCCCCCCCCCCCCCTTTTCCCCAGAAGGCCTCGATCCAGGCCTGCGTGACGGTATCTAGAATCCTAAACAGCATCTACAATCTTTAACAGTATCTAGAATCTTCAACAGCATCTAGAATCTTCAACAGTATCTTGAATCTTCAACGGTCACTTTTGCGGGCATTCAGAAGAATATCGTTCTTGCTTTCAAAACTTGACAAAAGGTTTCAACGAGGAAAACGCTCCCTGATGCCCCCCCCCCCCCCCCCCCGGGTCAATGACCTCCCCGATGCGAAAGCAATTGACGACACGAAAGCGTTTGACGCTGCATATAGAACCCAATCCCGGCTCGACAGGAAAAAGTCTGCCGCGCACCATGGCATGCGCATGCATCCGCGCATGCATACGTATGCAGACATCGGTGCAACGACAGCTGTAAGAATCGAAGCTTCAGACGAAATTTGTGTCGATACCCGCATTCCTCGAATTTCTTAGCTCAGACCCTCCACAGCCCATACACAGCATACATGTGCGCAACGGCGGGCACGCCACGTTCTTTCTCACTAAATGCTGGCATTCAATAACGTGGCCAAGCTATTACAACCATTGTCGAGTGTTTTAAAACCACGGGCATGCCGGGCTTGCAATGCAGAATACAATCACATGGCCATGCTCGTCTAACCATGGTCCCGTTTATGAGTCCAGCGTCATTTCGGGCCTGTAGGCTCGCCTTCGCAGGATGACTCCAACATCACACATGGGGAAACATTTTGCATTTAATGAAATCAGAACTGTCAAAGAGAAAGATTTTGAACTCTTAGGTGCTCCAGGCCCTCTAGCTCACGCCCTCGCTCTCGCTCACGCCCGCGCTCAGACTCACGCTCACGCCCTCGCTCACGCTCACGCCCTCGCTCACGCTCACGCTCACGCTCACGCTCACGCCCTCGCTCACGCTCACGCTCTCCTCTCACGCTCAAGCTCTTTCTCACGAGCATGCTACATGCTCACGATCATGCACACGTCGGGCAGCGCGACGCTCACGCCGCATTCCGATCGGCGCCAACCTGCGCGGGCGCCCCGGTGTTTTCCGCCGCGGGTCCTGTTTCGGGCGGATCCCCATACCCGTCAACGCTGCCCTCATTAGATGCCTGCCCTGCGCGGTCGCTCTCCTCGGGTGGGTCATCGGAGCCCCCCCCTGCCATCATCTCCTCCAGCAGAGCCCGCCGGAGGGAGCGCGGGGCCAGCTGCAGCCCCTGCGGTATGGACGGGTACGGCACTGGGATGGCTGGGCCCTCGTGGATGCTCTCTCTGTGCCACCACTCCACTTCCCCGCTTGTGTTGCTCCGCTTCGGCCTCGACTGCACCCACGCCACCCCCGCAATGCTGCTGTTTGGTGAACACGCAAGCGCAAAACCACACCCCCCCTTCTTTCTCTCCCCCCCCCTCTCTCTCTCCACCCCCCTCTCTCTCTCTGTGTGTGTGTGTGTGTGTGTGTGTGTGTGTGTGTGCGTGCGTGCGTGCGTGCGTGCGTGCGTGCGTGCGTGCGTGCGTGTGTGTGTGTGTGTGTGTGTGTGTGTGTGTGTGTGTGTGTGTGTGTGTGTGTGTGTGTGTGTGTGGTGTGTGTGTGCCTGAGAGGAAGACTGGGGGAAGGAAATGGGAAGGACAGAAGGCTACGGAACGGGGCTGCAGGCAGGGATGACAGTGTCGGGGCTCTACCCCTCCCCAGCCAGGTCATTGGGAGGCTAGCATGCCATAGGCTGAAAGGAAGAAACTCGGCACCAGGATGGGAAGGATGGGAAATCTGTGAAACCCCTCAGGTTGTGCTTGTCCATGACCACATGCTGGGAAGTGGACACATGCTGCTTGAACACCAACATAAAGGACTCCCTGGATGCGCGACCTCCAATTTCTTTCTTTCTTTCCTTCCTTCCTTCCTTCTTTCTTTCAACATGAAATGTTTCAAACAGGGTGGTTTCAAATAACACAACACAGGCCCAGAGGTGGTGCTTCAATTTACATGAAACCAGGCCCCCAACATTGTTTGTAAACTCAATCACGCATTGCAATCATTTTTTTGTTTCAGCATGGAACGAATAATGTGCTTGCCAAGACGCGGATGCCCATCGCAAACAAGGCAGCCCCGTCATCACCCTTCCTTGCGAGCAAGGTTGAGGCTGATTGTTTGATACAGACAGGAACGGAAAAGAGACCTGATAGCTGACCATTACAGTTGTGAGTAGCAGTGAAACTCAGAGAGGAAGCGGAAGTATCTGCATACCTTGCCGTAAGAACCCCTGAAGATCTGCACCATAGCACAGGGAGCTCCAAGTCAGGCGTGAAAAACTTTGTCACGGGTGGAAAGCATGCCACATCCAACATCCACGACAACTGAAGGGAGACTAGCAAAAGGCAGAAGCATTTGACGGGTTACCACACACCTTGCCGCGAGCAGTTCGTGGGTCTCGTCGTCCCATCTGAAGCAAAGAATCCCATATTGACGATGCAATTGGCCAAAGTGCGGGTAGAAACGATTGCAGTTGGGTATCATGAATTATAGGTCCAACAAAGCGCAGACTACAGCTCTGCATCACTATCACCGGTTACGTCTGGAACAACAAGGCCGCTTCTAATAAGCAATTGGCATCAGCAAAACTTCTGTCAGGGCCACGTAATGTTCTTCTTGGAAGGAAACAGTCAATGTGGAGGGAAAAGTCATTTTTACCACGATGGAGTTTGCTCTAGGTCCCACAAGTGGCAATGGTACCATGGGCAGTGTACGACAGATCTGCCGCCGGTACGCCTTTTGTACTGTTGGACATGGTTCCGGCGGGTGCGATAAGTTTGAAAAGCATGTAAAACGGTGATATGGGAAGATTGATAACAATATGGCTACAACTCTAGATTGGCTGGGTGCGGACCACCGCTTAAACAATAATGGCAAGCGTCCCACCCTGCGCGTCGGCGATAGCAAAACATTCGAGAACCTATCTCGTAGCCTTTACGGATTCTGGGCTTGGCACAGATAACACGGGCTTTTGAAATGGCTTATTCGTCTGGACGAAGGAAGGACTTCTTTGCTGGAGTTGATAGGCATGTGTCAGGTGCGCAAAGATGCATATGCACTCGGGTATCCGGCAAAGGAGGGGGTGTGCAGGAAACCTGGAATCGAGTATTCTACTTTGATTGCTGCTGTCAAGCTTTCGAGCTGAACCAGGGGACGGAACGTGGAGAGCTCAGTAAAATTGTTATTGTGCAGAGACACATAGCCACGAAGGCTTATCCATTTTGGGCCTACATTGCGATATCCACGAAGACCAAGACCTAGCGGGAGCACTAGACTCAGAACAGCATCTCCAGCCATGGCCTGGCGACGCCGAGGTGCTTGTGGATCGCTTCGATGCGAGGCTGCTGCTGGACAGCCCTGCCAGTCTTGCACGACCAACCAGGTGCAATAGGACTTGCTTGTGTATACAATAGGAAGCTGGACTTCTGATGATCCTCAACGTTGGTACCTCCGTGCCGAGGGAGCAAGAGGACATGATTGTGTATTCAATAGGAAACTGGACTTCTGATGAGCGTCCACATGGGTAGCTCCGTGGTGAGAGGAGCAATACGACATGATTTTGATGATGATGATGATGATGATGATGATGATGATGATGATGATGATGATGATGATGATGATGATGATGTATACAATAGGAAACCGTGCTTTTGACGGGCCTCCACATGGGTAGCTCTGTGGCGAGTGAGGAAGGCAGGAGTGAAGTTGTGGGTATGCCACAATGTGGACTTGCGCACACTGGGCTTACCAAAGAGGTTGTGAAGAGACAGCAGCAGATCCCTTTGTGACACTGACAAAGCAAGGAAGGTGCAAGTTTCTCACCAAGGGCATGCAGAGGGATGGGGCATGGTGAGGAAGGGGGAGGGAGGGAGGGGGAGGAGGGATGGGTTGAGGGAGAGGGAGGGAGGGGGGGGAGGGAGGGGAGGGAGGGAAGGGCGAAGCGGGGGGGGGGAGAGAGAGAGAGAGAGAGAGAGAGAGAGAGAGAGAGAGAGAGAGAGAGAGAGAGAGAGAGAGAGAGAGAGAGAGAGAGAGAGAGAGAGAGAGAGAGAGAGAGAGAGAGAGAGAGAGAGAAGGGGGGAGCATAGGAGGGGGAGAGAGGGAAGGAGGGGGAGGTGGGGGGAAAGGGGTGGAGGGTGTGGGGAAGGGACAGGGGGAGTGCGATATGTGTTTTGGAAAGGTGGGGAATATGTGTTTTGGCAAGACGGGGGATATGTGTTTTGGCAAGACGGGGGGTATGTGTTTTGGCAAGGCGGGGGATATGTGTTTTGGCAAGACGGGGGGTATGTGTTTTGGCAAGGCGGGGGATATGTGTTTTGGCAAGACGGGGGATATGTGTTTTGGCAAGACGGGGGGTATGTGTTTTGGCAAGGTGGGGAATATGTGTTTTGGCAAGACGGGGGATATGTGTTTTGGCAAGACGGGGGTATGTGTTTTGGCAAGGCGGGGGATATGTGTTTTGGCAAGACGGGGGATATGTGTTTTGGCAAGACGGGGGCATGGCGGGGGGCACAGGCCCGTGGCCTCCATCATCGAACATGCCGCGTCCGAGCAGGAGGTGGAATGGGAGCGCTGGTGCGACCTGAGCTATGCGGATGAGTCACTCTTGGAGAGGCCCTATGCAACTGCGGCACCTGCGGTCCCGCCACCCTCTCTCGGTGAGTTCCATCCTCCCTCCCTGCTCCTGTCGCCTTTTAACTTGCCAAGCTTCATGCGCAGGTCAAAATTTTAGCTTGTAAGTTCCTGGAGCCGTCATGTTTGAGTCACTGTTGGAAGGCACGACGCAACTGTTGGAGAGGTCCCCCAATCCCCCCCCCCCCCCCCTCTCTCTCTCTCTCTCTCTCTCTCTCTCTCTCTCTCTCTCTCCTCTCTCTCTCTCTCTCTCTGGTGTGTGTGCGTGTGGTGTGTGTGTGTGTGTGTGTGTGTGTGTGTGTGTGTGTGTGTGCGTGTGTGCGTGTTTGCGTGTGCGTGTGCGTGCGGGGGGGGGGGGGGGCGGGCGGGCGTGCGTGCGTGTGTGTGCGTGTGTGTGTGTGTGTGTGTGTGTGTGTGTGTGTGTGTGTGGTGTGTGTGTGTGTGTGTGTGTGTGTGTGTGTGTGTGTGTGTGTAGTCATGCACCCTCTTGAGGATTCGCACGCCGCACTGTGTGATGGAGTAAATAAAGGTGGGGGATGGCTATTGGCTAGATTATATGGGGGTCGGGGGGGGGGGGGGGGAGGGGAGGGGGGGTAAACAATTACCAACAAACACTTACAGAGCTCAGGGTTTCTCAGGGATTGATCCTGACTCATTCCTGGGTTTTGGAATTTTTCAACGCTGAGAACCAGTCAGCGGCAATGTTTGGCTAAGTAGTTGTGGGAAGGTGATGTACTAGTACCATTTAGTTCCAGGGTATGTACCAGCTGCAGGGTATGTACTAGGTGCCGTACAAATACTATCAAGTTCCGGGGTATGTACGAGCTCCGGGGTATGTACAAGCTCCAGGGTATGTACAAGCTCCAGGGTATGTACAAGGTGTTGTACAAGTACGATCAAGTTCCAGGTATGTACAATCTCCAGGGTATGTACCAGCACTATCAAGCTCCAGCAGACCCTCAAATTATTTCTACACATGTTCACGAGTGATTTTACAATGCAGGTCGGACAACCCTTTGCGGCTCGTTAAAATCTAACCCTAATTCCTAAATCCACCGCGCCCTCTGGCGGCCGAACCTCCTCAGCCCTTTTCGGTTCTAAGGTGGGGTGTGGGGGGCACATGGTGTGGTTGTGTGTAGTGTGTGGGGTGTGGATGTTCAGGCCCATGCGGGCTTAAAACATCGGTTTAGGGGTTAAAGCAACGGTTTGAATATATGCCAAACATCGGTTCAGGGCTTTAGGGTTATGTGTGGGTTATGGCTTAGGGTTAGGGTTAAAGGGTTAGGGTTAATGGTTTAGGGTTAATGGGTTAGGGTCAAAGGGTTAGGGTCAATGGGTTAGGGTCAAAGGGTTAGGGTCAAAGGGTTAGGGTGAAAGGGTTAGGGTTAATGGGTTAGGGTCAAAGGGTTGGGCACCTGGCGGGCTCTATGTGGGGTAGCAAAAAGAGAACCAACCACGTACACACACATACACACGCACGCACGCACGCACGCACACACACACACACACACACACACACACACACACACACACACACACACACACACACACACACACACACACACATACACGCACACGAGAGCGCACGCATGCGTGCGTGCGGAAAAATTTAAAAGAAAACCGGCAAGCCAAAAAGCAAATAAAAAATTGGTATAAAAGTACATGGGTGCGGGTGGAAAAAATGATGTGATAAGACATGAGGGCGGGGGGAAAAAATCGTGTGAAAAGACATGTGGTGTGGGCAGGGTTTGAACCCGGAGCAACTGCAGGAGGGACAGCAGAGGACGGCGAAGATGAAGATGGCGGAACAGAGGAAGGGCCTCAGCATGGAGCCTACAATGTGGTGGGCTTTAAATACGATAACCCGCCTGAGCCCGGGGCTCGGGACAACGAGCGGCCTTCCACTGGGGCAGAGGAGCAGACAAGACCTCATCCTGCAGCTGCTGTTGCGGAGAAACCCTTCCGACCGCGATTTGAAATCCCGCCCGACCTGCACAATCGGATACCCCTTACCGATAGACACCACAAGGTTTTGTTCCAACAAACTCCCCCAATTCCCTCCCTGTATGCTCTCCCTGTACCCTCCACCCATACCCTCTCTGTGACTTCTTCTGCTTCTGCTTCTTCTTCTTCTTCTTCTTCTTCTTCTTCTTCTTCTTCTTCTTCTTCTTCTTCTTCTTCTTCTTCTTCTTCTTCTTCTTCTTCTTCTTCTTCTTCTTCTTCTTCTTCTTCCTCCAACACACTGTCTGTGGTGCTTTCATCATATTTGCTCCGCGTGTGCCGGGTCATGCACACTTTACAACACACTCTACCACATTCTTTTTCCTAACACACTCTAACACACTCTCTCCTCCCCCCCCCCCCCCACAAAAAAAAGGAAAAAAAAAAAAAAAAAAAAAAAAACCTGCTCTCCCATTCCAGCCAGTGGCATGACAGCAGGACGGCCCGATTGCGTTGCCGTTTCTTTCTTTTTTTTTTTTTTTTCTTTTTTTTTTTTTTTTAGTGCGGGGCTTGCGTTGCATGGTGACGGTGATATGAAACTGTGGTCCCGTCAGGCTACCTTCTTTTGCATGAAGGAGAGATTTCAAGATTTGGGACGGGCATTTTGTGGGGGAGGAGATTTTTTGTCCCCCGCCCAGCGCGGTACCCGCACTCGGCAGATCAATGGTGTGTGATGAAAGAGAAGGGCATTAGCCCTCCCTCTCTCTTGTGGTCAAATTGGAGACTATGCATCTCCTCTCACTGCTCACAACATGCGGATGCAGCGGTTCTGAGGTATCACATGCTTTGTGCTCTGTGAAGCTTTGCTTGCGCTGACTCCAGCAGACATATGTTCATCTGCTAAAGAAAAAGAAGAAGTATGTGTAGTGCTGGAGAAGTGAGGTGTCTGTAGTTTTGGAGAACTGAATTGTGTGTGGTGTTGGAGAAGTGATGTACATGCTCAGTGCTCTAGATATTTCGTGTTCAAGAACTGAGCGCATGCTCATTGCCATTGGATATGCACATTTGAAGAACGGATTGCATGGCTCATTGCCAAAGGATGTATGAGGGTTGCAGAGCGGATTGCGTGGTCATTGCTACAGGATATACAGTTTTGAAGATGTGATTTGCATGTTCATTGGTCTAGGATATACAGCGCTGAAGAACTGACAGCATGAAGCTGGGCTAGCCGTTGATAAGGCTGTGTGTGTGTGTGTGTGTGTGTGTGTGTGTGTGTGTGTGTGTGTGTGTGTGTGTGTGTGTGTGTGTGTGTGTGTGTGTGTGTGTGCACGCGCGCGCACCCGCACACGCAGGCGTGCGAAAGAAAGGGAGGAAGGAATATTGCATATCCAGGAGCAGCCAGGAATGGCGGTGGGGGTGGGGGTGGGCTGGGGGCAGATCATAGCACAGACGGCGAAGTTTGTGCGGGCGGCTGGCCACCAGAGCGAATTTGTGCTGAGAGTTAAGCACGCCCACAACCCCAACTTCGCCTTCTTGCTGCCTTCGGACCCGCTGCATGCCTATTTCCAGTGGCTGGTCAAGGACGATCCCCAGGTACCGCCGCTCCCTTCACCCACAACCCCTTCTTCTTCTTCTCCTCCTTCTTCTACTTCTTCCCTGCAACCCTAAGCCATTAACGCTACAACCCCAATTCTATACCCACAACCTACAGCCCTGCAACCCTAAACCGTAACCCTACATGACCCTAATTCTGGACCCACAACCCTACAGCCCTGTAACCCTAAACCGTAACCCTACGCAACCCTGATTCTAGACTCACAACCCCTTCTCCGTTATACCATCAGCCTCCAATATGCCACCAAACTTCACAACCCTAGAACCAGAACCCTACATCCCTAAAAACACAAACCCCTGCGCCCCTGAACCCTGCACCCTAAAACCCCAAAAACCCTGTGGATGGTTCTGCAGATATGATGTTTGCTCCCTCCTTTCCATCCAACCAGTCGCCGTGCCTGCGCCTTTGCTTGTAGTTTTCGGAAAGCTGGCAGCAGACTGGTTGGCTTGGGAGGGGTTGGGGCAATTGCGTTGGGCCGTTGGGCCCTTTTTTTTGCCCTTTTCTCTTTTTTTCTTTTTTTTCTTTTTTCTTTGGCGGGGGGGGGGGGGGGAGCTGCTGCCCAGCGGGGTTCGGGACTTTGAGAGCGGCTTCGGGGTAATACCCTGTTGGTTAAGGATGCGGGTGTTGTGAGTTTCTGCAGTTCTTGGGCCATGGAAGGGGGTGGTGACATTTTCCTATTTTGTTGCTAAAAACGGTTGTACCAGTACCAATAAAGAAAATATCTAATAACATTAATAATAACGTTAATACGGTAATATGTGTTTTTTTTTTCATTATTTGTGTATTATGAAATATGGACATAACAAATGAATTACATGCAAGAAACGTGGTGTGTAGTGTAAAAATGTGTTATGTAGAAAGAGGGGGAAATGGGAAAGTGGTATGAGAAGTTGTGGTATCTTAAGAAAGGGGAGGGGGGGGGGGAGAGGGGATTGGAAAAGGGTTTGATATGGCATGTCTGCGTTGTGTACTTCTGTCTTGAAAGTTACACCACTACTTCAGTCTGCAAAGCATTCAGCATTCAGTCTGTCAGGCATTAAAATCTTTTCCTCTCCCTCCAAAAAGTTGTTGATTTGCAAGGAGCCCTTTCAATTGTTGGAGCCATTCGTTTGCCGAAGAATGTCTTTTATGACGCAAAGAGGTTTGAGGATGCTTTGCCAGCCCGGGGTATGAAATCTTTGTACGCCTGGAGTCCCGCCCGGGGGGTTTTTTTTGGGGGGGGGGGGGGGGGGAGGGGGGCGGGGCGGCTATCGTGCGTCCGGTCTTTTGCCGGTGTCAATGGGGTTCAAAATTTTCATCGATTTTTGTTTTGGGGGCCATCTTCAGGAAACCCTGAGCCCGCCACCGGAAGAAGGCGAAGGAGAAGGAGAAGATGAGGGCAGGCAACAATCTAATGCTGTTGATGAGCAACGCCCGATGCCCGTGTCATCATCTGGATCAGGTAATGGTATTATTAGTAATATTACTAATGTTAGTAATGCCTCATTCCGAACCCTGGGGCTCTGGCAAAGTATGTGAAATCTCAAAAGCAGTGTGCCGCATTCCAAACGCGACTGTCTGGCAAAGGTTTTTTAAAGCTTAATGCGGGGGTTAACAAAGGGCAAAGACATCTTTCACACCCTCTCCACCTTTTGTTCTTACACTCTTCAGTATTGTAAATGCGGGGGTACCAAAAGTTAGGAAAGACATAAAATGATGCATACTTTGGATATATGATATGTTCCATAATAAGTGGATGCTTTTATATGAACATGATGCATTATATACATATAAGTGCTTAACAATTGCAAATAAAAAAGTGAAGTGTGTTTCTGATAACATCTGGATTATGTTATATAAATATAACCCCCGTGAGTGTTACGATAGTACACGTGGACCAACCCTCGAATGGCAAAGATGGATTTTAAATGAGAGAGAAAATGCTAAAATCAGAGTGTGCCTCATTCCAGGCCTAAGGTCTGGCAAAGCTTGTGAAAACTTCAGAGGCAGTACGTCGCGCTCGGTCCCAGGTGTCTGGCCAAGGTCATGAAATCACAGCAAGAAGCAGTGTGCCTCTTTCGAATTCCGAACGTCTGGCAAAGCGTCTGAAATCTCAAAGGCAGTGTACTGCATTCGAAACCCTGGGGTCTGGCAATGCTTATGAAATCTTCATTAAAAGCAGTGAGCCTTATTCCGAACCCGCACGGCTGGCAAAGCTTGCAAAGTGCCAAATGCAGTGTGCCGCATTTCATACCTTGGGGTCTGGCAAAGCTTGTGAATTCATTATTGAAAGCAGTACAGGTTCATTCCAAGCTTGACGAATCACGGATGCGGTCACAGGTCTGGGGGCCCTTGGGTTGCTGTCGATGTACGACAGCTCGGATCTGTCCAGCAACAACAGCCGAGAAGACTTGGCGCTTGCAGCCACGGATGCAGACGCACCCGTCTCAGCGGTTCCAGGGTCTCCTGTTGCGGGGACCGGAGGGGGGTACCTGGGTACCGAGCCTCCCTCGGCGGCAGAGCAAGCCCGCCGATGCTCGTCATCTCCCCCCACAGGGGCGCCGATGCTTGGTGGTACCCCTCACGACAACGGTGCGGTCGAGGGTTCAACCCCCGTGGAGTCCAACGCGGAGATTTTTCCCTCGGCGCTTTTTTACCTGCCGAGACCCGCGGAGGTCCAGCCTGGTCCGGTTTGGGATGCGGATGATGCGGAGGGGGCTGACGCGTCTTTACGGGGCGATGCACGAGGATTACATGGGGTGGTACCGATTCCCACTGCGCCCGACGATGCTGTGTTCAGCGGGGGTGATGCTCAGAGGACCTTGGAGACCCCGCTAGAGGCCCCGGCTGGAAGGGCCTCTCTGTTCCCCATCGGGGGACCCAGTCCTGCTGGAGGCGGTACGAAGGCGACTTCGCTGTTTCCTATTGCCTCTACAACAACAGCCAATGCCGTCGCATTGTTCCCCGTGGCCTCGGCCTCCAGTGGCGCACCAGGCTCCGCGTTTCCCGCCGCACGCTCTGCGGCATCCTTGTTTCCTGTCGCGGTACAAGCCACCGGGAGCGGCGGTACAGATGCAGCGTCCGCGCCCGCTGCATCCACCGCAAGTGGAGCAGGTCCATTCTTCGGGGCTCGGAGCTTCCCTGCTTTTCCCCTGCCCAGTGAGGAGGGATTGGGGCCCCCGGCCTCCGCCCTGTCAGGCGGTACCCAGGGTGTCCCCGGCACCGCGGAGACCACCCGGGGGACCGACGCCGCGGAGGGCGCCGTCGCCACCGAGTCCGAGCCGGATGCCTTCAGTCCCGCGGGGGAACGGAACGGCATTTCCCACCCGCACCCAAGCGCCGGGGGCGACGCGGCGGGCGGGAGTGGTGCAGGAACCACTGCCGGAAGTGCCGGCGCGGGTGCAGCGCTGGTGAATGAAGCGGAGGAAGCAATGGAGCAAGGGGGAAGTGGGAGAGTGGCGGCGAGGGAGCCCCCCCGGGACACCCAGGCCATCATAGAGAAGCTCGTGGCGTTCGTGAAGGTATGCACGCCCACCCCAGGGATTTTCGACGTCGTCGGGCCGGCAGGCTTTGAGCCGGGGCTGACCGAGCGGGCGCAACGCTGCGGTGGAGTCCGCAGCAACAGTGGGCGGTGAGGAGTCGGGAACCTGATGGTCTGCGTGCTGGTGCGGCTGAGCAAGGGACTGGTTCACAAAATTCCAACTCCCACTGTCTTTTTGTAGAGCACCGTCCCTGCTACTGAGTTGCGCTTGCCATTTTGAGTGTGTCCTAAGAGAATGGTGCCTGTGTGTGTCTCGTTGATCGTGGCCATGCTGCGGGGTTCAATTTCCCGGCAAACCCCTGGGCTAATTTTCTGGGGACCCCACGTTTTTTTCCTCTCTTTTGTTTTTCTATTTGTTTCGATTTCTACTTCTCCCCCCTTCCCCCCCCCCCCCCACCCACCTCCATACCCAGCAGCCTTTTTGCATACTCCACTGCTCGTTTAGGCAGGCCTCGTGAAAGTGAGCGTTGGCAAGCTAGCGCCACCCCCCCCGGGGGGGGGGCTTTCAACTTGAAATAATCGAGGAGGAAGCGGAAACAGTTTGGGGGGGGGGGGAAAGGATGAGACGAAGTAGTTTTGGACCGTTCGTGATTAGACACGAACTAAAACAAAAGGGGAAAGGGGTTTTTTTTTGGGGGGGGGGGGGAGGGGGAGGGGGAGACAGAAAGAAAACCGTCGAAAACAGAGATTTTCAAATGTCCCTGGACTGAACTCCTCGAGGTTTCTGTACTACAGTCCATGCGCGTGCCTCAGATGATTTTCAACACGTGAAACAAACACGGTCGCACAGCCCAGACCGGAAACCTCGGGGCCAGTTTTTCTGTCCTTGTTTTAAGAGACCGGGTCCGTTTCTCTGGCGTATTCTACAACGTTTTGATGAAGCGTGCGGGCGGGTGGGGATCCGGGTCCTTGCGGGGTTGGGTGTGGGGAAAGGGGGGGGGGTGTGAATGCAGAAAAGCGGGCTCCAAATCCGAGCGCCTGCCGTGATTTTGTGATTCTGATTCTCGTTTGGATTCTGACTGCGGTCTTGCTCCCCCCCAAGGGGGGGGGGGTGCAGAAATGCAGGTCACAAGTTCGAGCTTGCTGTGATCTGATATCTGGTTCTGATTCTGATCGATTCTGATTCGGAAGTTCTGTGATATTTGGTTGTGATCATGTTTTTGGTTCCGATTATGTTTTGGGTGTTCGGATTCTGACATTGGGCATGGCGGGTGGGCGGGGGGTGCGGTGCAGAAAGCAGGTCCCAAGTTCGAGCTCGCCGTCATGCAAAAGGAATCCAAAAACAAGAGATTCGCTTTCCTTCATCCCAACCACAAGTTCCATCCCTTCTATAGGTTTGCGCCCTCCTTCTTCAAAGCCTTGCGGGTGCACCCGGCTCTTATGGATGTCTCTTTGCCTTGGGCTTGCTTAATTGTTGTAATCCCCCCCCCCCCCTTTGTTTGGCAGGTCAGGGGTTACTATTGCCGTTTGGCTTCTGGCGTTTGGCTTTTGCCCCACCTGCGCTCGAGAGAGGTCGGGGGAGGGGAGGGAGGGGGGGGGGGTGGATACACACTCGCACACACACACACACACACACACACACACACAAAAACACACACGCACGCACGCACGCACGCACGCACACACAGTCACATACACACACACTTTCACAGTCACACACACACACACACACACACACACACACACACACACACACACACTCACTCACACTCACACACACACACACACACACACACACACACACTCGCACACTCACTCTCTCACTCGCTCACTCTGGTATCTGAAGGAACATCCAGGACCAGCCATTATAGCAGAAGGGATGACGACATAACTGTCTAAAATCTAGATCCACCACTGAGAGTTGGATGTCCCTGAAGCATTCATGTAGGCCTTTTAAAGCGTTAACCGCAAACTTTGCAACCCCTTCACCATCCTTCCCATGTGCTTCTCATGATCTTAGTGCCCTTCTGTATGATCTTAGTGCCCTTCTGTATGATCTTTGTGCCCTTCTTTATGATCTTTGTGCCCTTCTTTATGATCTTTGTGCCCTTCTGTATGATCTTAGTGCCCTTCTTTATGATCTTTGTGCCCTTCTGTATGATCTTAGTGCCCTTCTGTATGATCTTTGTGCCCTTCCTTTGGGGATGTCGACTGTCAGTCATGGGCGTGCTGACGTGGAACGCCCTGTGAGCGGG
>KV908460.1:145000-170000 GCA_002005505.1 Botryococcus braunii
AAAAAAAAACGATGTCGATGATCCATGTGATGTTTGCAATTAGTTGTAGTTGAAGCGCGTGGGGGGTCCAATAGGGACAAGCTACCTTGGCGGCAGCATGGGAGAAGGTACGGCAGATGTACCTGAAACGTGCTGAACAGCGGACAGTCGTATGGACTGTAGCTGTGACTCGACATATGTATCCTCAACGACCTGTCCGCTGCGTTTCGAGGATGCGCCGAATGCCCATAACCTAACAAAAACACGCATGTCTGTCGACGATGACGCATTCCTGTACTTCTTGTTTAAAGGCGTTATCCCAAACAGTCTTGAAGCACGGTACGAATATTCATTATTGGCAGCCTACCGTGCGATGCACACAACATTGATCAATTGACATGGACATTGACATTGACATGGCTGCATCACGATGTACACAACATTGACATCCCCATTCATATGTCTGCATTGCGATGTATGAAGCATTGCCAGCCTCACTGAAATGTATGCAACGCGATGTACACAACATTGACATCCAAATTGACATGTCTGCACGGCGATGTACGCAACATTGACATCCACATTGACATGTCTGCATGGCGATGTACACAACATTGACATGTTTGCATTGCGATGTACACGGCATTGAAATCTCCATTGACGTGTCTGTTCTAAGAGGTACACAACATTGACATCCATATTCACATGTCTGCATTGCGAAATCAACGTTGACATCCACAACAACATGTCTGCTTGACACAACATTGACATGCATTGACATGTGCCTTGCGTGCACGTGTCACCGGGGAGGCAACCAGTGCCAATTGCAGTCTGCACACATGCATGCGATGCACACGTGTGCACACAATTGACATGTCAAGCACGCAAGCATTGACATGCAAATGCTTGCGGATTACCAGGCTGTGCAGATTGGTAACAAGCGATATCTGTGTTTCAAAAACTGTCGGCTCCCAGGAGGCCACTGTCCTGGCCGGGATTGTACTGCTGGGCTTATACCGCCGGTCGCTTGTACTGCCAGTCGCTCGTAATTACACAGCATCCCACTATAGCTGATGCATGCTTTTAAGGAATCTCGTGTCATATAAGTGTTGTACAGTCTGTACTAACGGACTGTACAACAGACGGCTCTTTTTTTGAGTTATGTGCACTTTCATATTATGATGGTTCCATTGAACTGCTTCCGTTGCAGTGAACCTGTGTTCACGACATGTCAACACGAGTGGGGAGCATTCGACATCATGCTCGGTATTAGGGGAGAAGATAACAGACGAGACAGTGTTCAAGAGTCTCAACTTTGCATATGGAATTTTTTAAGACCTTCTGGAAATTTCCATGACTATGTCTGCTTTAAAAGCTTCTCTTTCTGTGATCGTGCCCTAATGAACCCGGTCGAGTACGGCTGCTGTGATATAATTAGGACACAGCATTTGTTTATTGCCTGATTACCTGATGAATTCCCTGATAAGGCCAAAGCTAGTGTTCATTTATTACGAGGAACAATGAATTTAACCCTTATGAATCTCACCAACCTAGAAAATCCTCCATGTCAGACATTCATCTGACATTTGTGCTCGTCATCACGAAGAATTTAAATGTGAAGGCATATGAACCGTTCAGTTTCTATGCCTCTCGAGAACCCACATAGAGTCCTAGTACTGTCTATCCACCATGCACTCGAGCTACATCTCCGGAGATGTAGCTGAAGTGCATGGTGGATAGACAGTCCTAGGCGTATTCCTAGACAGTACTAGCTAGGCGTAGTCCTATAGTAGTATACATATACTACGTAGTATACATATACTACGTAGTATACATATACTACGTAGTCCTAGACAGTACTAGGCGTAGTACTAGACAGTACTAGGCGTAGTAATAGACAGTACTAGGCGTAGTACTAGACAGAACTAGGCGTAGTAATAGACAGTACTAGGCGTAGTATTAGACAGTACTAGGCGTAGTCCTAGACAGTACTAGCTAGGCGTAGTCCTATAGGCGCATACGTATACTACGTAGTCCTAGACAGTACTAGGCGTAGTAATAGACAGTACTAGGCGTAGTCCTAGACAGTTCTAGACGTAGTCCTAGACAGTACTAGGCGCAGTACTAGAAAGTACTACGCAAAGCTTTTGTAGGTAGCGTAAGGGCAAGGATCCTTGCACTCACGCTACCTATAAAGCTTTGCGTTCCGTGATCGGGGCCTAGAGAGAATTAGGAATTATGATCATAATGATCACGAACCCGGTTTGAGTACAGCGCTGCTGTGATTACAGTTATGACACAGCATTTGTTCTAATACCTAATCAATTTCCTGATAAGGCCTATGCTATGTAAAGACAACCATTACCTTGTACTTCATATGCGTGCATGGGGAGATCCCGTACAGTTCTCTCTGGTTTTCATATATACTTAGATGAACGCGTACATTCTATAATTGGCCGCTCTGCGTCGCATTTAAGACGAGAACTTCACGCATTGTAATCAGTCGCTATCTTCGTCTTCATGAACGGATCTCTTTGCCTCAGTCAAATACTCTTCCGCTGATTGCCATAACACTGGTATCGGCGATATAGTTGTCGCTTGATCTTCTTGTTTCTTTGGCTTAGGTGCGTTTGTGATGAGACGAACCAGGACAGGGGCTCCGCGCAAGCAGGTCAGTTTTACGACGCCTAGGAAGCAGATGGTTCCGGCTGGAATCCCCACTTCAGGGCCGAATTTTGTTGATCCTGAGCGTGTAGATGTGTCTACTTTTGTTTCCAAACCTTTATACGAGTCGATGCTGGCTCGGGGCTTTGACCCGGGAGCCACTTACGACACCACTGATGAGGAGGCGGAGAGCCGCCCAGGCAGTGCTGTGGTGCAAGATGCAAGCCGTCTAAGTGATTCATCTCTTCTAGCAGAGATGCGCTCGCGTGGAATGGTCTTCCCAGCACCGTCTCCTGTGGTTCCGGACCCCACCTTGAGGGAAGTTCCCATCTCGGCTGTGAAGACCAAGTTTCCTGAACCCATGTTGTATTATGGAGATCCTGACATGTTGGATGCCCATTTTCTGCAAGTTCGTACGTACTTGCGTGCGAATCGTGTAGATCTGTCAGGAGACGTAGCCGTTGATATGGCCAGTATGTTCCTACGGGGCAAGGCTCTTGATTGGCTCGTCTCACGGACTCAATTGGCAGCTAAAGGGCAAGCCGTGGAATTGGCAACGTTCCACGCATACATGCAGGCTTTACAGGAGGCCGTCCGACCAGTGGAGCTGACGGATACTTACTTTGAGCCTTTCTTGTCATGAGACAAGGAAAACGGTCCATGAGGGAGTATGTTGCGCATTTCAATGCGTGTAGGGCCAAAGCACCTGACTGCATGTCAGATGCGATGTTAATGTTTGTGTTTAAGCGTGGGTGTCGGGATGACCTGCGCAGGGCGATTACGGTGCAGCGTCCGCAGACGCTGGAAGAGGTGTTCACACTTGCAGTTGCAGTATCTGATCTGCATGCAAGTGTCCCTCCTCAGGGTGGCGGGCAGAAGGGGTTTCCCTCCGGAGGATCCCAGACCAAACCCACACCTTCTCCCCCGGCTAAGGAGGCTAATAAGCCTACCTGCCCCCATTGCGGCAAACCCGGACATAATGTCGATGCATGCTGGGTCTTACACCCTGAAATGAGAAAACTAATAAACAAAACGGCTGCCTAATAGGTGTGGCTGTGGGGTGTGACAGGTGTTGGTACCATGGAGATTCAAACAGGGATCCCGGTTCTTCCCGCGTTTGACGAGTTTGTTACCTACCTACGCACCTTTTCTGAGAGTGTTGTGACTCATGTGACGAGTTCGCAACGCTTGCCTGTGTCTGAAACCCCTTTTGGGCTGATCACCCCTACTTGTGAGCAGTGTGAGGGTAGAGAGACGCATGTTGATGGATCCCATGAGTTGGTTGTTTCCTTGAGTTCTGAAGCTGCTCCCATGGCTTGGGAAAGAGTGATTACACGGGCCCTTCCCGGGGATAGGGTAACACTGCTTTGCCCCAGGTCCACAGGTGGGGAGGCTGTAGGGCCAGAACTGCAGGAGCAACGCCATGCGACCATCGTTATCCCTTGGACATCTCTACTGCAGTTATGGGGAGAATCTACTGCGATTCAGGCGCCTCCCACTGTTAAGAGTGTTTTCGGGCGGGACATGGTTGAGGTGTTTGTCATTACTAGGCTTGTAGCTGTACCTAGTAAACTCACCTACCAGACCCCTTCATCATATTGCACAGATGAGCGCAGATTTTACTGTAGCGACTCCTGACTTGTCACATACGTGTATCCAGTTTGAGGGATTGGTGCAGGGTGTTGCATGTAGGGTGCTATTGGATAGTGGTGCTACAGCTAATTTTGTGAGTGAAGAGTTTATGCATGCTCTTGTTTTACCCACTATGCCTCTCAACTCGTTGTTGACAGTGAACCTCGCTGATGGTAGAGCCAAGGTAGCTGATCAGGTGTGTGCAGTTGACTTGTCTGTGGGGTCGTTTCAGTTCCGAGTGGATTGTTTGCCTACAGAGCTGCATACCTATGATGTTGTGTTAGGAAAGCCCTGGTTGACAGCGTTTAATCCATGTGTAAATTGGCGCTTGAACACTGTTTGTCTTGTTGATGGTGAAAGCACACATGTTTTGGTGGGTAGTCAGCGTTCTGATGCCCCTAAATATGTGATTTCTGCCATAGAGTTGGATAGATTTGCTTCTGATTTGACAGAATTGTACGTGCTCAAGTTGAAACCTGTACAACGGGATTCTGAACCAATACATGCCCAGCCGGGGTTGGAGGACTTGTTGCAGGAGTTCTCGGATGTCCTATCAGGCTTGCCTGACAGTCTTCCACCACCTCGAGTCGGAGACCACGAAATCCACCTGGAACCTGGTGCTCGACCTCCTGCCTCCCGCATTTACCCGCTGTCGGGAGCTCAGCTTGCTGAGCTTAGGGCACAGCTGCAGGAGTTGCTGGAACGAGGGTACATCAGGCCCAGCTCTAGTCCTTACGGTGCTCCCATCCTTTTTGTCCCCAAGAAGGACGGTGGTTGGCGGTTGTGTATTGACTATCGCGCTCTAAACAAATTGACTATAAGAAACCAACACCCGTTGCCACGTATCGATGAAATGTTCGAGCAGTTGTGTGGTAGTAAGCTCTTTACTAAACTTGACTTAGCCTCTGGGTACCACCAGATCCGTATGCATGAGAATAGTATAGAGAAGACTGCTTTTAAGACAAAGTATGGTCACTATGAATTTACTGTGATGCCCTTTGGTCTGACAAACGCCCCCGCAACGTTTCAATACGTGATGAATACTGTTCTGGCGCCTTACTTAGACAGGTTTGTGCTGGTTTATTTAGATGACATCCTCATTTATAGTAAGTCTTTTGAGGAACACTTGCAACACTTGAGACTTGTACTTCAGGCACTACGAGACCATCAGTTTTTCTGTAAACGCTCCAAGTGTTTGTTTTGCGCACCCGAGGTGGAGTATTTGGGACATGTCATTTCCAGTGAGGGAGTGAGGGTGGACCCGAAGAAGGTTGAGGCTATCATGAATTGGCCCACCCCTACCTGTGTGTCTGAACTTCGTTCGTTCATGGGTCTTCTACAGTTCTATGGTACATTTGCAGACCACTTTGCTCATGTTGCCTTCCCTCTTACTGAGTTGTTTAAAAAGGATGCTCCATGGCAATGGGATGACTTGCATGAGAAGGCTTTCCGTGAATTGAAACATCTGATGTGTACTGCTCCTTGTTTGCTCCCACCAGACTTGCAACAACCTTTTGTCGTGCATGTGGATGCATCTGCCTTTGCTATTGGGTGTGTGTTACAGCAAGATCAAGGTAAGGGACTGCATCCGATCGCCTTTGAGTCTAGGAAACTGCAGCCCAGTGAGCGAAAGTTGGCTCCATATGACAGAGAATTATTGGCCCTTGTACACGCCCTGCGTAAGTGGAAGCATTTGCTGATTGGGGGGAAGTTTACTGTGTACACTGACCAAAAAGCTTTAAAATTCCTCTTAACTGCACCGACGCGTACTGATCGACAAGAGCGCTTTTTGACTGACATTATGAGGTTCATGCCTGACATTAGATATGTCAAAGGTACTGATAATGTGGTCGCGGACGCGTTGAGTCGGCGCGCAGACTTAGCTACTCTGCATGTCTCCTCTCTTGTGTCAGACACCTTGTTGGAAGAGTTGAGTAAGGGTTATGAAAATGATCCACAGGTCCCTGGTTTGTTGGATCAGGGAACCGTGAGTTGGAAAAGGGGGTTGCTGTATACCGAGCATGACAAGATTTATGTTTCAGAAGGCCCTGTGAGGGAGAGGATCTTAGCAGAGTGTCACAGCACACCTTTTTCAGGCCATTTGGGCGCTCACAAGACTGCTGAGCAAGTGTGCAGGTTCTTCTATTGGCCAGCCATGTTGTGTAGTGAGGTGCCGCGTCAGCGTGACGCGTCTCACGTAGGATGTGCGCGTAGTTCATGTTTCTTCGTGCCCTTTGGGATACGAGTAGATCTCGTTGTCCTTGTGTGTAGGAAAATGACTGTAATATCCTAGTGGGTCTCCTCTCGTCATCCATATCGTTATGCTCGCGAGAGCATCTCGTAGAGGGACGACGTAGCCGGATCCGCGCATAGGTGGACTAGGAACTCGGGTGGCGATCATTGTCTTTGGGTTTGCTGCTACGAGAGAGACATCTAGCATTATCTACATTGTTCATTATATATTGTTCTTTGGAGACTCGGACGACCTGCGTGAGGAGGGCTGCGAACTTGTAACGGATTGGAACTTCGATTTCTACCTTCGGTGTCACCCTTGCCTGAAACCCTTGCTTAGCTGTTATAAATCTTAGTTACACGTCTCACTTCGTTAAATTGGTATCGGCGAGGCGGTTAGAGCCTCGAACCGAAGGGAGACGTAGGGAAGGTTGTAATTGCATTGTTCCAT
The DNA here is from genome assembly GCA_002005505.1 of Botryococcus braunii. NCBI lineage: Eukaryota > Viridiplantae > Chlorophyta > Trebouxiophyceae > Botryococcus > Botryococcus braunii. The sequence goes on from KV908460.1 coordinate 151,959, forward strand.
TGCAACATGATGGCGGTTAAACGGAAAGGAAACAAGTACTCCGGTCTCCCTCTTAAAGAGAAAGAAATTTTGGAAGGTTTGGAAAAGGAAGGTATTGAAGTCGATGATCTTTTGGAAGAGTCCGAAACGGAATTGCATCTGGCCCCATCGCCCAAACCGACCACACCCAAAACGAAACCCAAACCCACTCCTTTGAAGACACCCTTGAAGAAAAATAAGACTAAATCCCTAATTCTACGGTTATTGAAGCGGATTGAGGCCTTGGAGGGAGAACGAGCATCCAAGCAAACGTCATCCACCACTAACGTCGTGCGTGTGCCTACACCAGCCATGTTTACAGGAAAAAGAGGAAGCTTCCAATTCTTTGCTAGTAAGGTGGAATCATATGTGAACATTTCAAATGTGTCAAGGGACAAGTGGGTGGCAGTCGCGCTGCAATGTATGGAGGAGCGACCTACAAAGGTGTGGGGAACATACCTCAAAAGGAAGGAAAGGGAAGGAGGTCAAACAGAGCCAACATGGGAAGACTTTAAAAATTTTATGGGAAATCGATACGACTCTACAGATTTGGTTATGGCTGCCCGGCAAAAATTAGACCATGTTTATCAAGGGCAAGAAAGCGTTGAAAGATACATAGAAAGGTTTATTTCCTTGTTGAGTGATGTAGAAACCGAATATGACATCTGCGAAAATGATAAAATATATATGTTCCTCAAAGGCCTGAATGCTCCTATTAGAGTTGCTTGCACAGTTAACCCTCAAACTGGTGTCAGGTTCACAAGCCTCGACTCAATGTGCACTTATGTGGTGCAATATGAAAGCAACTTAAAATCAGGGGGGATGCTGAGGGGACAGGAAGGAAGGAAGGTTCTCAACGTTGTGAAGAGGACTCCAACAAGCACGCCGGCATACTTTCCGGGATTCACCCAGGGGCCTGTGCTTGGAGCCGTCGGACACAACGTTGGTGGGAAGTTAGATTCTCGGACAAGCGTCCCCTCCGAGCGCCAGTGTTATTTCTGCAAAAACTTTGGTCACGAGCAATGGCAATGTCAGGCCAAGCGGGACTACTTGCAAAGGAAGAGCAGGCGCGACAGTCAATTGCCCCCACCTCCTCCTTTCCCCTCTAATCAAGCTCGAGGTGGGGAGTGGAAGGGCCGTGGTGGCCGGGGAGCACATTGGAAGGGAAAAGGGCCGGGGCATAATCCTCAAAAGTAAATTCTGAAGCCATGGATGCCACTTGCTTGCATGTTTTGCACTCTCTTGTGGCCTCCAATTTGGGAAAGGAAGGGGTGAACCTTGTGGTGCCAAATGTTAGGAAGGCTGAATCTGAGATTTCCAAGTTTTTATGGGAACAAAGGTGCAACCCGTCCCTCACTTGTTGTTTCATTGTGGGAAGGAAAACTTGGAAAAGTAAGAGTCTCTATGCTCACCGTATGCAAGGAAGGATTGTGGAAGTGTGTTCAGGAAGGAAGGGACAGGCGGTGGACATGAATGGTCAAACTAGTGTATACCCATTCTCTTTTGTATGTTGTGTGGTTCCCCCAAGACCCACACTCACCATGGGAAGTGTTACTACTGACTCTCCGCTAGCTATGACCTTTCCGGCGAATGTTAAGGGGAAAATCCTTTCAGTGTTGTTTGATAGTGGGGCATCTCATTCGTTTATTAAAAGTGATACTTTGCAAGGGCTAGGGGTGCGATACAAACCCGCATGCATATCCGTGACTCTTGCTGATGGAAGTGTGTCCGATACGAAAGGAACGGTAGATGTGTCGTTTACACTCAAGCCTGGTATAACTTCCCGTCACAACTTCATTGTAAGCCCTGCCATGATTGATGGGGTAGACATGATTTTGGGGCAGGACTGGATGGAAGAAAGAGGAGTCTCAATTGATTTTTGTGTAAAGGCTGCTCAATTTAGACATAATGGGAAGTGGGTCACCCTAAAACACGCAAATTCATCGTTGCCAGTGGGGCCAAAACTTGTTTGGGGTTTACAAGCACAAGAGAGGAAGGAAGGAAGGAAGGATAGGAATGGAAAAGGATGGAAGGGACAAGATGTTTGGAAGGTTTGTTTGTATACTGTGCTTGTGAATGAGCAGGCTGAACTGGTGGACATCACCGGGGAGGACGCCTCAAGTGAGGCCGACTTGGCGGACACCGACAAATCTATGGACGACACCCCCGTCGTCACAAAACCCCCCAGTAGTACCGGTATGACTTTCACTCATCAAATAAATGACATGTTGGAAGGCAAGCCACAGGCCCTGAAAGACTTGTTACTTGCAAATGAGGACTTGTTTGCAAAACAACTCCCGGGGTTACCCCCGGAGCGGGAAGTGTTTCACACAATAAATTTGGAAGAAGGACATCGGCCCCCCAATAGGCCCGCGTACCGTCTTGCTCCAAGTGAGCTTGCGGAATGCGAAAAAACGGTTGATGAGTTGTTAAAATTGGGATTGATCAGGCCAAGTTGCTCACCATTTGCATCACCTGTTTTGTTTGTTAGAAAGAAGGATGGAAGTTTGCGTATGGTAATAGACTACCGTCCCCTGAATAAAATTACCATCTCGGATAGGTACCCTCTCCCCAGAATTGACGATCTGTTGGATAGGCTTAAGGGAGCCAAGGTGTTTTCGAGCTTGGACTTGTTGTCTGGGTACCATCAAGTGCGACTTCGCAAGGAGGATGTGCCTAAAACTGCCTTCAGGACCCCTTTTGGCTTGTACGAATTTCTTGTACTTCCCTTTGGTTTGACCAACGCGCCCGCGACATTTCAACGGCTTATGAATGAGGTTTTTCACGACTTTATAAGGGAAGGCTTTTTGGTTGTATACTTGGATGATGTGCTCATTTATAGCAAAACGGAAGAGGAACACCTTCTGCAGTTGGACAGAGTTTTCACCCGTCTACGCGAACATCAACTCCTGGCAAAACTTGTCAAATGCTCTTTCTTTGAGAAACAATTGAAATACTTGGGACACATCATTGGGGAAAATGGGTTGGAAGTGGATATGGATAAAGTCAAGGTGGTGCAGGAGTGGCCTACGCCCACAAACGTAACGGAAGTTAGGAGGTTTCTTGGGTTGTCTAATTACTTTCGAAAGTTTATTCAGAACTACAGTATCCTGGCAACCCCATTGACAGCTCTCTCTGGGGCAAAAGCACCTTGGAAGTGGGGACAGGAACAACAGGAAGCATTTGACAACATAAAGGAAGCTTTGGTAAGTGCCCCTATCTTAACACTCCCGGACGTACGTCGGCCATTTAAGGTAGTGTGCGATGCATGCGATTACGGCGTGGGATCTGTGCTATTTCAAGATGGGAAGGTTTGTGCGTATTTCAGTAAAAAGTTGGGAGCAAGCGAGAGGAACTACAGTGCCACGGAACGGGAGTTATTGGCTGTAGTGTATGCTCTCACGGAATGGAGATGTTATTTGTTAGGTAAGCCAGTAACGGTGGTGACGGATCACAAGTGCAACACCTTCTTGGGTCAACAGGTGGGGCTTAGTCCTCGGAGGGCTCGGTGGGCCGAGCGCCTGCAGGAGTTTGAGATTGAATGGGTATGGGAACCGGGCAAGACCAACATTGCGGATCCGCTCTCCAGGTGTCACTCAACACCCTGGACCTGGGGGGAGGGACAATGGGGCTGCTGTGGCCGGGGCTGCCCTCCGGCGCAAGCGTCGGCGCACCAGTCCGGACTCCCTCACCCCCTCCAGCCGGGATGTCGAGGGTACCCTCACAGCTCGGGCCCGCAAGGTCCCCAAGGTCACGCTCCCGGGGCCCGCTCACGAGACCCCAAGCTCCCTCGGCACGATGGAGCAAATCGGGTTGGCCAGCCCGAGTGAGCTTACCCGCGAGACCGATGGGTACGAATCCCTACTTGGCAAACTTGAGAAGGCTTACACATACGATCCGTGGTTGGCAGCGCGTGCGAATAGAAGGAAGGTTAGTCTAAAGGGAGGCTTTTGGGAGAGGAATGGACGGAAATATGTTCCTGCATTGTTTGAGGAAAGGAAAGATGGGGAACTTGTCGTGGAGAACCTACGACGTGGAATTTTGGAAGCTTTACATGATCCACCTCATGTTGGTCACCCTGGAGTAACTCGCATGTACGAGCTTGTAACAAGGGAATGGTATTGGCCGGGAATGTATGAGGATGTCAAAGCCTATGTTGCTCATTGTGACTCTTGTCAACGAGTCAAGGCTCGGAATACTTTGCCTGCTGGTCTTCTTCACCCCTTACAAATACCGGCAAGGAAGTGGCAAAGTGTGTCTATGGACTTTATTACTAACCTCCCAAAGACCCCAAGTGGACATGATGCGATTTGGGTTGTTGTGGATAGGCTTAGCAAGTGTGCTCATTTTGCTGCTACAACCATGAATGCTGATGCTTATACTGTAGCACAATTGCTAAGGACACGGGTGTGGATGTATCATGGGTATCCGGAGGAAATTGTTTCTGATCGGGATCCCCGCTTTGTGAGTAAGTTTATGAAGGCATTACATGAACTTACGGGATGTCGACCTGCCCTTTCAACTGCTTTCCATCCTCAAACGGATGGTCAAACCGAAAGGACAAACCGCATCTTGGGAGATTATCTGAAACACTATGTGGCGGATCATGGGAAGGACTGGGATAGTTACTTGCCTGAAGCAGAATTCGCATATAACAACGCATGGCAAACCTCAATAAACACCACACCCTTTCGGCTCACGTATGGCCAAGATCCAAACGTGCCGTTTGCGAATGGCCACTTGGGCAAAACTGGAATTGGGAATGCGGATGACTTTGTGCGGAAGATGGGCTCAGACATCCGACGGGCACAAAAGTTTTTGGCTGCAGCCCAAGACCGTCAGGCCGCCTATGCGAATAGGCGCCGTAGCAATGTCACCTTCGCCACCGGTGACTTCGTGCTGGTGGACCGGGACTTCTTTGCAGTGCACCGCAAACTTCCACACAAGTTTGCGCCTCGCCGCGTGGGGCCCTTCAAGGTCCTTGACTCTCCCGGTCCCAATGCTTACCGTCTGGACTTCCCCGACGGCTACGACCACTACCACCCCGTAGTCAATGTGAATTTCCTCACCCTCTACCGCACTGCAGAGGGCGCCCGCGTGCGCACGCCGCCGCCACCCCCGCATCTCGTCAACAATCACATTGAGTATGAGGTTGAGACCATTCTGGATCACAAGCCGCGCACCGATGACCGCGGCCGTGCTCTGTACGACCCGGACGGGTCCCCTCATCTGCAATATCTCGTCCGCTGGAAGGGCCACGATCCCAGCGAGGACAGTTGGGAGCCACTCAACCATTTCACGCGTTGCCACAAGAAAGTGGAAGAATACAGAGAGAGTCACGGGCTCCCGCCATTGCCTCCCAAGGGCACGACTCCTAGGGTCCACCCTTAGGGTCCCGTCGACCGGTTGGCCCTCCTTGGAGGGGTCTCTCTGTATGGCCATATGGACTTTGGATAGGCTAGGGTAAGGCTGCCTTACCCGGTAGGGTTGACCATGGGTCCCTTACCTGGATAGATTTTTGTGCACATTAGGTGTATGTCCTTTTCACTTCACTACCACACCTGATCAATATGGTGCAATACTGGCGTAATACTGGACTATATGTGGAAATTGGACTCCCCTTGGACTCTGGACTTTTGGACATCTGGACTTTTAGCTCTGCCCTTGTGTCTCATTTTGGCTGTTCATCATGTGGACTTTCGTTTTTCTTTCAGTGTTTTGTCTTTTGTTCTGTTAGTCATGCCTGATCCTTGTTGTTATTGCATTATGGTGGGGACCCCGATACGCAGCATTCGGCTGGGGTCTGGCAACACGGGAGGCGGGTTGCCCGTAGGTCTAAGTCTGAGTCTCCGCATGTTGGAAGGTCTTTCTGTTCCTTTGTTTGCCTTGTCTGTTTGTTGTTGCGCTCTGCCTTCTGCGCGGGGACGCACAGGAATAAGGGGGGGAGTATGTAGTGAGGTGCCGCGTCAGCGTGACGCGTCTCACGTAGGATGTGCGCGTAGTTCATGTTTCTTCGTGCCCTTTGGGATACGAGTAGATCTCGTTGTCCTTGTGTGTAGGAAAATGACTGTAATATCCTAGTGGGTCTCCTCTCGTCATCCATATCGTTATGCTCGCGAGAGCATCTCGTAGAGGGACGACGTAGCCGGATCCGCGCATAGGTGGACTAGGAACTCGGGTGGCGATCATTGTCTTTGGGTTTGCTGCTACGAGAGAGACATCTAGCATTATCTACATTGTTCATTATATATTGTTCTTTGGAGACTCGGACGACCTGCGTGAGGAGGGCTGCGAACTTGTAACGGATTGGAACTTCGATTTCTACCTTCGGTGTCACCCTTGCCTGAAACCCTTGCTTAGCTGTTATAAATCTTAGTTACACGTCTCACTTCGTTAAATGTTGTCTGCCGTACGTCGGTACTGCAGAGAGTCCACTAGCTGTCAACGGATGAAGGGGACTAGCAAAGTACCTTTTGGATTGTTGCAGCCCTTGCCTGTACCAGAGTCGCCTTGGGAAAGTGTTTCTTTGGATCTGGTGACAGACCTGCCATTGTGCTGTGGACATGACTCCATCGTAGTCTTTGTCGATCGTTTGACCAAGTTGATTGTCTTAGCGCCTTGTTCTAAAACTGTGAATGCACCTCAGTTGGCTCAGATCTTCATTGACACAGTATTTAGACGGTTTGGCATGCCTACTTCCCTTGTATCTGACAGAGACCCTAGGTTTACTAGTCATTTTTGGAAGGCATTCATGTCGTTACTCGGCACGCAACTGAATATGTCTACTGCGTACCACCCTCAGACCGACGGTCAGACTGAGAGGGCTAATAGGACCGTTGAAGACATGCTGAGAGGGTTTGTGGGTCCCAGGCAAGATGATTGGTGCAAGTATTTGGCCATTGTGGAATTCGCTTACAATAATTCAGTACAGGCCACTACTCAGCATAGCCCCTTTTTCCTGAACCATGGCAGAAACCCTCTTACGCCTTTGTCCACTGCTGTTCCTACGCGCTCGTCGGTGCCCGCCGTTGCTGAATATGTGGGGGACTTGCAGAAGGCTTTGCATAGTGCCAAATCTAATATTTCATCTTCCCAACAGCGCCAGAAATACTATGCTGACAGGAAGAGGAGGGATCATCCTTTCCAGGTTGGAGATTCAGTGTTGTTGGCTGTGCGCCAAAACCAGCTCCCCCCTGGGTTGTCCTCTAAGCTATCAGCTAAGTATATGGGCCCCTTCTGTATCTTGGAAGCTGTAGGTGTGAATGCATTTAAGCTGGAATTGCCTGCTGATTTTAGGATTCACCCTGTTTTTCATGTGTCTCAATTGAAGCCATACGTATCGTCCACTAACCCTACTGCAGAACCTACAAACCCTGGTCCTTTGTATACAGGCAGACAAGGAGATTACTATGAAGTGGAGACCATCCTGGGCAAGAGGAAATTTGGACGCTCTTGGCGCTTTCTTGTGAAATGGAAAGGCTGGTCAGATCATGATAATTCCTGGGAGGCGCTTCGGAATGTCAGGCACCTGACAGACCTTATCGCGGCTGCGCCAGTACTGCCATGACCTTGCTGGAGCAATGATTTCCTCTTGGCAGCCTGGATCTTCGCCGCATGGGTCTCTGTACTGCGGCTGCGCTTAGACTTGGGAGGGTGGGTTCTGGGTTGGGAGGGTTTGGGGCTGGGAGGGTACTCCTTATGGTGTTTGTGCCTTGCAATTAGGCTCTGTGGACCCTCTTTCAAAAAGCAGTACAACACACAGTACAGCATAAGGTACACTGTACCTTATTTTTCTGGCTTACTGTTCTACTGTACTTGGGTTGAATGATGGGGGGGGAGTAATATGGATTGGGAGCCATGCCCCTTGGAATCAACTTATAGTGGTGGACAGTTCTTCCCTAGATGCGACTTTCTATTGGAAGGGAAGGCCCTTAAAGGCCATCTTCTGTGCTACTGGAGGGAATTGTTCCTCTTTTCCCTGCCCGGAGTATCTTCCAATGTCTTGTTTCTCTGCAACTTGTAATTGACCCGATGTGTGTGGGTTAATTGCGCAAGATCGGAAGGGTTTCCTTTGCCTTTTTGATCTATCTTCATGATCTGCGTTTCATGAAGAAGGGCCCTTGCCCGTCATCTTCATTCCAAGGGGGAGGGAATGTAAAGACAACCATTACCTTGTACTTCATATGCGTGCATGGAGAGATCCCGTACCGTTCTCTCTGGTTTTCATATATATATACTTAAGATGAACGCGTACATTCTATAATTGGCCGCTCTGCGTCGCATTTAAGACGAGAACTTCACGCATTGTAATCAGTCGCTATCTTCGTCTTCATGAACGGATCTCTTTGCCTCAGTCAAATACTCTTCCGCTGATTGCCATAACATGCTAGGTATCGTGTATTGCGAGGACCATTGAACTTATGAGTACAAGCTTGACCCTTCTGAGTCTCTCATCGACCTGGTAAATCCTCTGTGTCATATATTCATCTGACTCTTAAATCTGACATGCAAATATGTGCTCACGAAGATTTTGATACTACAAGGTATAAATATGAAACGTTCAGTTTCTATGTCTCTCGAGAACCATCACAAAAGTCCCTATAGGGATTTTGTGTTATTGTCTATTCTCTATAGGCACTCCCTATAGGGACTCGACAGTACTGGCTACTCTGTCTATTCACAATGCACCTGATCAGTTCCAAGTGATCACCTCATGAGTTACATCTCATTGCCCTTGAGGGCATCGTATTCATAAACATACGACGCTCCTGTCAACATATCTACCAGCCGATATGGCCTACTAGCTGTTGTGCATGGTGTAATAATTCTTACGGTAGTCAACGTTAATTAACGTCTGGTTATAACCAGACCAACCGCTTCACCCCTTTCCTTATACCAGGATCCAGCTGGTAGTATTCCTGCAGGTAATATTCGGGAATATACCCTTCTCTTCCTCGCGAGTACGCAGCTGTCGAGCCTCGAGGGAGCTCCTGCCAAAAAGCCTTCTGCCATAATTGGCTCCAACACAATCAACGCAATTGGCCCATTAGTGGGCTAACTAAGGCACACTAATGGGCGCCAACGTTAAGGTAATCAAATTATACGTTCACAGATGTCTTCGGTAAATTATTCTATTTTGATGGATCCTTCCGTTGACACTGAAAAAAGGCTCCTGGTCACACACTTAGTTGAATCTCGTCGAACTCTGCAGCTTTCCTGTATAGCAGTACTGCTATTGCATATAAATGCAAAATAACGCGCCGAGACCTGTGTTCCGCTGTGGTTCAATCTGAAGCCCACTTCCTGAGCGGCTGGGAATATATATTAATACGGGATTAGGGTTTAGGGATTACGGGATTGAGGGGTTAATCCCTTAACCCTAATCCTTATTGTACTTCTGACAAAAATCCTGACAGATTCTAAAAAGGTATAGCATTAGGGCTTTCACTTCTGAAACCCTGAAATACTAGGAGGCCCACTAATTATAATGGGCTCCAACGCTAACGTAATCAACTATATATAATTATATAAATCCACGGATATCTTGGTGAGGTAAAACTATCTTGTTGGATCTTTTTTATAACACTATTTTGAAGGAAGGTTCCTGGTCACACTCTTGGTTGGGTCTCGTCTAACTCTAGAGAGAAGAGTGAATATATCAGTCTCAGGCCCTACGGGTCTCTGCCAACTCTGCAGATTTGCTGTAAAGCTGTACTGCTAGTGCATGTACGCGCCGATACGTGTGCTCCACGGTGGTACAATCTCAATCCCAGTTCCTGATCGACTGGGGATACGAGATAAGGGGTTCAGGTTTAAGGGATTGAGGGGTCAAACCCTAAACCCTAATCCTTGTATAATGGGTACAATACATTGTACCCATGACAAAAATGACTGCCAGGAAGACGTTGCATTAGGGCTTTAGAAATGAATTCACTTCAGAACCCCTTGTAGTGTATTTCAGGCCTGAAATACACTACTATTTCTAGTTGGTCAAAAACAGTAGTTCTTCCACACCGACCAATCCACATGACATATTGCGTTACTGCTACAAAGCAGTAATCTCCAAAATTTGCTGAAAACTCCAAAAACACGACCGCATTTTAACCAGCACTAGTGGATCCGGATCTGGATCCAAGCTTCTGGAAGCTTCGAAGTACCGTACGTACAGACGTGTGATGCATATGTATATGCGTCCCAAGCGCAACATAAAGCTGCCTTAAAGCATAAAGCTGCCTTAAGGCATGAAGGCATATAAGCGCAATATATGCGTCAATACATATATGCGTCCCAAGCGCAGTATAAAACTGCCTTAAGGCATGCTGCAATAGAAAACGTTTATAGATGATCAGAGCTGTGCCCTGGGGCGCAGGCCTGCGTCTCACATGTGTACACAAAAAATGTCTCATACATGCATGCGTTCGTTATAGATTCTATCAGATAGAAGCACATATATACCGTATGGTATGATGCCATATGGATATGGCATATATGCCTACGTATGCAGATTATCCTCCGCGCTTCATTAATTAGCTAGGCCGTCACGGGCCCGGGCTACTACTCCTGTCACACTCGCGACGGTTGGCTATAACGGACTGAGCCTGTGCCAGCGCTGGCTTGCTCCGGATCCGAAGCCGTAAAGTCGTTACGTTTCAAGGGAATTGACTTGTCAGTGTCCAACAAAACGGAATGTATACACCGCACGTTTACCTAAACACCGCACACTTGACTCTCAGTACCAAGCACTGGAATTGCAGTAAAGTACCACACACGAAACTCGCACTATCCACACACGAGACTGGCATGCCAGTACTAGTACCATACAGTACCACACACGAGATTGCGCAGGTACCACAGACTGGGCTCGCAGTACCACACACGCGACTGGCAGGTACCGCACACATGTACAGGACTAGTGGTACCACACACTGGACTTGCAGTACCACACACGTGACCAGGGAGTACCACACACAGGACTATAGTAGACTAGCTAGTGGTACGACAAACTAGACTCTCGCTACCACACAGATTCTAGTGGTACCACACGTGAGACTTGTGGTACCGCACATGAGACTAATGGTGCCGCACACGAGACTAGTGGTACCGCACATCAGACTGCCACGTGTGTGTACATGCATGTGAGACTAGCGGTCGAGGCCTCATCCCAGACACCGCTCCCCTGGTGTGCAATATACTGTACCATCAGCAAGAATCACGCACTCGGGGAATCCCTCTGTGACCGTTATCCGGCAGCCTCATACAATGTACCATCAGTGAGAATCACGCACTCGGGGGATCCCTCTGCGACCGTAATCCGGCAGTACACTGTACCGTCAGTGAGAGTCACGCACTCCAGAGACCCCTCCGACCATACCCCGATGGTACAATACACCGTAGACCATCACTAAAAAACCGCGCACTCCGGCATTCCCTTCGACCGTAATCCGGCAGTGCCAATAGTACACTCTACAATCGTCGACAATCCCGTACTCCGCCATCCCTCCGACAACAATCAACGATCCATAAACAGCATATTAGGTTGTACTACGTTAGTCCACGTGATTTATTCAATATACTCTGCAGTATACTGCATTCAATCCAGCATCGGTCAAATTACGAAGTCCAGGGCAAGGTTCCAGGCAATGCTGGCACCCATCAAAACGACGACAAACCCGATAAGGACCACCTTGCGGAGAACGCCCGGCCGTAGCGAAGGCCAAGCGGAGGCGGCACGCGCGAACGAAGATCCGAAGTGAGCACGCGCCAGCCGCTCGTGCATCCGCAGAAACGTTCGACGCCTCTGGACGTCTGCCACGAAGACCAGCACGTATGCCATGACCGTGGCCACAACCTGCCAGAAGCCCAAGGCCACGGGGCACGACATGTCACCACTGTGCGGATGTACGCCGACGCCGAGCCCCCAGATGCCGCTCAGGCACTCCGAGGCCCTCTGGGTGACCGCAAGGAGCCCCGGCGCCATGGTGACCAAGTGGTCCCCCGCGTATGGTAGGGCGCAGATCCCTCGGTTCCCGAGCATGGACACCAGCATGGCTGCTGTGCCGAGCAGCAGGTCGGGCGCGATGCCGATCGGCAGCCCCAGCACATGCAGCAGCTGCGCGACGAAGGAGATGTTTTCCGCGAAGAAGAACTTGGCGTCCTGCGTCCAGGACGGGGCGGCGGGACGCGTCACGGAGTTGCGCCAGAGCAGTACGGCCGAGGCGGGACGCTCCGTCAGCATCCCGACGCAGATGACGGCGAGTTTGATCACGCGGTGGTGCGCCGAGAAGAAGGCGGGGTTGACGAGCAGCAGGACCGCCAGGGAGGCCGCCGCGATCCCGTGGAGGGCGCCCAGGGGCCAGATCGGCGGGAGCGCCCCCCGCCGCTCAGGGAACTGCAGCAGCGTCTGCGCAAACATCAGCCACGCGAACGTAATCTGGACACAGAACGACCACGACGACATCCCAATGCTGCGGGCCAGGTACTGCTGAAATTCGGCCTCAAGCTCGTGCGTCGGGAAGGGAAACACGGTGAAGGTCGCCCACCATTGCACCCACGCGTACACGCAGGACCGCAGGTCCCCCGCTCGCCCTTCGCGGGAGTTGCCCACGGTATGCTCCCGGACCATGTGCATGCGGGTCCCGCTAAACGGCTCTGCAGGGTTGCTCGCCATGGCCATGACCCTGACACTGCCGAGCCTGGCCACATATGCATGCATGTAAGCCCCGTCCGCATGTGTGTGTGTGTGTGTGTGTGTGTGTGTGTGTGTGTGTGTGTGTGTGTGTGTGTGTGTGTGTGTGTGTGTGTGTGTGTTTGTGTGTTTGTGTGTGTGTGTGTGTGTGTGTGTGTGTGTGTGTGTGTGTGTGTGTGTGTGTGTGTGTGTCTGTGGAGACAGGAGGTATTTGCGTCTATGGTATATTCCGAAGCTGCAGGCATTTGAGAGCAGAAGGGATCAAAATGTTTTTAACTCGGCCTTTGAGGACCCCTACTTTTGCCTTGGCTGCCAAAAAGATGCCAATGGACTTCCCAGAAGCAGATATTTTACATTAATGCTCCAGCAGCCATCACTGCATTCGCTTCAGATTCTTCGACCCCTAATCGCAAACTTTTATGGAACTGGGACAAGCCCTCTTCAGTCCAAACCATCGGGGTGCCAAACAATGTGTCTTTGTCACCAAGGCCTTCCCGCAAACCCTTCCCAACTCATTCAGTAACAGAAAGGGTTTCATAGATGTGACCAAACTACCAATATGAAGTTTGAAAAAATGATGATTGCATTGTTGCAGCAGATGATTGTTGCATTTGTGCAACAAATAACTGTTGTATTACTGTCTGATCGCTTTGGCTGTTACGTAGACAAGCAAAGATGACCTTGGGGCTTCTTTTTTCTGCGAAAGCTCTTCCTTGTTGTACAATCTCAGCAGTAGTTGACTGTACTTAAATGTGTCTAGTCCTGGGATTCTTCGTTAGCAGGCAAACAACTCACCCGTCTGAGGCTCTCCGGAAGTTTCTGAGAGTACTGGACCTGGGCGCACTGTCGCTGCACCTTCAGAAATTGTGGTGATGTATTCCTCTCTTGGAACAAGAAGCTGTGGAAAATGTCGTCGGACTTTCAGGGAAGGGCGAGCCAAAGCAGTCAGATCTCCAGCTCTAGAGATCTCCAGCTTCCAGTTGTCTGTGAATCCAATCGCCATTTTAGCAGCTAAAAGCAGACATTTCATGCTCCCTAGCTTCTGATGTGGTTGAACTTAACCTCCAGCTGAGCATCTACAATCAAGCTGCTGACAGCTTGGCAGCAGTAATCCAATTGGCAGGATTGCAAGTTAAATAACTTGCACTGTCAAATTCCTTGACAAAGGTCCGGAAATGGGATTTTAGAGAGCTAAATGTCTCATTTTCAGATTCTTTGAAGATTTTAGCAGATAAAAGCGCATTTACAGGTGCGCCTTTCCAATATCAGGGATGACACGGCAATGTGTCTTCTGAAACTTTTCATCAATTAAGCGCTTGAACATGCAGGCGTTAATCTGGGTTGAGTAATAAAATTTGCAGCAATCGTCTAAAAGTTGACAACCTGCTTTTCATGGCGAATTTGGATAGGGATATGGTTTGATCCAGGTCGGATTTTGTGTCATAAGCCGTGCAGATTGGTGCTTCACAAAATCAATTACCTGTGTGAAGTATTTCATGTTAATGAGCATCCAATGCGAAATATCTTCTGGGACGGCCCGGAAGTCCTTCGAGAGCCCCTTTAGCGTCCGCTCCTTGTACTGCATCTACAACAATGGACGTCCTCCTCATGTGAATTATAAGATACTTCAACCATAAAATAGACCCAAGAATGAATAATGACCGAATGGAACCGAGGAAACGTCCACGAATCATTCAATTGAGGTTCCCGAACAGGGCGAGGGCCTATTACGCATCCTCTGTGCTCTGCGATTATGTTTCCACCGTGCAACACACGTCAAGCAAATCAAATCAATCGACACCATCCAAATTCAAGAACGTCTGCTCTTAGTTCAATTCGGCTGTCTTCTGCTCGTCCTGTGCGCGACAGGGTGCAGTAGATTTCACGGGGCTTGTACCTTCAGCGTCTGAAGGACGCTTCAGGTACGTTTCTCCCACCTTCTCCCAGGCTCCCTTCCAAGGTCGCTTGTCCCCATTTCACTCCTCACGCGCTGTCCAAACCTGTTTCCGCCCTTCCGACTACATTCTGGTCCCTTGCCACCATTTCGAGGCGTCCCATATGGGGAGAGATTCCAAGTGATTACGAAAGTTCCATGCATCCTTGTTTTCATTCATGCACCCTTGTTTTCTTTCATGATGAAATAAAGCGCACGAGAACCATACTTTAGAACAAAGCAAAAAGAGACGAAAATACATCAGTCCAGCTACTTCAGACTTCTAACTTCTCACCTGGAATGTAGCTCCCAATGCCTCCTCCATCATGGGATGCTTAGTATCGAACAACCCTCGGGCCTGAAACAACTTGTATGCCAGTACCCAAATGACTCCTTCACTTCCCCTTCCGCCATATTGTTGGGTGGGTTATCCACCAGCGCTCGCGGCCCATACTTGTCGTCATATTTCTCCTCTCTAAAGCTGACCACCACCTCCACTACACGCTGCTTTTCCCCACTTTCTCCCACCCTACGACGGGCCACCCTGAATACAACGTCACCGGCACGCATTGCCACAAGAGTCCGCGAGCGTTTCCCCCCCAAAACCACCCCCATCATCCATGCGGCGCCATGGAACACCCCAATCAGACTGCTTTCATCACAAAAATGTGGACCGCTTCGTGCCTCATCCATTGTGATGGGCTCACACTCCCTCGAGCTCAGTCTCACCTGCCACGCCCTCCTTATCATTGCTAGGCCTTTCTTATGCCTGGCAGAATACATCACTACAGGGCTGCATTGTTCCCTTGTACGCATCTCTCCTCGAGGCTTAGCGGCCCAGTACTCTGTGCCTATCGTATTAATATATCCCCAGTTTGTCCTAAACGCATCATACGACGATGTACGTGCCCTCGTCCACAACCTAAAGGCCTCCCACTCGCAAACTGTAGGGGGGAATTCCTCCAGAGTTTTTGGAAGCCTGGAACATCCATCCCATACTTCCACATGCAAAAATGCGCCCATGCGTAAGTACGATTGAGACTCGAGGTTTCTGTCGTGGATGCCAGCACATTGTTGCCAAGGGCCAGTAAGGGTGAATCCATGAATGGTAACACAGTCCCCTGCGGGATCTGGGACTCAGCAAGCTCCTGCGCTTCCACCCGTAAGCGCACTACAAGACTCCTAAAGTACAGACTCTCTGGGGTGGGCCCGCGCTTTCCAACCCTACCATACGTCCCAGCAGCCCCGTTCGCCTCACCTCCTGGGGCCTTCCTCCCAGACTTGGTTGCCTTGGTTATGACAGGAGCCACACTCGCTGCCTTGCCGCCATCCGTTGACGACACCAGACCCTCCGACGCGCCTGCCAATCCATAGACGCAGTCAACGCAGGACAACAGAAAACACCAGAGGCCCGTGCCAAACCCCTGCAGCAGCAAATGCGCACACGCTGCTCCCGTTCCCACATGCCAAAGCCCACACGCACCCACAGCAAGAACATATACCACCCCCGCCACCCCTCTTACTCCCTCCGTCCATCCACTCACTCACACAACACGCGCACACACACACACACACACACACACACACACCACACACACACACACACACACCACACACACACACACACACACACACACACACACACACACACACACACACACACACACACACACACACACACACACACACACACACACACACACACACCTGCACCACCAAGACAAATCCCAGCGCATCCAAACCTCGCACCCTTCACAGACCCATCTCTTACCTTTACAACGTGCATCACTGCTGCCTTGGCCTCCGGGGCCTCACAAGACACCACCCCGTCAAGTTCCCCGCCAGCCTTAGGTGCCACAACCGAGGACGCCGCGCCTGCACAAGCCCCCTAAACTTCCTCAAACGGCCAGGACTGCGCCAAGTGCCTCGTCTGGGGACAGCCACAACTGCCTGAAGCTAAAGCTCCCTCACCTGTTACGGCATCAATTACTGCTTGCTTGCCTCTCCGAGCTGGAGGGTGGCGCTCCCTGCCAGGTCTCACACCGGTCTTCGGTACCAGAACCCTGACGACAGCCCTGCAAAACCAGCGCACCACCCCTGCATGCCTTCTGCCCACAAGCCGAAAGGGAACCGAACAGATGCATGCCAGATCACACCCATTTCCACCCGGGCGTCCCCCCACGCAACGCAGAAGACGCATGCCCGCACACGCACACTCCCGCACACAACCCCCGCACAGCGCACGAACGCACGCATGCGCACACAGCCCCACGCACTCCCCCCTCCCCCACCCACACCCACCCACGCCCGCCCGCCCCACCCCCCCCCCCAACATGCAAACACACACTCTCATGCGCACGCCAACCACACACCCGCCCCCTACACTCCCGCACATCCGCACCGCACGTGCACACACGCGCACGCGCACACCCACGCACCATCCGTCTTGTGCTTCGCCGGGCTCTTCTTCACAGGCCGTTCCTCCGCGCTCTCCTCTCCCGTGGATTCGCCTTCTGTGCCTGCACAGCGTCCCAACCGTCAGTACGCGGACCACCCAATGCATGTGCGTCACACCAATGCTGCAACCAGCACAACCCCTCAACGCCACTTCCAAGAAATTCCCCCTCACCTGCACCTTCACCGTGCTCCCCTTCATCCTCAAGGGCCACTTCCTCTTCCAGCGCCTGCAGGAAATTTGCCATCCCCCGCTCCTCCCGCATGTAGCCATCTGTACCAATACTCTCACCCGCTGCCTGTGCCCCCCCCCCCCCCCCCCCCCCCCCCGAGGCACCCGGGCTGGATCCCTGCCGCGAACCTGCAGACCCCCCCCCCCCCCCCCAAAATCAGTACAGCAACAACTTCCACACCCTCACGAGCACCAACTCCCACACCCTCACGAGCAACACCCTCACGCCACAGACCCACCTGCTGGACCTCCTCCCAGTCCGGATCCTCGCAGCACACCCGCTTCCGCGTCGCCTCCAGCATCGTCCAGGCACCTAAACCTGTTCCCCAGCTCCAACTCGAACCCCGAGCTGCCTGCCCCCCCCCCCCCCCCCCACCCACTGCCCTTTCGCGTGCGCTTCGCGGGTTCGAACCCATCGGCGCTCCCCCACACATCCGGCACAGACCTGCTCCTCTTTTGTTTCGAGCATCGCTTCGAGGGTGAAGACGTCGGGGAGGCTCTCGCTGCCAGTCGGCGCCTCAATATGCCTTGCGCCTGTTTCAGCACCGCAGCGTCCTCCTTACTGATGGAGGCCCGCGGACTGTGCCCCTTGCTTTCCTCTGAGGAGCTGCTCCCATGCGTTGACGGCGGAGTGCTTGCTGCCAGCAAGTGCGTCGGCTGCCCGACCAGCGACCCGCTCACCCGTTCTGAGGCCTTCACAACAGGGCTCGGCAGAGCCTG
>KV908460.1:175000-207500 GCA_002005505.1 Botryococcus braunii
TCAGAAATATACACTTGCGACTCGCAAGTTGCGAGTACGCAATTGTCGATCCTCCTGCCAAAAAGTCGAGCCTTCTGCTAAAAAATTAATTTGCTCCAACGTTGGCGGTAAGCGGTAACGAAACGATTGGCTCCAGCGTTGACGTAATCAACGCAATTGGGCCGTTAATGTCCCACTGATATTAGTGAGCTTAGCCCCACTATAGGGCTCCAACGTGTAAGTATTCGCATTATAACTTCACAGATCCGTCTGATCATGAATCTAGGGTTCGTGAACATAGATCTCCTGGTGAGTTATACTACTTCGATGGATCCCTTTTCTGTAAAGTAAAGAGACTTCTGGTTGAGTCTCGTCTAACTCTGCATATCTGCTTTAAAGCAGTACTGCTAGTGCATCTACGCGCCGAGACCTGTGTTCCGCTGTGGTTCAATCTAAAGCCCACTTCCTGAGCGACTGGGAATACGGGATTAGGGTTTAGAGTTAACGGGATAAGGGGTTAAACCCTAAACTAATCCTTATTGTACTTCTGACAAATAAAATTGCCAGAAAGTCGTTAAATTAGACCTTTCTCTTCTGAAACTCTGAGTTACGCTATTACTTATGAGTTAGTCAAAAACATTTTTTTAACGCTGTATCAATACACATGATATATACATTATGGTATGTATATATATATATATATATATATATATATATATATATATATATATATATATATATATATATATATATATATATATATATATATATATATATATATATATATATATATATATATATACATCCTGTGCATTGACACAGTGTTGAAGAATTACTATTTTAAAATAACATATAGCACATTGCATTAACGCAAGATTTAAGGCAGTCACATTTCTGCTTAAAAAGCATAAAACTTTCCAAAACACAACAGCATTTCCACCACCCATAGTGGATTCAAGCTTCCGGAAGCTTCTGAGCACCGCACCTACAGACATGTGATGCAAACATTACCTAACCGAAAGAGGAAGGCATGCTGCAATATAAATAATCTATAGATGATCAGCGCTGTGCACAGGTCTGCGTCTCACATTTGTATACATGTACGTACGCGGATGTCTCATGCATGCGATGGTGAGTGATATATCTATCGATAGAAGCACATATACAATGACATGCATGCTAATCAATCTCCATGCTTCACGATTTAGTAGCCTTTTATTAATGCCGTAATGGGCTGCTCTCGTCAAAATTGCGACTGTCGGCTACAGTGGAATGAACTTGTGCAAACCTTCTCATCCTCATCCTCAACTCATCAAGCTTTTACATCCCACCCCCCCCCCCAAAAAAAAAGAGTTGATCATCGTTGTACATTCCCAAAAAACACTGGACCTCCATACCGCCTCTCGTCTGGCTGGCGCAACGCTAACGCTTGCATATGCCGTACTGGCCTGATTAGGAAATCCAGATCAACATATTGCAATACCCTTTAATGTCTCGTTGACGAAACGTTGCAGCACGGGTCCACTGGTGTGTGCTGGTACCGTCAAGATACTAAAATACCATCATGTACTGTACTATACAATCCTACAATACGTACTGTAGGGTTGTAGCGCTAGCACTAGTGTATACTCTATGCATGGTGCCATATGGTGAGTCTACCAGCAGGCAAACTATTGTAACAAAACAAGCTATAGCTATATAGTCATAGAACTAGCTAGTTCTATAACACACGGTGTGCATCACACACGTCACAATAAGTTTGACGCACAATCAAAGAATTGGACCGCATTAAATTGTGCAGCCAACAAGTCTGATTATAAAAACCACACAATTGACTCTCACAACCACGCACGGGACCAACATTATCCACACACGAGACTGGCAGTTACCATGGTGCTGCGAGCCCAGTCTGTGGCCACAGACTGGGCTCGCAGCACCACAAACGAGACTGGCGGGTACCACACACATGTACAGGACTTGTGGTACCACACACTGGACTTGCAGTACCACACACGGTACCAGGGAGTACCACACACAGGACCAGTGGTACGACAAGCTGGACTCGAAGTACCACAGACGAGACTAGCGAGTACCACACACATGACTAGTGGTACGACAAACTAGACTCTCACTACCACAAACTAGACTAGCGGTACCACATATGTGTACATGCATGCGAGACAAGCGGTTGAGGGCTCTTCCCAGACACCGCTCGCGTGATGTACAATACACTGTACCATAATGAGCAAGAACCACACACTCGGGGGATCCCTCGTTGACCGAAATCTGGCAGTACCACACACTGTACATCCGGTGAGAAGCGCGCACTCGGGGTATCCCTCTGTGACCGAGATCCGGCAGTACCAAACACTGTACCGTCACTGAGAACAGCGCACTCCGGCAGTCCCCTCGACCATGATACGGCAGTGCAGTACTCTGTACCATCGCCGACAATGTGCACTCCGACATCCCTCTAAAATAACCAACAATCCAAAAATTAGCATACTACGTTTCACTGCGTTCCTTACATGATCTAGCATTGGTCAAATAACAAAGTCCAGAGCGAGGTTCCAGGCGATGCTGGCGCCCATCAAAATGACGACGCACCCGAAGAGGACCACCTTCCGGAGAACGGCCGGCTGCAACGAAGGCCAAGCGGAGGCAGCACGCGCGTACGAAGACCCGAAGTGGGCACGCCCCAGCCGCTCGTGCGTCCGCAGAAACCCCCGGCGCCTCTGGATGTCCGCCACGAAGACCAGCACGCACCCCATGACCCAGGCCACAATCTTCCAGAAGCCCAAGGTGACGGGGCACGACGCGTCGCTGCTGTGCGGCTGTACGCCGACGCCGAGCCCCCAGATGCCGCTCAGGCACTGCGAACCCCCCTGGGTGACAGCAAGGAACCCTGGCGCCATGGTGACCACGTGGTCCCCTGCGAACGGCAGGGCGCAGATCTCGCGGTTCCCGAGCATGGACGCCAGCATGGCTGCGGTACAGAGGAATAGGTCGGGCACGACCCCGATTGGCAGCCCCAGCACGTTCATTAGCTGCCCGACGAAGCTCATATTTTCCGTGAAGAATAACTTGATGTTCTGCATCCAGGACGGCGCACCGGGATGTGTCACGGAGTTGCGCCACAGCAGTACGGCCCAGGCGGGAGAATCCGTCATCATCCCTACGCAGATGACCGCGAGCTTGACCGCGCGGTGGTGCGCCAAGAAGAAGGCAGGGTTGACGAGCAGCAGTACCCCCAGGGAGGCCGCCGTGATCCCGTAGAGGGCCCCCAAGGGCCAGATTGGCGGGAGTTCTGCCCGCTGCTCGGGATACTGCAGCAGCGTCTGCGCGAACATCAGCCAGGCGAAGGTAATCTGGACGCAAAACAACCACGTCGACCTCCCGACCCTGCGGGCCAGGTACTTCTGGAACTCAGTCTCCAGCTCGAGCGACGGGAAGGGGAACGCCGTCAAGGTCGTCCACCACTGCAGCCATGCGTACACCCTGGGCCGCAGGCCCCCCGCCCGCCCGGTGCGGGAACTGCCCGCTGTAGGGGCAGTACAGACCATCTGCCTGCGTGTACCGCTGGACGGCTCGGCGGAGTTGCTCTCCGTGGCCATGACCCTGACACTGCCGAGCCTGGCCACGTTTGCATTCATGTAAGGGCCCCAAAGGCAACTCCCCGCCCCCGGCTATTACTGCTATGCACTAGCTGCTGTCGTATTTAGGTCCTGGTACTAATTGCTGTTATATTACGAAAAGTGCAGTCTATACGATACATGCACGGTTCGACAAATTTATGTACAATCAATATATAGTAGTTGCTGTTCCTTTCTTAATGAGTGCAGTCCTATTCAGATAAAGATATGATAAAGATAACATGTTAAAGATAATGAATTGATTATTTGCGTCATTTGATGCCGAAGGGATCCGAACCAATGTTAGTGCCTGGCGGTTGCAGGACCCCTACTCTCGCGGTTGCAGGACCCCTACTCTCGCGGTTGCAGGACCCCTACTCTCGCGGTTGCAGGACCCCTACTCTCGCGGGTGCAGGACCCCTACTCTCGCGGGTGCAGGACCCCTACTCTCGCGGTTGCAGGACCCCTACTCTCGCGGTTGCAGGACCCCTACTCTCGCGGTTGCAGGACCCCTACTCATGCGTTTGCAGGACCCCTACTCTCGAGTTTGCAAGACCCCTACTCTTGCCTTTGCTGTCAAAAGGATATTAAAGGACCTCCGAGAAGCACATGCTCCAGCACGCATCGGTGCAAACCATTGATCTTTTGACCCCTGATTGCAAATTTTCACCCAACTGGGAAACCCATTTTTAGTGCAGCCCCTTTATTGCAATGGCCAGCTTAGAGCACTATGACAAAAGCCTTTCCCCAAACCCCTTCCCAGCTCATTCAGCAACAGGAAGGGGCTCCCTTGTATGCCACACATGCGAACAGACCAGCAATGAAATTAAGACAAATCAGCTTTGCAGTATTGCAGCAAATCATTAATTTTGCATCGTACAAGTTGAACTGTCTGATGTTGGCTCATGGGAGGCAGATGAAGTTGACCCTGAGGCTTCTTCTTCTCTGCTCAAGCTCTTGCCTGCTGTACGACCTTAGCAGTGGTTGACGGTTCTTACTTGTGACTAGTCCTGAAATTGTTTCTCAGGACTAGTCACTTGTAAGAACAGTCGACCACTGCTAAGAATAATGTTCCTACTTGTCAGGCAAACAACTCACCCACCTGCTATGCAAAAGTTTTCTTGAGTGCTGGAACGATGTTACTGCAGCTGCAAAATTGTGGTGGTGTACTCCTCTCCAGGAAAAAGGGTGGCTGGAAAATTTAAATGTCAATGGACCTTCAGCGAAAGATGATCCAATGCGATCAGATGATCCTCTCCAGCCTCCGCAAGTCTGTGAACCCAACTGTTAGATATACAGAAAAATCAAACATTCGACACCCCCCAGCTACTGAATGTCTTAACGCAAGTGCCAGCTCAGCAGCTATAAACCAATTGCCAGCACTGCGAGTAATTTGCACTGTCACATTCCCTTGCAGAGGTCTGGAGATGGGAAATTAGGGGCATAAACTTTCTCAATTTCTGAGTTTGGAAAGATGTTAGCAGAGTGAAACGCATTTACAGGTCCGTGTTTCCAATATCCGGGGTTGCTAAGTATCAGTGTATTGTCTTGACATGTTGACCACTTTAATGATCTAACATGAAGGACTTTATTTGGATTGAGTATTGAAATTCTTTTAATTCTTTTAAATGTCGATAACCTGCTGTTTATGGCGCCTTTCGCTGGGGACGTGGGTTGATCTCGCTACGTCGACGTCGCGTCGTAGACCGTGCAGCTTGGTGTTTTACAAATTCAATTGCTTAAATGCATTAATTCATCAAACCAAATAAGAAACCAATACGAAATGTCTTCCGGGACGACCCGGAAGTCTGTCGAGAGTCCCTTTCACGGTAGCTCCTTGTACCGCTTCGCCAACGATGGACGTCCTCCACATGTGAATTATGGACAATTTCCCCCAGAAAACATACTATGAATCTAATAATGACCGAGTAGCACAAATGAGGCGTCCACAGATCATTCAATTGAGGTTACCGAACTGTGGCAATGGCCTGTTACGCATCCTCTGTCCTCTGCGGTTGTGTTTCCACCTTGCAACAGATGCCAAGCACAGGCAACCAATCGAATTTAACTGGTGTTAAGAACGTCTGGCTTTAGTGCAATTGCCTGTCTTCTGCTCGTGGCTGTTCGCGAAGGCATGAGATGCACCAGGTTTGTACCATCAACCCTGGTTGTTTTGGGTGTTTTGCCTGGTGTTCATCCCGGCCCCACCGGGTGTTGCCACGTGCCCAAACATGGGTAAAGCCGTTTCAGGTACGTCTCTGCTCCTATGCTCCCTTCCAGGTCGCTTGTCCGCTGTGGACTCCCCACGCGGTTTCCGCGCTGCTTTCCGCCCTTCCGACAAACACTCTGGCCCCTAATGGGTCCCGTATGTGGTGAGATTACCAAATGTTTTTTCGTTTCGAAAGTTCAATGCCACCCAACCGGGGCTATTTCAGGGTGTTTTGGCAGGTGCTGTATTGCAGGAGTTTCTCCCAGCTTATCCCATTAGCCGCTGTAGCTTCCTTTCGTACGTGGTACCGTGGTGGCATTGAACCAATACCCTCCCTGTGGCCTTCTCTCCATGTCTCCCATCGGTTAGCCCCTATTGATCCCCAGCTATGTACTTATGTGCGGTGTTTTGCGCGCCCTACTAAGGCTCAGAGCTCCCGCCTCATTTATCTGTCTCTTGATGTTGCCAAGGTCCGGCTCTTTCTCAGGTTCGTATTGGTGTTCATGGCCTTCCCATTGACATGGACCGCGGACACCGGCTTCCGCACCTTCAGCACCTGATGGTGATATGTGTGGTTCCTCTGTGGGTGATAAACACCACTGTCCTCCTCGTACTGCGGTGCGGGACCGTTACCCCCAGTTGTTTGTTGGTCCTTCTAGGTCTCTTCGGCAGTTCATTTGAAACGGTGACTTGCGTGCGGTTTTCTCCTTTATCTCGGATGCATTCCAGGCTCGTGCTGATTTACGCCAGCTACAGTGACTTGGCCGCAGCCAAGTCTGTGGCTGCCGCCCCTTATCCCCCCCCCCCCCCTTTCCCCTTTCCATTTGCTCCGTTATGTTTTTGATCGTTTGGCCACCTCTTGTGGTACTTCAGAGTTCCGGCTTGTGTGTGTGTTGTCAACATCTCATCATGCCCTATACGGCTGGACAAATGTAACTTCTAGCTAGTGGCTGGACAAATGTAACTTCTTCGTCTTTTACAAGAGTGGAGTATAAAAGACCAGCCCAATGTTCAAGGGCTTGAACCCAAATGTTTCAAGCTATGAGTCACACCCGGCGAGCGGCCAGGTGGCGACCCACAGCGTCCGCAATAATGAAACTGACCCGTCGAAGAACAAAATATCCCTCCACATCTTCCTGAGCAATGATGGCTTGGTTTAAAAGCCCCTGGAGCCTCTGCAACAAGGCCAGGGCATCAGCATGCAACCCTCCAAACGTTTCAAGAGCGAAGGCTTGGAAGTCCACAGGCGGCTGCTGACGCGACAGCAAGACAGCATAGTGGGTCCTGCTTGTCTTGATTGGCGTGCGCGGCAGGCCCACCGGGCACGAAGTGCAAGAAGTTGGCAGCGGTGAGCGGTGACGATCCAAAGATGTCGTTGTAGAGGTCACGCCCCTCCTCCCACGCGTGGAGGCGGAGGTCTGCGCGACGGCGCTCCTGGACAGGGACAGGGGTAGGAAAGACGGGATCCCGGGTGACGCGCTGACGAGCAGAGGTAAGGACTGCGTTGAGGCCCGTTACGAACGGAGTAATGGCGGCCGACAATCGCCACACCCCCCCCCCCCGAGGTTCAGTGGACAGCATGGTCGCCCCAGACGTTCAACTCCCTCAAGCAGCACGGGCATTGGGAGCCATGCTTGAAGATGGGGATCAAGAGGTGGTATTGAAGGCGGCAGCGGAACGACTTAGGGGGCATTGTTTGCTGCAAATGGGGAACTGGGAGAGCCAGGAACCAATCAGACGCTCCCGGCTGTGTGAGAGATTGGAGCACAGCTCGGTCGCGATCCAAGCGAGCAGGATCATCAAACACCTCCCGGTATCCGCGCTGATCCAAGGATTTGGACAGCCGGGCTTGCACTTTGCTGCGGACATAATCCGGATCCTCGAAGAGCACCGCATCAAAATCTGGGACAAGGGCGCAGTAGTCAGCCTTGGCAGCTAGGGCAGCGGGGACAGGAGGGGCAGTGGATGTCCCGAGAAGACGGTCCTGAAGGGGGCTGTCTGCGTGACGGAGGCAAGATATTCACAGGGCAAAAGGGAAGTGGCCATAGTGATGCCCAGACCCCCTTGGGCAATGGGCAATCCAGCCAGGAATTGCTGCAAAGGGCCAAAACCACCGCCACCAGCTGTGACAATGGATTTTAGGACCTGGTTTGGGAGCATATCGAAGGTCACCAAAGCTTGCTCGGCTGCATTTGGCGGCATTGTCCGAGCTGTGACAACCACCTTGCAGGTCCCAAGGCAGCTTCGAAGCAAGGGAAGCTTTGCTTGGGGGGTCGGAGAATCGACAAACGCTGGAGCGAGGATGCCACGGCATCAGCTTGCGCCTGGGCCACAGAAGCCGCGTACGCGACTGACACGGTGACTGCTGCCCCCAACACAATCAAGCCAGCACTAGCTTCAATATCGAAGCCCAAAGGGAACCCATGCAAATGCTGAGGGGTTTGGGGTGGCGACCACACACCGCAATTGGTAGGGTTCAGGCTCAAGCCATATGGCGGGGCCCGGTCAACAATCAATTGGACTGCCTGCTGCGCTGCGGGCACGGGACCAACGAACGTGCCGTCATCCAAATACCACCCTTGGTGTGCGTCGGGACACTCTCGGTGAATGTCAAGGAGGAGTGGCTGGATAGTGAGCGCAAAAAGCAGCGGAGAGAGGGGTTCCCCTTGCTGGACCCCTGTTGTGGAGTCCACGACATGGGGCCCAACATACTGATGGGCCGCACAGCCGTACGTCGTCGCCACATACTGCCAGATGCTGGGGCAATGGAGGGCGACTTCCCCAAGCATGCAGTTGCGTTCGACCGTGTTGAAAGCATTTCGGAAGTCCAAACGGACAACGACGAGGTCGGGGGAATCTTGCTGGTGTGCCACCAAGCGGTTGAGGGCATGGACGAGGCCTTCTGCACCCCACGGACTCCAACCCCAACTTGGTGGGGCTGCAAATTTACTCACTGACAGCAGGCAAGACGGCTGCAACAGCTAACTTGGAAACCAGACGCCGCAGGGTGATCCCCACTGCAGTGGGCCGGATGCCCCCATTGGGCTTCAAGACAGGGGGTATGGGAGCGCTGGCCCGATAAGATCGCAAGGGCTGGGGAATATCCCCAGCTAATGCCCGGTTGACCACGCCGAGGAGGCTGTCCTATAAGAGGTCTGAGCCACCAACAGATAAGGCATGTTTGATGTGTAATGGTATCAAGCCGTCCGGCCCGCCAGCGGTACCGGGTGGGAAGGCTTTGAGGGCAGCCAAGAGTTTCTCAACTTGGGCTTGGTAACGGGCCTGCGCAGGCGGGGCGCCAACGGGAAGCGGTCGGATGGGATGGGGCGCTGCCAATGCAGCACCTGTAGCAGGCGTGGCTGGGGCGATGGTGGCAGGCTCCATCATCCGAATGGCCGCCGATAAATGGCCATCTGCAACCTTGCGCAAGACGCGGGCAGCAAGAGCAGCGTTGTCTAATGGGCCGGGTGGGCCATTTGCTGAAGGCGCTGTGGCCAGGAGTTTATTGATGAGGGCATCAATATCCCTATCCAACCAAGCGCGGGCCCGACGGCGGACGCGCCCGTAGAAATTCTTTTCTTTGTTTTGTTTTCGATTACAATAAGAGAAATTACAATTCCCAAGTGATTACGAACGTTCAAGGGAACCTTCTTCCTGATGGATGTTTGGCCACCAGAACCAGCCACGAAGAATGGTGGACCTGGATGAGATATGCACAAACACGTGGTGTGTCCTTACCGGGATTTTGAGGCAGCGCCAAGGCAGATAACCTTTGCATGATAAGATGTGCACAAACACGTGGTGTACCCTTGTCGGGGTTTTGCGGCAGCGCCAAGGCAGATAACCAAGCGGACGTCCATATCTTAAAAATTCAACGAAAATGAGAGATTCAAAGTATCACGAAAAGAATCTTAAATGACAGACATTAAGCATTTATGGTTATGGGGGTCATACACATCAAACAACGGTGACCAAAAATTCCATTACAATATCTTGCGTCTGCCACCTCCCCCCCCCCTTCCCTCCCTCCCTCCCCCCCCCCCCCTCTCTCTCTCTCTCTCTCTCTCTCTCTCTCTCTCTCTCTCTCTCTCTCTCTCTCTCTCTCTCTCTCTCTCTCTCTCTCTCTCTCTCCCCCCCCCCTCTCCTCTCCGCTCTCCCACCCTCTGCGTATGTGTGTGTGTGTGTGTGTGTGTGTGTGTGTGTGTGTGTGTGTGTGTGCGCGTGCGTGTCGTGACTGTGCATGTGTGTGTGTGTGTGTGTGTGTGCGTGCGTGCGTGTGTGTGCGTGCGTGCGTGCGTGTGTGTGTGTGTGTGTGTGTGTGTGTGTGTGTGTGTGTGTGTGTGTGTGTGTGTGTGTGTGTGTGTGTGTGTGCGCATGCGCATGGGCATG
This sequence comes from Botryococcus braunii, assembly GCA_002005505.1. Taxonomy (NCBI): domain Eukaryota; kingdom Viridiplantae; phylum Chlorophyta; class Trebouxiophyceae; genus Botryococcus; species Botryococcus braunii. The sequence goes on from KV908460.1 coordinate 185,210, forward strand.
GGCACACATGTTCGTATGTATCTGTTTCCTCGTGGGCACGAGTTTTCAAATGTCATTCCATTGTTCCTCACGCAAAGGCTCCTGCAAATCTTTCCTCTTACCCCTCCTCTCGAGAGATATGCTACTTTAAAACATGTAATTTTACATATGCACATGCCTGCGTACTTAACTAACATTACATAAATACCTGTACATAATACAGTACTGGTACACTTAAAGTACTAGTACTCTCCAGTACACGCCAGTACTAGTACTCTCCAGTACACGCCAGTGCTAGTACTCTCCAGTACACGCCAGTACTAGTACTCTCCAGTACACGCCAGTACTAGTACACTCCAGTACACGCCAGCACTAGTACTCTCCACTACACGCCAGTACTAGTACTCTCCAGTACACGCCAGTACTAGTACTCTCCAGTACACGCCAGTACTAGTACACTCCAGAACTACTACACGCCAGTACTAGTACACTCCAGTGCTCGTACACTCCAAGTACTATTGTATCCTAGCTAGTATACTAGTACACTCGACTGCACGCGTACGGCAGGACTAGTACACTCGAAGTTTTTGCTTGAGAGGTGTAGCCTTGAGTAACCTGACATGTAAGCAGCATAACATCTGTATATACAACAGCCACCCAGGGCTAGATCTTTTTGCTGCAAATTTTAGCCGTCGACATGCATTTCATGGGGCATCATCTCATTGACCATGCCGGCAAAACCATGCTTAACCAATCCCAAGTCCATGTCTCACGTCACATGCACGTCAAATACATATATGTGGACCTCCAAATGTACCTCATGGCCTCTCAACTAAGTGTTTTATCAGTCATTATTAGCATGCCGGCAACATCCCGCTCTACTAGTCACATGTCAAATGTCTCTCGTCACAAATTTGTCAAATGTCACATTTAATTGGATCCATTTGTCTAGACGTCCACATGCACCACATGGATCCGCTTGATGAGATGCACACAGATGAACAAACGCTATTTGAGAACCTAAAGTTGTGGTAATGCCATGGCACACATGGGCTCACGTGGGCTCTCATGAGAGTGATGCTCAACAGGGCATGCTGGCAACACCATGGGCACGCTCAACGTACGTACGTACCCTTACGCGTATTTCCTTCATCATCATGATCTGCTTGCACGCAGGCTTCTGAACACTGGTGTATACAGCATGATGATCAAGCAATTTAATTTAACACGTTTGAACATAGTAACAAGTACGGACCCCGCCCAAGCGCCAGCGGAATACCTAAATGTATCGACAACCGTTACAAAAGGAGGATTTGGTCCGTCTAAAATGTTTGAAAAGGGGAACTTGCTCGGAGCATCTGTGCCCACAAGTGGCGAGATCCATCCCACTTCGTATGGCTGCATGGACCGATCGGACCGTCGCGACCACTGCCAACAACTTCATCGCAGAAACTTACACGTACTCAAACCTTATAGATCCTGTACATGCTCCCCTTTAGCATAAACCTTGGCGATTATACGATTGCCTAATTAAGCAACGTCGCTTACTGCGTTTTTGTGGATGTTGGTACGCATGTCACGGTCCAGACAGTACGCTCCATTTCCAGTCCCCCCCCCCCCAACCCCCCAAAACACGTCCAACACAACCCAAAATGAATGCAGTTTCACACGCAAAATGCTCGCCCCTGTTGTAAGTTAAATGTATAACTGTTACTCCTAATAGCTGTGCTTGCATAATAGCGTAAAAATGATAAAGAGAATGGACAGTGATCAATGTCCATTCTCATGAGCTTGAAGAAACCCACGAAGAGAAACAGCTGCAAGAAATTCTGGAACGTAGGGGTTCCGAACAGCATCCAGAATCGATCAACGGACAGTGTTTCATCGATCCGTCGCACACTGGCAAAATCTGAATGCCTTCCCCAGGGCGGGTCTCCGACAGCTAACGAAATGACAAGCCAAATTTTGCCGTGTGGATGGCACAAAATGCCCATCTTTGGTCCTTGCAAGCACATGTGTACAGAAATGTCGAAAAGATGGCATGCCTCATGAGGCATATGCACATGCACGTGATCATCTTGTAATCATCTCAGCCCCTCAAAAATCGGCCATACATGTATCGGCCAAAACGAGGCCACCATAAATTTTAAAGTGGATGCACTCCACTAAACATGCATTGATGGAATATTGGAAAGAATAAGAAAAAAACCCAACCCTTAATTAAAAAAACACGCGCAGGTTGGCCCCAGACCTGTTGCCTTGCCTAGACTACAGGATGAAGATGCCTTCATATGGATGGGAAGTCTTCCAAGCCCAATCTTTGGGAACAATGTTCGAAATACTTCAAAAACAAGAGACACCCGGCCAGGCCCAAAAGGCGGCCAGACGCTAGCACGACAAGAGTGAGTTAAACTCAGATCTGTACACATGTCTAAGGTGTAGAATGTGTAGCTCCCGAACTCCACAGGATCTGACTGGTAGGAAACCCAGATCAATATGCCACGTTGCTCATTCCTGGAGGACACCGCCCACACTTCCAAGTCTTGGCTCCCCACCCGCCCCCCCCCCCCCCCAAGAACGCGCGCGCGTGCATGCGCGCGCGGGCACACACGCACGCACGCGCACACACACACACACAGACACACACACACACACACACACACACACACACACACACACACGCACGCACACACGCACGCATGCACGCACGCACACACACACACACACACACACACACAGAGAGAGAGAGAGAGAGAGAGAGAGAGAGAGAGAGAGAGAGAGAGAGAGAGAGAGAGAGAGAGAGAGAGAGAGAGAGAGAGAGAGAGAGATGCTTTCGGTCATGACTTGGGCGGTATTGTAGGCTTGTATACGGTCACGCCCGCCGGCGGCCGACGGCGCCCGCCCGCCCGTTTCCCTCTCCCCAAGGAGGAGACTGCTCCCCCTTACTCTTTTCATTTCCCTTTATTTCCATTAGTACTGTTTCTTCACCTTTCTTTATTTTTTTTTGTTTCTCAGCCTGAGGCAGCGCAGAGCCCCAAGAGGTCATGATACTGCTCAAGTAACTGATATATGTAATGCGCAGTTTTACCTTTAAATAAGGGATTCCGGTGTATGGGGGACCGCAGGGGCTGCCTGGGGACCGGTAGGGTCACCAGGGACCAGATCATGACTCAGGTTGGGCTCGCCCACATGGTCATGGGCACCCTCCTGGGGCGGGACCACGGCATCCTCCTGGGGGAACCCAAAGCCGCCCATGTGGTCCCCGGGGGGAGCCAGCTCGACGTCGTCGAGGAAACTGGCGGGGTCCGAGTCCGCAGGGGACCGGATGTGGATAATGAGGTACTCCAGCGCCGCTGCCAGCTGGCGGACCTCTTCCGAGTTGAGCTCGAAGCGCTCCGGCAGCGTCGGGTCCCCCTCAGGGTCCCCGTAGTCGGGACGCGGGGAGGGAGCGCTCTGATCTCCTCCCCGCCTCCAGGATATGTCCGGCGCGTTGACGGGCTCCAGCGACACGTACTGCGCCGCATGGCCATGTTCAGGGACTGATACACTTAAAAGGTCAAAGTGAAATATATCACTTTCAAGGGACTGATACACTTAAAAGGTCAAAGTGAAATATATCACTTTCAAGGGACTGATACACTTAAAGCTCAAAGTGAAATACATCACTTTCAAGGGACTGATACACTTGAAGATTAAAGTGACATATATCACTTTAAAGGGACTGATACACGTGCTGGCTAGGGCCAACCCGGGGGGGGGGGGGGGGGAGGGGGAGATCCGCAAGACGCTAGGCATGCTCCTTACATGCAGATGCGCAAACACGCACATGTGCGCAAGCGCGCGCACATGTGCGTGCGCACACACACAAACACATAAAACATACACACACCAACACACACACACACACACACACACACACGCGCGCGCGCGCGCGCGGACGCACGAACATGCCTGTTAGAAGCTTAAAAAGGAAACACATTGTGAGGAGGGCTATGCAAGCAAAGAGGCAGGGTAGCCGAGGGGAAGGGTGGGGGAGGGGGAGAGCGGGGAGGGCAAAGGGAAGTTGAGGGGGCAGGCCTGGGTATGGGGAAGGGCAGGGGATGGGAAGCACGCAAGGGCTGGCGGGGGGTTGGGGGAGAAGGTCGGGGGCGGTGGAGGGCGTGGAGGGTTGGAGGGAGGCAGGGCAGAGATCCGGCGGGGGAGGCAGGGAAGGGCCAGGGGAGCGGAAAGGGCAGGGGGTACCTTGCGGGACTGCTTGGGAGGCTCATACCAGCCCAGGCAGGGGGCCAGGCAGGTGGCGAGGGAGCGCGCATCCATCTCATTCACGGCCGCATTGCCTGCGACTCGGTGCAGGGTCTCCAGCAGGATCTGCATGCTTGCCAGATTAGGCAAGGGCAGCTCCGCCAGCAGGTGCGGCGCCCGCGCCGGGTTCTCCAGCCCCGCCGCCAAAAACTCCGGCAACAACCTGCCCGCCCGACACAGCATAACCCCCTGATACCCACCTGCGGAAACGTTTCAAAATGGGCCTGAGGCAGGAACCCTACTGCCCTCCTGAAAACACCCGAATGGCGATCAACGAACAACCCTAAAAATCCATATGGGCCTTTGGCCAAAGGCTTTTGCATATGGGCGGTCGGGCAGTGATTTTGGCATATGGGCATTTGGGCAGTGGCTCTGGCATATAGACACTTGGGCAGTGGCTTTGGCATATATACACTTGGGCAGTGGCTTGGGGCATTTGAAGCAGTGGCTTTGGCATGGGCATTTGGGCAGTGGCTTAGGGCACTTAGGCAGGATTTTGGCAGGGTCATTCGGGCAGTGGCTTTGGGCACTTGGACATTTGAAGCAGTGGAGTTTGGGAACTTGGGCATTTGGGCAGGCGTTTTGGCACATAGTCATTTGGGCAGGGGCAAGGGCACATTGGCAGTTGGGGCAGGCACTTGGGGCAGTGGCTTCGGGCATTTGGGTGACATTTGGGGAGGGAGGAGGAGGCAGGCAGGGCACCACCCGTAGGTCAGCAGAGGGTCTGCACATTTGGTGGCATTTGCAGGGTGCCACCTGTAGGTCGGCAGTGGCATTTGGGCATTTGGGTGGCCTTTGGGCATTTGGGTGGCATTTGAGCATTTGAGTGGCATTTGAGCATTTGAGTGGCACTTGGGCATTTGACTGGCATTTGGGCATTTGGATGACATTTGGGCATTTAGGTGGCCTTGGGCAATTCTGTGGCATTTGGGCAGTTGTGTGGCATTTGGGCGTTTGGTTGGCATTTGCGCATTTGGTTGGCATTTGGGTGACATTTGGGGAGGGAGGAGGGGGGCAGGAAAGCACCTGTAGGTTAGCAGAGGTTCTGGGAGGGTGAGGAGGAACTGCTTGACCACGTTTGCCAGTATGTGGGGGTTTGTGCCTGGAGGTGGAAGTACTGCTCCACTTCCTGCACCCGTACCGCCAACCGCCTCTCGACTCAGCAACTGTACTGCCAGCTGCCTCTTGACTAATCAATTGTACCGCCCCTCGACTCAGCAACCGTACCGCCAACCGGTCCTCCACTCAGAAACCATACCGCCCACTGCTCCTCCATTCAGCTACCATACTGCCAACCACCCCTCGACTCAGCAACCGTACCGCCAACCGCTCCTCCACTCAGCAACCATACCGCCCACTGCTCCTCCACTCAGCAACCGTACCGCCCGATGAGGGACAGCTCAGGAGAGGCTGGACCCAGACGGAGTGGAAGAGCCTAGCAGGGGTTGCACGTGCACTTAGTCAGCATAGGCCGGGCTTTATTATAAAGGAACAACCCAGCGGAAGCTGGACTCGGAAATGGGAAAGGACAACATGTAAAGGGAGAAAAACAAGAAACCCCAAGAACACAAGAACACACACACACACACACACACACACACACACACACACACACACACACACACACACAAACACACACACACACACACACACACACACACACACACACACACATGCACCCACACATGCACGCACGCACGCACACGCACACACACACACACACACACACACACACACACACACACACACACACACACACAGGGGGGGGTGGGGGGGAAGACCTGGGAGATCAGGAGAAAGAACATGAAGAGACAAAAGGAAATGGAAGAAGGAAGAGGAAAAATGAAATATCAATGAAAAAGAGTTCCCCCCCCCAAAAAGTCGGGGGGGGGGGTGGGACAAAGACTCTAAACCCCCTTACAATATGAAAGGATGGGCCTAGTAATGAGGGGGAAACCTTCTTCAAAGGCAGCCAAGAGGTAGTGGGTGAGGTCCAGGGCGACGTCCTCGTGGAAGAGGCCCTCCACGCCCAGCCCATTAGTCACCAGGGCCGTACAGCACACCAGCAGTACTCTCGGGCAAGGGCGTGTGGCCGACTCCTGCTTGCAGAGCGCCTGTACCGCACCCACATGGAGCCATGTGACGCCTCGCATCTCATCTCGACCTTTGCGGAAGCCCCAGGCAGGCAGGCGGGCCCGCACCGCCCGCAGTCACGCCCTTGCAGGACATGTGGCACATAGGCATATCCTAGAAAACCCTCACCCTTCAACCGCAACCCCGAACCCTCAAGAAAACTCGTGGAAAACTCTGAAAGAAAGAAACCAAGAAAGGATTGCATCTGAAGGAATGCTCAGGCCACCATTGCCTGGCGTGTGGGACTCAGGCAAAACCCCTTAGACCATGAAACCCCTAAAACCCCAGAAGCTTCCCCAGAAGCTGGATGTAATCATATTACTAATAATTACTAATATTGCTATTTTCTATTCTGGAGACCAGTGTATACATGGAGAGAAAGTAAATGAAGAAAAGCGGCGTCTTCTGGACACCGGTATTTAAATGAGAGAAAGCAAATAAAGAAAAGCGGCCGTTGTTTCCGCCTCGCTTATTGAGAATGACCAAAACTGCTACTCCAGGACCCTGTGCTGACATCCAATTGCATATTGCGCATGTTTATTGCATTGTTTATATTACTCTGTCGAGCTCTCTGCTCTTTCTTTTCAGCAACACCAGCATCCACGCCCTCAGACAAGGGTACGACAACCGCCCGCAGCAGATGGGGAAGACCTTCCGAGAGGGTGGGGTGAGGGGATTGACGGGCAGGCGCAGGAACATACATCCAACATTAAGACCTAAAAAAAAAAAAAAACTAAAAACAAACACACGCATGCACGCACACACACACTCATTCACACGCGCGCACGCGCACGCTCACCCAAATTAGAAAGCGGATAAACTGCCGAGAAAACAACGGAAGGAAAAAACTAAAACAAACCACACACAAAAAAAATAAAAATAAGGAAAAAAACTCCAAGAACCCCAAACCCTCCCCCCCCCACCCCCCCCCCCCCCGCCCCCAAAAAATAGACAGAGATAGAAAGAAGCAAGAGAGGTAGGAAGCACCCCCAGAGGGCCGCCAGTGAAGCGACGCAATCCCACTGAGGTGGCCTCCCGCGCCTGCCTCCACCTCTCCGCTGCCACAGTGCCCACGCTCTCTGCCGTCCTGCACAGCATCAATCACCGATTGCTCACTCATGCAACTTTTTATGCGAATCTTTATTGCGCCTGGTGTACCTTGCGCCTCGTGTATATCTTGTGTCCCAGGCAGAATGGCATGGCACCCCTTCACCATATGAATCTTAATTGTACCTGATGTGCCTGGCACCTCATGTAACATGTCAAATGGTATTGCAACACTTTGCCCGTGAAGCTTGTTGAATTGAGGAGCTTGTCTGATTTGAGAAGGATACCAACCTGTAGGGTCTGTTGGATCTGAGGAGCTATCTGAGAAGGACACCAAGCCTTTACGCGTTGGTGTCCTCAAATCCAACGAGCTCATCAAATCCAACCACATTTCAAAATCAACAAGCTTGGGTCTGGAGGGCGCTCACTCTGCTGCCCGCGTTATGACCCGCTGCAAGGCTTCCTGCTGTTTTGTCCAATCACTCTGCTTCAGCGTGGTGGTGGCTTCTTTGGCCTTTTGCTGCACATAGCTGGCCACTCCCAGGGCGCTGCCTTTTAAGGCTGCATGCACACAGCAAACAACCCCTTTTGCCGAAGGTCGATGTTTCACGTGTGACGTTCTGATCTGTACTGCAGAGTCCTCTTGCAGACTTCACACCTGAGGTGGGACTCTGACGCTTTACCCTGAGGAGAGGGTCGGTCGGTTGGTCTTGCACGAGCGCGAGCGCACTTTCTCTCTCTCTCTCTCTCTCTCTCTCTCTCTCTCTCTCTCTCTCTCTCTCTCTCTCTCTCTCTCTCTCTCTCTCTCTCTCTCTCTCTCTCTCGCTCTCTCTCTCTCTCTCCCTTGCTCGCTCGCTCGCTCCCTCCCTCCCTACACCCTCTCCCTCCTGGCCCGCTGAGGAAGGCAGGGCAACTCTTCCTCCCCCAAAGGGAGGGGGATTTCTCCCCACTTCTCAAGTGTCTTCCGCCCCTCCCTCCTCCCCTCTCCATCCCCCATACTCTCCAGCCCTGCCTGGACCTCTCCTCTCACTTTGTGCAGCTCTTCTGGCTTCCCAGCTTGATGCCGTTCTTCTCTTATTCCATCAATTCCCAGGCAATTTAGGTGTACTGCGGAACTGCGGTGTGTTTGAATGTTCCCTTGATTTAAATAATGAACTCCTGACTTTGATTCAAAAGTTGTTCATGAGCACCTTGGGATGAGTCACACCAGGTACCATTGGGAGCCAGAGAGGAGTTTCCCTGATTCAACCATTGTTTGTTGGCTTGCGCCTGATATTCTACCCTCCAACAAGGCATCCAATCCTTGCACATGGTTCCAAGTTTGCAGTCTCTTCGCGGTGGACGGTGAAATCAAGACTTCCAGCCAATTTTATCAATAATTTTACTGAAAGCAGCAATGTGATGTTTGGTTATAAGCTAACATATAATAACTCATTTATTGGTAGTGACTGATAGTACATTGGCAATGAATTCAGACGAGAGACCTGCACAAATGCATTTACTCAACCATGACAACTCAAGCATGGAATAATCACCTTGTATGGTATCTGAATAGTCCCTCGGACGGGAAAGGCCATGCAAAGCCGCTCCAAAAACCCCAGTCGAGGCAGGCGTGACGGAGACATTAGCCGGTGACTGTGATCCAGCGAACAAATGGCCGTCACGGTCACCACCAACGAAGTCCTCATGTGCTTCAGGGGCAACAGTTTTGTTGACTTCATGCTCTTCGTCGTCGCTATCCATTAGGACTTGACCATAACCATAGGCCGACATGTTCCAACGGCCAACAGATTCACCGCGCGATATCTTCCTGAATGACAAGCGTGCTAGCTTACATCCATCAATCTCACAAGCCTTCTGATCTTAAGATTACAACACGTCTTCCCCTTTGAACCCCCCTCCGAGTGAGCTAGACCGCGGAGCCAGAGAACGGCATAGTCAGCCAGCCACTGTAAACGACCGGACTCGGTCACCTGGGATTGAGGAGGAATTCGGGACATGTGCTCCACGTGCGTCGGGGCCCAGACTGTTTGATCTACCTTGCATTACGACACTTCACAATGTTATTCGTCCAGCCTCCCCTTAGCATCAAAAATTGTCTGGACCCACATATATAAAGTAATAGAAGGGAAGTCGCGACCTTGGAGTCAAAGATGGCGGACGAGGACGATTTCCAGTTTGATTTTGAAGGAAAACTGCAGCAGCAGCCGGCACAAGGGAACATTGCAAGGCCGGTAGGCAATGTACAATGCTCTGATGGTTATGAGTAGTTTTTTCATAGTTATTTTATTAATTTTAAGGGGTATTTTGCAAAATGCAGGGTGCTCCAGGGGGCCCTCCGCCGCACATCCCTCCCGGCGCATACGTAGGGCAGAGTTTGGGAAATTTCAAAAAGAACTATCGACAGGTATGATGACTTCTGAACCAAATTGTACAAGCTTGTACGATCTGTCTGCGGCTAGTTGCTGGATATGTGTGGAAGCTGCCATAGCTCAAATGTTCTAACATGAGTTTTGCTGGGTGCAGACGGTGTGCACATATTGGTTAAAGGGACTTTGTATGAAAGGAGACCAATGTGGGTTCTTACATCAGTTTGATCAGAATCGCATGCCTGTTTGCCGCACTTTATTGAAGTTTGGTCACTGTAAAGAGCCAGACTGCCCGTACAAACACAGCCTAGATGAGATAAAGGTATGTCTAAGAGGTTCACGATCCCGCCCACTGCAGAGCCAAGTTTCAAATACGCCATGTTCCAAAAGAGTTTATGCCTGTGTCTTTGCATTCCTTCTTGTGAGTACCTTTCTGTATCTTGACACATCAGGTTGCTTCTCTCACCCTGTCGTTGTGCGTGCGTGTATCGCATAAAAGATGCAGCACAACAGCCCTTTCTATTTTTCTGACGTACTCTCAAAGTAATGCGACGCTCTCAGGCAAGCTGGCAGGCAAGCCACACTGATCTGAGGAAGGCACACTTATGGGATTTACAGACGAATGGATGGACTTACTGATGCTGTCGCTTGGTTTCCAGGAGTGCAATATGTACCGCTTGGGTTTCTGTGTGTATGGACCACTATGCCGGTACAAGCACACGCGGCTATCAGGCCCTCCTCCGGATCCAGAGACTCTAGAGGCTGCGAAGCCCAAGGAGGCCCGGGACATCAATGTTGTTGTAAACATGGTCAACAAAGGCATAACTGACCGGGACAGACAGAGAGAGAGGGAGAGACAGAGGTGCGCTTCTTGACCCAATCAATTCAGACCCCCCCCCCCCCCCAAAAAAAAAGCCCCTCCTGGGGTTCTTCCACTGTATATCTATGGCTTTTGAACCCTCTTTTCGTACCCGCTCTTTCTTCCTTTTTGGCATGGAAATTGTCCAGCTTCTGGTGCATATACTTGGCGATGCTTTCTTCTTCTTTCTTCTCCCTGGCATGGAAACTGTTGAGCGTCCGATACACGTATTTGTCGTTTCTTCCTCCTCCTTTCTTCTCCTTGCAAATCTGTGTTCCTCCTTCTTTCTTCTCCCCACAAAGCTGTGTGCCTCCTTCTTTCTTCTCCCCACAAAGCTCTGGGCCTCCTTCTTTCTTCCCCCAAAAGGCTGTGTGCGTTGGAAGTTGTACAGTGTCTTGTGGCAGGAGGAGATGGCAGGTGCAAGTGCAGTGCCAATGTGCCGGGGGCACAGTTCCCCAGACTGATGTACGGTATCACATGTCAGCTGTACTGCCCATTGGAGCTGAAGAAGGGGCAGAATGGACAGACCCTTCGTGTGCAAGTGTTTCTTGGCCTGGTCGAAAGGAAAAGAAATGAACAGGCTTCATTGTGTGTGTGTGTGTGTGTGTGTGTGTGTGTGTGTGTGTGTGTGTGTGTGTGTGTGTGTGTGTGTGTGTGTGTGTGTGTGTGGGGGGGGGGGGGTGGGGGGTCTGGCAGGTTGGGGGTACAGCTGGATTTGTGTATGTCCTCTTGGCTGCGGCACTCACGTGAGGGTTTTTTTATTATTATTCCGTTTTTCTGGGGGGGGGGGGGAGGGAAGTGTGGGGAGGGAGAGCGGGGGTATGGGAGATTTGGGGGGGAGGGGGGGTGCGATGTCCTGAAGGCTACAAAAAATCTCATCAAGGCTCCCCATTCCTTAGTAACCCTAGGAATGATGTGTTGCAGCATTAGCCCAGGAATCATGCATTTCAGCTTGACTCCAGGCAAACTCTCGGAATCGAGCCATTCCTGAAGTTGGAGCAGGTTTAAGTTGGAGCAGGGATGTTGGGGGCAGGCTCCCGGGGACTGGTCCGGGACGGCTTCCTGCAGGGCAGGAGCCAATAAGAGAGCTAGCAGACAGACCTTTTTATGGGGGACCTCCCCCATATCCTCCTCCGGGACAGCCACCCATGCCGGGTCCCCCCCAGGGGATCCTTGGGACCAGCGGCCCTCCAGAGTACTCGCACGGCTACTGAGTGCGGTCCTGCATGTACTCCTTCCATTGGTGCTCCCCTCAGCTTCCCGTCTTTGTTTGTTCCCCTCCCCCCGCTCCCGCGGAAGAAGTGGGGGGGTGGGGAAGGACAGGCTTATCATCGGGAGAAGGGGAGGAAGGACAGGCTGGGAAGGGGGGGGGGGACAAGGGAGTTACATTTTGGGAGAAGGGGAGAAAGGCAAGGGAGAAGGGGAGAATGGCGTGGCCGAGAGGGGGGGGTGGCAAGGGAGTTATGTCGTTGGGAGAAGCGGAGGAAGGAGAGGCTCCACGCCGGGGGAGGGGGGGGGGAGGCGGGGGGCCAAGGGAGTTATGTGTTGGGAGAGCAGAGAAAAGAGAGTGGGGGGGTGGGGTGGCCGAGAGGGGTGAACAACAGAGTCATACACTGAGAGAAGGGGAGGAAGGAGAGAGAAAGGGGGGGGGGGGGCGTTAGCTAGGTAGGCGTATAATGGGAGAAGAGAGGGGGGGGGGGGTTGGAGAAGGGAGTTCAAGAGAGAATTCAAGAAGGGGCAATTCGAAGTCTTGCTCCACATTCAAAGTGACTGTCCAAGATTTTGGGGCATACTGAAGTCTTGCTCCGAATAAAAATGACAATCTCCAAACTCCAGGGCATTCTGAAGCCTTGCTCGAGATTTTGGGGCATTTTGAGGCGTTGCTCAACGTTGGAATTGGCAGAGTTACTGAACACATAAAGTTTGCAGAGTTAAGATTGTCAGGGCATTGTGAAGCCTGGCTCCACACTTGAAGGGACACAGTCCAGAGAGTTGGGGGCACGATGAAGCCGTTCTTTACGTTCAACTTGGCAGAGTCCAGACATTTGGGCGATGTGCTTCAAATCTTATTTCACTTTCAAAAAAAAAAAAAAAAAAAAAAAAGGGGAAAAAAAAAAACAAAAACAAAACAAAAACAACAACAACAACAAACAAAAAAAAGTGGGTCGCGGGACAGTGGCAGGACAGAGCAGCAACGCAGCGCAGAGATTGGGAGGGACGCGCACAGCCTGGCGAGGGTTCCCACAGGGGGGAGGGACGGCCTATGGTTAGTGATCACGTGCAGCAGCGAGTTCAGTCAGGAAGTTGGCCAGGAAGTGGGCCAGGAAGGCCTCCTCTTCATGGAGCTTAGGCTGCCAATCGACCCATGGGCTTCCCTGGAGGTCGTCGAAGTTTCATGTAATTCGAAGTTTCTTACAATTATGAAGTTTCATGCAATTTCAAGTTTCATGAAATGCCAATTTTTTTTTTTTTTTTTTTTTTTTTTTTTTTTTTTTTTTTTTTTTTTTTTTTTTTGGTTTTGGTTTTGGCGGCACTGCAAACAATGTGATGACAACCCATGCATGGGCCCTTGGCCAAGGGTTGCTTCAGCTTCTGACCCGCTGCAGTTTCGCGCGATTTATTTTTTTGGGAAGGGGAAGAGGAGAGAACGCCGAATGCGGCGTGTGCTACAGAAGAGATGAAACCTGGTTGTGAAAGAAAGGCCGTGCGGCACGTCGGGTGCCCTCAATTCAGTGGTTTTGTGGCACCAGCTGCTTCATGACTGAGATGGGTACATGTTCATGTTTGTCCAAAATTTTGGGGACGTTTGCAGGTTCTGAAGAAGTGAGGGGATGTCGTGATGATGTCACGGCATGTACATGTTGCGCATTGACGTTACTTGTTTCATTTGTTAGGCCCAAGTCTCCTGGACTGCACGATTATAATCGCAACAGGGACCTACGGGATGTTACTTGTCGAACAGGATATGTCTTTATGAGTAGTCTAGTTACAAGTTTCTTCTTTCGATCACTTAGGTGTTCTTTAGAAGGTTGATAATATGCTTCTCATGCAAAGTTAACGGTTAGCTGGTTAATTAGTTTACAGTAAGGAATCCTTATATGTAACTCTATGTGTAGAAGATCTGGTCTGCTAGAAAGCAAGCCACGACTATGAGAGCTGGTCTCCCACGGTGATTGTAACAAGACCACAATACTCATGTGATTGGTTACCCCAGTGCTTGTACAGCACACTCCAGGACCACATATGCACGCGTGCACGGGCGCGCGCGCGCGCGCGCACACACACACACACACACACACACACACACACACACACACACACACACACACACACACACACACACACACACACACACACACACACGCACGCACGCACGCACACGATGCATCAGGTGTGTACGTAGTATACTTGTCGTATTTCATGGGATGCGTGGGCTTGCTTTTGTTCTTGTGTCTTACTTGATGATCTCAACCCCACCCCATCCTCTTGGGCTGCCCTGCTTTCTCCAGTTTAGGTAGCACTAGCTTTGTGATTGACGCTAACGGTACAAGGCATTGATACTTTACACAGTAGATGTACGTTCGCACTGTATTAAAACATGTGACGGCATAGTACACCACCTGGACTAAATTCCACGCATGTGTCAATCGACGCGTCTAGACTAATTTTTGTTGATGCTATGTTATGCACACTAAACAAGCCTGCAGAGAATATCATGAACGATGGGTGCACCCCATCGTTCATGACATTCTCTGCACGTGGATTGCAATGAACCGCTATTGCTAGTATCACTGTGGCATCACAAAACGGTAATTATACGAGTCTCTCAGCCATTGGTGGTTTGGCAGCTCTGCAGCGCTACGTACACCACGTCTCTTTAAACGCTCGGACTCTTGCTGCGCATACATGCAGTATGCCAAATTAGAATGGTGCCAACATCTAATTAAGGAACCGTTCTTGAACTGACAGCACAAAACCATCAAGGCGACTCCCTCCCACCATAACTCCGGAACCCTCCCACCACACTATCCTTCCAGAGCAAATTCCAGAGCAAGTTTAAACTCAAACGACAAAGCTGCCCATGCTCATTTTCAAACATACCGAAATTTCTGCAAGCGAGGATCAAGATGCTTGGTGTGAACCAGCGCTCTGACGGGTCACGAGGGCTACACTGTGCTTAAAGCGGCACATCTGTGGTCTCGCAACAAACCGGCTTGTCCAAAGGCCCAGTGTAATGGTGCAAATTGTGTTAGTCACGAAGAGAGGAGACCGTGGGCAAAATTCGTACGGGCAGAGCACTTATGTCGCAGGGTAGCATGCATCTATGAATGCATGCATCCCCCAATGAAGAAGACCCTTACCGGATCCCCCTCGAACCCCGCTACCCAGACTCCCCATCCAACCAAGATCCCCTCCCCAAGAAATCCCTCGCCCCCCCTTATTCCCCTCCCAGACCTTACAATCTCTCCTCGGGCAGAAGAAGTGTGTTTCTGACCGGTAGGAGTAGCTACAATACTGGTGCATCAGACCTTGCGGCAATCATTGAAGGGATTCCGGAACGGCAAGGAGGGCACATCACGGGAAATCACTGTATATTTGTATGTCGAATGCCTTAAAGGTTCATGAATAGGTATCATTGAACATCGACACATGGCTCCCTAGCAACCACCTTGCCTTCCCCTCACAAAGGAGATCCAAAAAACCCTATGTTGCCTTCCCTCTCTTGCTTTCCCCTCATGAAGGAGATCCAAAAACACTCTCATGCCTTCCCTCTCTTGCCTTCCCCCTCATGAAGGAGATACAAAAACCCACTTCCGAAGGAGATACGTAGGTGGCACGCAGCAACCCCTACATCTGCTGCCATGAGTGGAGAAGTCATCGGTCGAAGAACACAACATCTAAAGAATCAAGAATCACAATATCTTAAGAATCGAGGTTTGGGCCCTGCCCGGGGGGGGGGGGGGGTGTGCAACAGCATGTCACTTGATTCCTTTCAGCAGGGACAGCATTCAGCAAGCCGCCTAGAGGAGCAGCTTGGCAACTTTTCCCAGAATCATCAACCAGATCTGGAGGTCTCTCTATGATGTAATTTTTCCTTTCTTCCTTCTTTCTCTGGAAAGGGTCTATCAGAATCAGCCTGCCGCAGCGACTGTGCAGGGCTTCTCAATGGGCTCCCCGACACATTCCTGCTGCGCCGTCAGATCTGGGCGGGGTTCCGTCTCCAGCGACCCTGTCCCTTCCTTTCGTGTCCCTCCAGAAAGGTCATCAGGCGAGTCCGCAGCCCGCCTTGCGCACTTGCCGGAGGGGCTCCGCGCAGAGCTGGCATGAGTCTGCTGGCCCGAAAACTCGCTTGCCAAGTCCTCCAAGGGTGGGGGGGAGGTGTGCTGCTGCAAAAACGCTGCCATTTGGGTGGCCCCGTCACAGACTTGGAACCTGCAATAACCATAGAACATTCACGCCACAAGCACGAAGAACAATCACGTCTACATGCACAGCCTTTCCTGTCAGGGAGAGCCTACAGGAGACCAGGGATCAGCGTCCTAAGGGTAGAATGTGTGTCCACATAGGGTTCAGCGCACGCGCACACACACACACACACACACACACACACACACACACACACACACACACACACACACACACACGCGCGCGCGCGCGCGAGCGCACACGCGCGCGCGCACGCACGCACGCACGCACGCTCTCTCTCTCTCTCTCTCTCTCTCTCTCTCTCTCTCTCTCTCTCTCTCTCTCTCTCTCTCTCTCTCTCTCTTCTCTCTCTCTCTCTCTCTCTCTCTCTCTCTCTCTCTCTCTCTCTCTCTCTCTCTCTCTCTCTCTCTCTCTCTCTCTCTCTCTCTCTCTCTCTCTCTCTCTCTCTCTCTCTCTCTCTCTCTCTCTCTCTCTCTCTCTCCCTACCTACCTACCCACCCACCTGGAGAGGCAACAACTCCAAAATAGTAGTCACCAGATAGCAACACACTTCCCAGAAAGACATTCCCAAGGCAGGTCAGTGACAACAAAATCACATTTCAAGGAAATAACCAGTGTTTCCACTGGGCGTGCAACCTCCCAGCAGCTTCCTTTGTGGCGATGTGAGCGCAACATAAAGGGGTCCGCACCAGCTCATCTTGGTCATGAGCAGGAACATGAGCAGCAGCGGGGAGTCTCGCTCTGGGACCTGCCCACAGAGGACATCATAGACCAGGGGAGCGTCCTTCACTAGGCCCCCCGTCAAGACGCGCAGGAGGAAGTCCGAGTTCTGCATGCAATTGTTGAGGATAGCATGGTACTTGCGTCCCTCCATGAAGGCGATCGCCTGAACGAGTCCCACCATCCCACAGAGGCTTTACTGAGATTTCACTAGATCTCACTCTCGAGTTGTAACTCACTCTCTCTAGAGTTGTACGGTACACCATCTAAGTTGAGCTGCTTTATTCCCCATACACTTCCCCTTGTGCTCCAAAGTGTGGTACTCACCAATGTGAAATCGCCAGCCAGGCATGACACACATAGATGTTGACCAGTTCTGCAAAGTTGTTTATCAAAATTTACATCAAAAACACTTTGAAGTGTTTGAAGTAATTTACGCAGAGTGCAGAATGCCAAGTGTAGCTCGTCAAGCATGTCATTCTGATGGCCATCAAAAAGGTAACTACGGATTTACTGTATATATTTTGGCAGAGATGATGTATAACACACCATATCCACACCAGCATCACCTGCATTGAGTTGGCATATCCAGGAAGGCTGCAAGCCGTTCACATTATGGGCGCAGACGTCCTTCAGTCAAATAATGGACGGGCCAAAATGTAGTGCATGCATAAAATAAGGACAGGAGCGAGGTTGGAGCATGCTGACATCATGCCTCGAAAACTGATAGCGCGCCTTACAGGCGTCTAGATACACATGGCCCCCCGTAGTTTTAATTGAAGATACATGTGGCACCCCAAACAATGCATGTAGGATACATATGGCACGTCATAAATTGAATATAGGATACATGTTGTACGCCACCCCATGGACATCCCTTACCACCCCCCCCCCTGCTTTCCCCCGGGGGTTGCCCCCGCACCCAGGGCTTGAAACCCACGAAAACACATCATGATCTCCCTCTCCGTCCCCTCTTGCAGGGACGCAGTGTCTATTTCTGCTCGCAGAGCAGCCTGGGTCAACCTCTGCCTAGTCTTTTCTGCTCCTGCATACCCAGGTGCTACCCTTCACTTATGAACTTTTTGTTCCACTGTTAAACAAACTGACAGAGCAATTTGAAAGAACTCCACCGAACAAAGGCTGCCCCTGACACGTATTCACTTTCTCCCTGCTCACCTTTGCAACCCTGCATCATCGACATGTCATCATAGCTTTTCCCCCGATCGGAATCACAATTTGCCCTTCAGGTGCACCGCCGCAACCTCCAAAGCTATGTGCTAACATAGGTAAGTGCCGAGCAGCAATGAAGGTCCTAGAATTCCAGGAAAATACCTGCTTGACAGACTCATGATTTAAGCCGTGGTGGGGCGACTTTATGTGCAGCAATGACAGGTTGCCGTCCTGGGTTGGTAGGTCAGGGTTCTCCAAGACAACTTGTCCACAGGGCACCGCCTCCATCCAGTTGCTATTCATGTCCACATTCCCTTCAGGGCCATAGTCCAGTCCCGTGATCTGCAGCTTCTTTCAACGGTCAGATATGTGCTTTTGTTGCCCGCACAGAATGGATGCATGACGGGAAGCAACGCACACACACACACACACACACACACACACACACACACACACACACACACACACACACACACACACACACACACACACACACACACACACACACAGGGGGAGGGGGGGGCCAAAAAAAAGAAAAAGCAAGAGGTGAAGTATGTTGGTGTTGATGTGGAGATACACATACCTTTTCCCCAGCCTTGACATAGAGTGTTACATGATGGAAGACCGTGCCGGCTTGCTCAAGAACAGCTGCTTGTCCAAGTGCCTCACCCATGACTCGTACGGGTCGCTTATGAAGGTACAATCCATCTTCTACCATGTTAGATGAGACCGAGAAGATGCCTCGGTATGACTCATTTATGTAGTCCCTCAAGCGCGGTAAATACTGTGCCCTGCACATATCTCTGCTCCACTTACTCGACATGGTGCTGCCAGGGACGAAGAAACGTATTTAACGACCAACTCGTAAAAGACCCCTGTTGGAGGGAAGCATCTGTTTGCAGCTACATTTAGAAGTTTGCTACTGGAAAAGGCTTAAACCGGTTGCAACGACCGCCGTGAGGCAGCTTTTAATCAGATCCACAACCAGAAATTTTCAACGAGCACCAGTTTGGATTGCTTTGAAGTCGACATGTAAGGACTGTTTTTCAAGGCACAGAAACCTCGTGACTGACTTCGCGGGACTCCCACAGCGATTAAGTTGCAAGGCCAAGTATAGCTTGAAATGACGATAAATATGGCATAAAACTCAAGCCGGAGTAATATAGTAAGTCGAGTATTCATTTTGCTGCCACCCCTCTGCAAGTCAAGACCCCATAGCACCCCGTACGACACTTACATAGGCTCGTGGAAGTGAAATGGTAGCAATGGAGCCGACAGACCCTCCTTAGCATCTTTGTTTAGGAGATCTGCTGCACTTTGACTCCGTTCGCGCTTCAAAGTGTCCCCTGTCGGCAAGGTACGGACGTTGGGCATCGCGCCGGCTGGGGTATTCCTGGTTTCGTTGTGCATATCCATTTCACGTGAATCAAATCTCTTAAAATGCTTGAGAAGCACCGTTTGTTGTACCCCACAAACGATACGCCCTTGCCCCTTTCACTGGAAATGAATGTTCTGGAACATTTGTTGGCAGTCGACCGTTTGAATGGTTGCGAATCGCGACTCGCGATCATTCCCCACATGGCTCCATGTGACAATGTCCTGGACGCCGGGTTATCCACGCCTCGAAACTCCGATGATCTGTTTTGTCTGTCGCTTTTTTACAAGGACGCAATGTTGCATGCCGAACAAACAGATAGTGAGTTTCTCGATCTTACATGATGTAGGGTCCTCAAAGGTGTATTGCACAACGAAAATTTTGGTTGTATTGACGGACGCTGGCTATGCCAACCTTGTGATGACCCCCGCCTTAGTCCAATATGGCCATCCCATGATTCAGTCAGTGCGTTGAATGTGTCGACCTTACGTCGTAAGGTGACAGCATGAATATTCCAGTGCTTTTGCTTGGACATCCGCGCATACCATACTCTACCGGGAGCCACCACAGTTTACAAAAGCAGTGGTATAGCGTATCAATCCCTGAGAGTTCGCGAAGAAATTTTAAATTAAATGCACTTACCAGCGTGGAGGCCCTTGGAAAAGGTTTTGGTTATTGCCGGCCGACTCGACGAAAGATCGTCTATGTCCCCCGTGCGTTGCAAGCTGTTGATTCATGGAGTGTAGACAAGACCTCAAAATTTATACAGGTAATTGAAGTCTTAAGACTCGAGCTAGCGTGCAATAGCCATTCACAAGAAGTGGGTGCCATGTTGCCATTAACGGGTTACCGCTGCATTGCTTACGGGTGGAACTCTAACCCTTCGACTTCTAAAATCAGTCATTCGTTTCTAACTTTCATAAGCGCCATGCACTTGAAATTGGTCGAGTCAGGAACTGCATATTACATTAAGGATACTGAAACGTTTCCAGTCAGAACTAGAAGAAAACAAGCAATAGAGGGTATATAGTGCTTATGGTCGCTCTCCCTTTTTCATTTCCTTTTGCCATGTCCGTTCGGTGTTGTGCAGCCACGCTGTACTTTCTGATGGTCAGCTTACAGTATTGCACTACCTCCCATTCTTTGGAGACGGCATATTCTTAAGCAGAAGTCATGGCAGAACTCGAAGCACGGCAGAAGACGAGCTCGAATGCCACACATGCAACAGCGTGGAACTGCACACAATGCAGGAGAAGATGGAATTTCTGAAGGAGGACTTGAAACATTTGTTTGATGACCAAGGCATAGATCCTACTGCGTACGACGAGGCCGTGGAATTTGTGGACCCCATCACCAAGTACGATGACATAAAAGGTGTGCCTCTCCCTAACTGCAACAAGATTCATTATGGCAGACTCGGTGCGAATTCCTGGCTTCCCTTTCCGGATAAAAAGAAAATATGTGATGACAAATGACTCCATACGAGTTGAGCACTCACGACTGAAAGAAGAGAGTCTATTTACGAGCAATGCCCTGCAAGGTTGGCACTTGCTGTACTGGGGAAGGATCTCACACACGGGACTGCTCGCTACACGAAAGCGACATCTTCACTTTCAAAGAACTGACAAACCGCTTGAGGACAGATTCAGTACTATCGGGGTACAGCGCGCGCTGGGAATACAGCAATGTATGTTCTTCCAGTTGTTCAATCACTGGTTAGGATCCAGTTGTACAATCACTGGTTAGGATCCAGTTGTTCAATCACTGGTTAGGATCCAGTTGTTCAATCACTGGTTAGGGTCCAGTTGTACAATCACTGGTTAGGATCCAGTTGTTCAATCACTGGTTAGGGTCCAGTTGTTCAATCACTGGTTAGGATCCAGTTGTTCAATTACTGGTTACAGCAGGACCCGTGCGGTTTATCTCTACGGAAGCGGGGGTGGTTGTGTGGTGGATGCCAACAAAAGCTACTGTGCATTGGAGGCCTTGCCACCAGGACTTCTACCTCCTATGGCAATCGCAATCTGCACCATATGTCCAATATGGCAGGTTGCCTCAGGTGCCACTTTCTGGCCTGTTTAAGGCTCACCCCTCCTGTCTTTCCCCCACTGTTGCCATGTGCTTGGCAACACATCTGCCCTTGAACAGGGTGCCTTCTGAAGAAGATGTTGTTTGGATTGCATCTCTCTGAACAGCCTAGCTTGACCGGCTTGCAGGTTACCTTTTCAATATTGCTGCTTTGCGTCGGGTATTCGACCCCGACTACAAGCTGCTGGACCTTCGGCAGACCGGTGCTTCCCGCCTCGTGCTTTACCCCCTTGTGCAGCAGGCGTGTTTCCTTGAATGACATGCGCATGCCCCCCTCCCCCTGGGCCGGGGGGGGGGGGGGGGCTACACACAAACACACAGGCACACACGCGCGCGCGCACGCACACACACACACACACACACACACACACACACACACACACACACACACACATGCACGCACATGCAGGCTGACACCCACACACAGTGTCACTCTCACTCGCTCCCTCCCTCCCTCCCTCCCTCCCTCCCTCCCTCGTGGGCACACACACACGCTCGCTCACTTTGCCCGCCCGCCCGCCTCACCCCCCCGTCCCTCGCTCTCCAGGACTAGGGTTTATGAGCAGGGGGAGGGGCGGCTGAGGGCTGCAGGGGAGTTCGAGATTACAACCCGGTGGAGCATGAGGATGCGGCTGTCCATAAATCCCATCCCCAAGTACTGGCCCGCTCAGATGCTCTTCACTGGAGTCTCCATACTGGGGATCAATCCCTCCACAGGTAAGTGCCACCTTTTTTTCCCGCCGGGGGGGGGGGGGGGGCACCAATTTTTGAGGGGGCCACCCTTTTTGGGGGGTGGGGGTTGCCAGGGCACCTTTTTTTTTG